>JARWKJ010000004.1:2050198-2142698 GCA_029959095.1 Rhinichthys osculus
TGTGTGTGTGTGTGTGTGTGTGTGTGTGTGTGTGAGTTGCGTGGCTTTGTAGCGCTGCAGGAATGTCGGAGTTTCTTGGCATGACGGTGGGCCTGTAATAACTCCAGATGTGCGGGACTGTGTTTTTCCTTCTGAAGCCGATTTCCTTTCCCTGTCCGGCGTGAATAAAGAGGCCTTTATGCTGGACGACCCCCCCGTTCTCCCACACACACACACACACACACACACACACACACACACACACACACACACGTAAACTTTGGGCAACTAAGTCAAAATCAGGACCAGATTTGATGTGGGAGGCAACAGAGATCGACCCACATAAAGACGCTCATCACGACCCGCTCCAGTCTTCATCAACTCGGTTAAAGTGATTCTCCTGAAGTGTGAGAATGGAAATAGTGTAAACCTTATGATAATCTCACTAGTTACACTGCCGTTTAAAAGTTTTTGATCGGGAGGTTTTTAAAAGTCGTCTCTTCTGCTCACCAAGACTGCATTTATTTGATTAAAAATACAAAAAACACAGTAATATTGTGAAATATTATTACAATTTAAAACCGCTGTTTTCTATGTGAATATACAGTAAAGTGTAATTTATTCCTGTGTATTTTCAGCATCATTACTCCAGTCTTCAGTGTCACATGATCCTCCAGAAATCACTCTAATATGAGGATCTGATGCTCAAGAAACATTTATGATTATTATCAGTGTTGAAAACAGTTGTAGACATTTTTATTTTAGAATATTTTGAGGAATAGAAAGTTCAAAAGAGCAGCATTAATCTGAAATAGAAGCTTTTGTAACATTAAACACTACCGTTCAAAAGTTTGGGGTCAAAGAGAATTTTTTGTACATTTTTTTGGGGGGGAAATAAATATAAGACGACAATACTTTTATTCATCAAGGATGAATTAAATTGATCAAAAGTGACAGTAAAGACATTTATAATGTTACAAAAATTATATTTCAGATAAATGCTGTTCTTTTGAACTTGACAATGATAAACTACACCTCTAATACTGAGCATTAAAGCTCAACATGTGTGTGTTCAGCGCTTGAGCTCCACACGTGAAGGACAGTATAAAAAAGACCTAGAAATGCTTTTTGTAAAAATCAGGTCGTTTCAGATTCCTTTTTCTCCATTTAATCTCCACCCGTTCTTGTGGTGTGCATTGATGTGGTGTGTGTGTGTGTGTGTGAGTCACGGGAGGAGCTCTGGGTGGCGACTGTGTTTGCTTTAGCTACGGTTTCTCCTCTCGGACGCGAGCGAGGAGCTGGCTCAGCAGGACTGACTGTTGCACTGCAAAAAAAAAAACACATTCTTTGTGGATATTTTCGTCTTGTTTTAAGTACGTTTGCATATTTTAACTGGAAAATTAAAACAAATTAAATTGTTAAATTTGACATCTAAATGTGTTAAATTTGTTAGTGCATATTATAATTAATAATAAATTAAAATTATTCTTTTTAAACATGGATAAACTGGATAATTTAAATCCATGGATTTAAACTGGATAATTCACAAAAAAAAAATTGTGTTAAAAAAATTTAATCAACAAATTTAAATGTAAAATTTAACAGTAAATATGCATATGATTAATTAAAATAATTATAAATTTAATAAACAGCATCACATTTTTTTTTTTTTAAATGTTAACTGGAAAATTCCCAAACAAAACGTTTTGAAAAATTCAATTAACAAATTAAGATGTCAAATTTAACAGTGAATACGCATATTATTGATTAAGTGAATGATAAATGATAAATTAAATAAACAGTATTAATTTAATTGTTAATATTTTTAAAAATATTTTAACTGAAAAATTCAGTAAAAAAAAAAAATCAAATTAACAAATTTAGATGTCAAATTTAACAGTGAATATGCATATGATTAATTCAAATAATATTAAATTAAATAAACAACATTAGAAATTTTCTTTTTTAAACATTTTAACTGGAAAATTCCCAAACAAAACGTTTTGAAAAATTAAATTAACAAATTAAGATGTCAAATTTAACAGTGAATATGCATATGATTAATTTAATTAATCATAAATTAAATAAAAAGCATTAATTTTTTTTTTTACATTTTAACTGGAAAATTCCCAAACAAAACGTTTTGAAAAATTGAATTAACAAATTAAGATGTCAAATTTAACAGTAAATATGCATTAATAAATTCATTTAATTGTTAATATATTTTTAGAAATATGTTAACTGGAAAATTCACAAACAAAATGTAGCAGATTTAAAAGGTATTGTAGGTAAGAATTTTATAAAAAACTTTTTTTCCAAATTTGTTTAAACTTTCTATATATATCAATGCATAATTAAAATGCAAGTACTCTGATAAAAAGAGTATAAAAATCGAGTGACTCTAGACCGTTTAAGATCTAAAATGTTACAGATTAGTGCGTATGATTAATTTAATAAATTAAATAAACGTTTTTCAGTTTTTCCTCATGCAAATGGAATTTTCCAGTTAAATTAAGTAAACCTCTACAAAACAATAAGGATCTTTATACTTGGAAAACAAACTTTTTCAGTTATTTTTTTTATTTTACTCATGTAAATTAATAAATTTATTATTAGTTTATATAATCACATGCACTATTGGGTTAAGTTTGACCCTTTTTCTATCAAAAAAAATTTTTTTTGTGTGAATTTAGCAAATAAAACATGCAGTGCATAAAGCCGTATCCAAAGCAACTCTAATGCAGCTCTCAGTTAACACTGTTGAAGTGTTCCCTCCCCCTACATACGCTCACAAAATCCTGTGGGAAACACTGTATTATTACATTAATATATTTAGCATGAGAGAATGGAAATGTTGTAAACCTGCACCGTCCTCGACGCTTAACTTCACGGCCGTGTTTCTACTGTGAAGAAGCAGAAAAAGCCTCTGTTTGCGACTCCATCGTCCTCTCATTAAACTTCGGGAACATTTATGCTCTTTATGATAGAGTTCAGTTCATTTTGGGTCAGTTTTATTTCCGTCTGTGAACCCAAACACACTCTAAAGTCTTTCATGAACTGATAAAACTTTTACCTAAGTCGCTTTAAGTCTAGCTTTAAAGCTAAACCTACGTTTACCTTTAAGTCGCTTCATATAAAAGCATCCACATCAGTGGCTACGTTTACATGCACAACTTTAGTTTCAATCATTAATGAATCTGTTTACATGAACGCCGAGCATGTGATCGGGTCGATGTGCGCGTTTATATTTCACAAACTTCAAATGGGAATATATTCTTTGACATGCGCGCACACAGCGCAAATGTACAGTTCCCTATCGGTCAGTCACTACAACGTAGGTCAGACTGACCAATAGGAATCTCGCTAGAGAGGCCAATCTACTTCGAGTGAAACTAAAACAAGCCAATGCACATTGGCATGCAATCATTTGCATCAGCTGCGCGTCCTCGTCAGCGCGGGTATTTAACAGCAGCTGTTATGATTGCACGCTAGCTTTTTGCTTCGGAGCCAAACGCTTCATGTTTAATCTTACAGAGTGTGACTACGAGCCTCTTCTTTGGACCTCTCCTTCCCGGTGCGGGCGTTACAGCACGGCAGCGCGAACAGTCGTCTTTTTCTCTCTCCTGTCTGTGGTGTTGAGCAAATCCAAAAAGCTGTTGTAACAGCTGGTAAGGTGCGCCGTACGAGCGCTCAAAAGCTGTTTTCACAGCTGGTAAGACAGCGAGAGAGAGAGAGAGAGATCGCGCACAGACAGGTGCACATTCCTGTCTGTGTTCGCAGTGACTGTTCCCCTGCGTGTTTCAGCACCAGTGAGAGCAGTCCCTAAAAGAGCTTACACAAATAGAGAGCGTCTTTTAAAAAGAAAAAGATGACTTTCTATTTGTGTGTTTCTGGATGCGGTCGTTACCTGGGCTCACAGGATGGTCACAAACGCTGCCTCGTGTGTCTGGGCATTGAACACGCTGAGGCAGCGTTTGTGGATGAGTCATGTACCCATTGTGGGAAGATGACCATCGCGGAGCTACGGTCGAGACTCCTGTTCCTGCAAAGGGGCGGAGTCCCCGTGCCTCTGCCTCGTTCCAATCCTCCTCAGAGGGTTGCTTCGGGCGGGGGCGCGGGTGACCTGAGGATCACGGTGAGCGCGTCTCCTTCGGGGAACCAACCCCCTAGGAGCCCTCACCCCTCTCATGCTCCGCAGCCAGTTGAGCTTCCATTGGAGAAAGCTGGACCATCCTCGAGGTGTGTACCGGTTGTCTCCTTTGGGGCTCCCAGTGACCAGATGTCGATCGCTGCATCGGAGGGTGGGTCAGACCTCTCTGCGGACGACGACTCGGCACCGCTGCCTCCTTCGGGGGTGCCAGCGGTGCCTGAGACGGACCCGGAGATGATGGCCATGCTCTCCCGGGCCGCCAACGGGGTCGGGCTCGTGTGGAATCCTCCACCGTGTCCCGAACCCTCGAGGTTGGATGATTGGTATCTCGGGGTGGCGCGCGCTGGTTCTCAGCAACCCACCCCAGTGCCTTTCTTCCCGGAAGTGCATGAGGAGCTTACGGGAACGTGGACGGCACCTTTTACTGCCAGAAACCGTTCCGGTGGCTCCTCCTCCCTCACCACCCTTGATGGCGGGGCAGCTAAGGGATACACGCGCATCCCGCCAGTGGAACGGGCCGTTGCTATGCAACTGTGCCCTAACTCCACTTGGCGTGGAGAACCGTGTCTCCCTTCCCGGGCCTGTAAGTACTCGTCGGATTTAACCGGCAAGGCTTACAAGGCCTGTGGGGAAGCTGCCTCTGCCATGCACGCCATGGCGTTGCTGCAGGTCCATCAGGCCAAGGCACTGAAGGACCTGCACGAGGGTGGTCATGATCCCCAAGTTCTTCAGGAACTTCGCATCGCGACGGACCTCGCGCTTCGTGCGACGAAGGTGACCGCGCGGTCGGTGGGTCGTGCGATGTCCACCATGGTGGTCCAGGAACGCCATCTCTGGCTGTGTCTGGCTGACATGAGGGAGTCTGACAAACTCCGGTTTCTCAACTCCCCTGTGTCCCAGACCGGCCTCTTCGGCGACGCGGTCGAGAACTTCGCCCAGCAGTTCTCGGCTGTACAAAAGCAGACGGAGGCCATCAAACACATCCTGCCGCGGCGGCCAGCTGCTGCCTCCACCCCGCCGCCCGCGGCACCTCAGTCTGCTCGTCGCCGAGGGCGTCCGCCTGCGTCTGCCCCTGCTCCCGTGCCGCAGCAGCAGCCTCCACCTAAGCGGCGCCGTGGAGCCAGTCGCAGGCAGGGCGCCCCGCCCGTCCAGGCCCCCGCCAAGAGGGGCGGCAAAGCCAGGGGTAAGCGGCCCTAGGACGGGCGACCCGGAGATGGAAGGGACTGCTCTCCAGGAGACGATGACTGCATCGCTCCCTCCCCCGGAAGAGGGCCGGGTGGAAAATCCTGTGTTTCATTTTGTTTGTGTTCCGCCGCTGGCCTTAAAACCAGCGGTACCCAAATTTTCAATAAAAGAGCAGTTTCTACCATCTCTGGGTCCGAAGAGGACCTGGAGAGCAGTGGGGGGACAGAATCCTCACCACTCTCATCCGCCTCCTCTGTCGCCAGTGAGCAGCAGTGTGCAGTTCGAGAACGCCACCGAGCCGCCTCCTGCACCTCCTGCCCCGTGGAACCAGGTAAGTGCTGCACAGCACACACAGACCCTGCTACGGGTCGCCTCCCAGAGAGAGCCTCCCGAGCCGCGTCCCTGTGTTCCACCTCGCTGCCCCACTCCGGGTACGCCTACAGTCCCTTTGGTCCCGCTTGCACGGTCTCTGAGAGCCTGGTTAGCGCTCCCCGGTCCGTCTCGCTGGCTCATTCGGACCATCAGGCTCGGCTATGCGATTCAGTTCGCCCGGCGTCCCCCCAAGTTTCGGGCCATCCACTCCACTACAGTGAGAGCAGCCGATGCCCATGTCTTGCGTGCGGAGATCGCAGTCCTACTGGCGAAGGACGCGATAGAGCCGGTCCCTCCAGCCGATATGAGGTCAGGGCACTACAGTCCCTACTTCATTGTACCCAAGAAAGGTGGTGGGTTACGACCAATCTTGGATCTGCGAGTTTTGAATCGGAGCCTCCACAAGCTACCGTTCAAAATGCTCACGCAGAGACGCATTTTCGGATGCATCCGTCCCCAAGATTGGTTTGCAGCGATCGACCTGAAGGACGCGTACTTTCATGTCTCGATTCTTCCTCGACACAGGCCGTTTCTGCGCTTTGCGTTCGAGGGTCGAGCATATCAGTACAAGGTCCTGCCCTTCGGGCTGTCCCTGTCTCCCCGTGTCTTCACGAAAGTCACGGAGGGGGCCCTTGTTCCCATGAGAGAACAGGGCGTTCGCCTCCTCAACTATCTCGACGACTGGCTTATACTAGCACACTCTCGAGATCAGTTATGCGAACACAGGGACCTCGTGCTCACGCACCTCAGCCAGTTGGGCCTTCAGGTCAACTGGGAAAAGAGCAAACTCGCCCCTGTGCAGAGGATCTCTTTTCTCGGTATGGAGTTGGATTCGGTCGCACAGACAGCGCGCCTCACAGAGCAGCGCGCTCAGTCGGTGCTGAACTGCTTGAACACGTTCAAAGGCAGGACAGCGGTCCCACTGAAATTTTTTCAGAGGCTCCTGGGGCATATGGCAGCGGCAGCAGCGGTAACTCCGCTCGGCTTGCTTCATATGAGACCGCTTCAGCACTGGCTTCACGGCCGAGTCCCGAGATGGGCGTGGCATCATGGCACTCACCGGGTGGCAATCACACCGGCCTGTCGCCAGACCTTCAGCCCGTGGTCAGACCTCTCGTTCCTTCGGGCAGGAGTCCCCTTGGAACAGGTCTCCAGGCATGCTGTGGTATTCACAGATGCCTCTGCCACCGGCTGGGGTGCCACGTACAACGGGCATGCAGTATCAGGGGTGTGGACGGCTCCCCAACTGCATTGGCACATCAATTGCCTCGAGTTGCTAGCAGTACATCTCGCTCTGAGCCGCCTGAAAAGGCCGCTACAGGGCAGGGACGTGCTGGTCTGCACGGACAACACTGCGACCGTGGCGTACATCAACCGACAAGGTGGTCTACGCTCCCGTCGCATGTCGCAACTCGCCCGCCATCTCCTCCTCTGGAGTCAGAAGCATCTGAGGTCGCTTCGAGCCATGTATGTCCCTGGCGTGCTCAACCGTGTGGCCGACGAGCTATCACGAGCTGTGCTTCCGGGAGAATGGCGACTCCACCCCCAGGTGGTTCAGCTGATCTGGAGAGAGTTCGGAGAGGCTCAGGTAGACCTGTTTGCCTCTTCAGAGACCTCCCATTGCCAGCTGTTTTACTCCCTGACCGAGGGAACACTCGGCACGGACGCACTGGCACACAGCTGGCCCCGGGGCCTCCGCAAATATGCGTTTCCCCCAGTGAGCCTACTTGCACAGACACTGTGCAAAGTCAGGGAGGACGAGGAGCAGGTCCTTCTGGTGGCTCCCTATTGGCCCACCCGGACTTGGTTCCCAGAACTCATGCTCCTTGGGACAGTCCCTCCCTGGCCCATTCCTCTGAGGAAGGATCTTCTGACTCAGAGACGGGGCACCCTATGGCACCCGCGTCCAGACCTCTGGAAACTCCATGTCTGGTCCCTGGACGGGACGCGGAGGTTCTAGGTGACTTACCCCCTGAGGTACTTAACACCATCACTTCAGCACGGGCGCCGTCCACGAGACGTGTTTACGCCCTGAAGTGGAACCTGTTCGTCGAGTGGTGTTCTTCTCGCCGAGAAGACCCCCGGAGATGTTCGATAGGGTCTGTGCTTTCCTTCTTGCAGCAAGGGTTGGAGCGAAGGCTGTCTCCCTCCACCCTCAAAGTACATGCTGCCGCTATTTCAGCTTATCACGACCACATAGATGGCAAAACAGTGGGGAAGCACGACCTGGTCGTCAGGTTTCTTAGGGGGGCGAGACGATTAAATCCTCCTCGACCCCCCTCCATACCCTCTTGGGATCTTTCCCTGGTGCTTCGAGCACTTCAGGATGTTCCCTTTGAGCCTCTGCAGTCAGTAGACTTAAAGCTTCTTTCCATGAAGACTTTGTTACTGGTTGCACTGGCCTCTGTCAAGAGGGTAGGAGACCTGCACGCATTTTCGGTCGACGAATCGTGCCTAGAGTTCGGGCCGGGTGACAACCATGTGGTACTAAGACCCCGGCCTGGCTATGTGCCCAAGGTTCCTACCACTCCCTTCAAAGACCAGGTAGTGAACCTGCAAGCGCTGCCTTTGGAGGAGGCAGACCCAGCCCTGGCTTTGCTCTGTCCCGTTCGCGCTCTGCGTATGTACGTGGACAGAACTCAAAGCATCAGGACCTCAGACCAGCTCTTTGTCTGTTACGGAGGCCAGCAGAGGGGAAAGGCTGTCTCCAAGCAGAGGATGGCCCACTGGATAGTGGATGCCATCGCCTTGGCTTACCAAGCTCAAGGCGTGCCCTGCCCGCTCAGGTTGCATGCACACTCCACGAGAGGCGTTGCATCCTCCTGGGCGCTGGCACGTGGCTCCTCGCTAACAGATATCTGTAGAGCTGCGGGCTGGGCGACACCTAACACGTTCGCTAGATATTATAGCCTACGTGTAGAGCCGGTCTCCTCCCGTGTTCTCACCCTAAACGGGTAGAAGCACCGAGAGGCGCGGCTCTGTCGGCTTGCTGCACCCTACTGTGCACCCTTATTGCTCCAGAGTGAAAAACCTGTTGAGTCCTCCAAAAAACCCCTCGGCCCGGACATGGCGGAGCGTCCAGGTGCCAGGCCTTTATCCGCTGAATCCTTGAGAACCGGATCTGGGCTGGGTTCCATATGTGTGACCCTATGGGGATCCCATATGTGTATATTTTCCACGGCTGCTCCTAACGGAAGCCTGTGTCTTTCCCTTGGGCTAAGTCACCCACTATCTCATATGTAGTACAGCCTTCGGGCTAGTCCATATGTATTCCCCACATAACTCCTTGAAGTAAGTGGCTTCCGCAGCGTCCTCCTTCCTAACTGAAGGGCACGCTTTCCCAGTGTTATCCAATAATCTCACTGTATGGGTTACTACGGAACAACAGTGACAGATACACTCTGTGTGTAGCCTCCTCCTATCGTCCTTCTAGGCAAGAAGGTGTAGAGGCTTGCATGGGGCGCTGGATGGGGTGCAGCAGCTGTGGCGCTTTGGTAGGGATTCCTATTGGTCAGTCTGACCTACGTTGTAGTGACTGACCGATAGGGAACGTCTCGGTTACATATGGTAACCCTCGTTCCCTGAGGGAGGGAACGGAGACGTAGGTCCCGTCGCCACATCTGCTGCCGCCCGCTGGGGCGGCCAGCTTTTTCAGGTTTGGCTCCTCAGCAAAAAACTAGCGTGCAATCATAACAGCTGCTGTTAAATACCCGCGCTGACGAGGACGCGCAGCTGATGCAAATGATTGCATGCCAATGTGCATTGGCTTGTTTTAGTTTCACTCGAAGTAGATTGGCCTCTCTAGCGAGATTCCTATTGGTCAGTCTGACCTACGTCTCCGTTCCCTCCCTCAGGGAACGAGGGTTACCATATGTAACCGAGACGTTTCCCGCTGTGTGCGCGTAATAACTAATTTCCTACATCGGTTCTTTATTAGTTTTAAACAGCACTTAATATTTATCCATTTCTGGTCATAATTTGGAGAAAATTAGCATATGAACCGTTTATATTTATTTTGGAGAATTTTAGAAAGACGAGACACTTATTTATATGACACTTTATTCAACGTTAATGACTCGTTCCGCGCATCATACGCCATTAACCCCATTGCACATGCGCAGTGCTTTCAGTTTCGAATTTCAATCCGATCAAGTGTTTACATGTCGTCTCGATCGGATTAGAAAAGAAATAAACACCCCCAAATCGAAATTTAATTCGGATCCATGTCTACATTAATCCGGATACATTACACTCTCATTCCTGCGTAATAATCAAGAAACTTTACTGCCGTTAGGGATGGCTCGATACCACAATTTTGGCTTCGGTACGATACCAGAACCTAATACTTCGGTATCGATACTAAATCGATACCACAGGTAAAAAATAAATAAAGTCTCAATTTAAGTGACACTTAAAAAACACTGCTTGAAACTCTCCACTACCAAATGTGCAAAGAAAAGGTATCAAAATGTAAAACAAATGTTAAAAAATCAGTCAGGGAACATTAAATAAAAAAAAATAAAAACTGAAATTATACAATTAAAATAGGTTAATATCTATAATAATATAGAAAAACATTTATTCATCTTGGTTTGGTTACTGTTTGGGTTCGTAATGCATTGCATAAAGTAATGTTAACATGCTAAACATGAATTAGTATATTAATTTTTTTAGGTCATTTAATTACTGATTGATTGATATAGATTAATAAATGCTATAATACTTTTAGGTCAGGTTACCTAATGAATGTTGAAAAATGTAGCTTAATTGTAATATTAGTAATATTCATATTACTACTATTCCTCTATCTCTCTCGCTACAGCGGCACTAATATGCCATTAATTTTACTATCACTAATACTAAAATTAATATTATTCAAATTTGTATTCTTCATTCATTCAAATTCAATTAATATATGTTTGTTTGAAAGTGCAAAAATGATGAGACCTAAACTTAATTGGTTCTAGCGTGTCATGCAAGCAGATTTGAGCTTTCGTGTTTAACGTATCATATATAATTGATAAGCTCTTATGTATGTGCGCTGTTCAGTGTTCAATAAAAGTCTAAATTAAATCAGTTGAATGATGGACTAACCTGTCGATCTCTGAACTCTTTGAACAAGTCAGTTGCCTCCCCGTTTGCAGAGTGCTGCATTGAGATCCGTTTCTTTACTTTTCTCATTACTTTTGTAGGCAAAGTAATGCCTTATTTCACTCATACTGCTCTCTCTATTTATTCATTTCGGGCGTGTAGAAATTCGAATGAGCTTCGTTTGATCCATCGTGTTCCTCTTACTGTGCGTTCACACCGGACGCGAATAGCGCGTCAAATTCGCGTCTACCGCGTCTAGTTTGACGCTTGACCACTTTGTGTTAATTCGCGTGTCAATGGCGAAATTGACGCGCGTAACAACAAAAGTTTGAAGCGAAATTTACACGCGTCAGAGGCGAAATCCGGAGGCGAAAGTTTCGAAACCCGTTGGCGGCCATCTTTTTAGATGTTTATCGAGCATTAGCATTAGCATTATTCGAGAGAGTCACTGCTCGTATATGCTCTGGAGAGCAGAAACAGCTGCGTAGGGGACATCGTCACTGTACTCGGGTCCACCAGAACCTCCGGAGAGTTTCAGGAGTTTCACAATTTGCTCCAGGAGCTAGGTTTGGTGGACCTAATGGTGAGGATGCTGACGAGGACAGCGTAGGCCGTATAAGCCCTCGGCCTCGAGTGGTCTATGCCTGTCGAGCCCGCGCTCTACAGCCCGGCGCGAGGTTCACCATCGCCGGCACACACCTAATCTGTCATTTATTTATGTTTTGATAATAAATGAAACCAGCCTCCAAAAGTGATTAATCTGTCCTGTGATTTTTTTCTCTCTCTCACACATCACTGTCCAGACACGAACTTATATGTTGGTTGTCTTTACATTATAATAATATTTCATATAATCTAGATATGGAATAAATAGCATTCAATACAAAATGAATATGTCTCATATATTGAAATCAAGTTTTATGTGATAAAATATTTGCTTTGTTGTGCATTAGAACCACAGTCATATATTACAAAATAATTTATTGAAGCATCCAGATACTTCACCACGTGACAGCAGCAAGCAGGCTCCTGATTGGTTAACGCGGCGCAAATTGACGCAGAAGTTCAGATTTTTCAACTCGGGCGGCAGACGCGAATTCGCGTCAAACGCGTGAATGCACAAATAGCACTAACTAAATCATTCGCGCTTAACGCGCCAGACGCTCAATTCGCGCCATTCGCGCGAACTTGACGCGCGAATGAGGCGTATTCGCGTCTACCGCGCCGCGCTCTACGCCTCATTCGCGCCGCAGGAATTTTTTACGCGCGTAACGCGTCTTTGCATTGACTTAACATTGAAATCACTCGCGCCTGACGCGCTATTCGCGTCCAGTGTGAACGCACCATTAGTGATGTTACGTTCGTGAACGAATCGTTCTTTTTGAACGAATCTTTTAGGTGAACGAATCATTCTCGTTCACGTTATCCATTGACTCATATTTCTCGTTCACTGAAATTCCTCCCTCCACCACTGCGCGCCGCTATTGCGCGCATGCGCAGCTCAATGAACCCTGTAGCTGTGGACCGTTTCATCTGTCAAAGACAAAGATTGACTAAACCTCGAGCCAATAGCCTTCGAGTATGATACGAGGACGGAGCATGTGATTTGTTGAATCTAGTGAACGAATACGCCCTTTATTTGAGTTGCTTTGAGTTTGAACGAGTCAAATGAACTGTTACATACATCTCGTTCGTGAATGATATTGCTCTCCGTTTTGAGTCTGAACGAGAGAGAGAGATCTCCCGTTCGTGAACGAATTGAACGAACTGGTTGCTATACCCAGTTCGTGTACCAGGTCGGCCATTCTGTCAATCTAGTTCATCAATCAGCAGAAAGTGAATGCAAAGCGCAGGTATCCGTACTGTGCACGCGCAATTCATATCTTACATACAGAACATAACTCCTCGTTTCACTCATTCTGACCAAACAAATAAAATGTTAACTAGCCTGCCAAGTATGCAAACAAATTAAAAAACACTTGTGATTTGGTCATCCGAAAAAAGAGTGTAATTTAAAAGATAAAAAGAGTGTAAAGACTTTGATCGCTTATTTAGACTTATTTTATCCATTTAATGAGTAGGGCACCATTTTTAATAGTCAAATCAGTTTTTATTTTGTAACAAGTAAATACGTTAGTTGAACAACACATTTTGCCGCACCTGCTGCTGACGTATTTGTGTAATATGGAAAAAAAAACTGAACGAATCAGTGAACGAATCAGAACGAATCCTTTTGGTGAACGAACTAAAAATGAACGAGTCTCTGTAAAGAATCAAAATTTCCACCACTACTTCCTCTGTTGTCACCGTTTGCCGGTTTCGCGTGACCCGCGTCAGTTTAGGTAGCGCACTGCCGCCTAGCGGTGAACTTCGAAACAGCAGCGCATCAAATACCGAATTGAACAAAATTATGATATTGTACCATTTGAAATATAATATATACCGGTATTTTTGCAGTACCTAACTGCCGTACCATGAGAGCAGCAGGCGCAGGCACTAGTCCCGGTCACGTTGGAAGTCACCGAGCTGGGGACTATTTTCAGGCGCTGCGTCATATCATTACGCCTGCTGCTCTCATGGTACGGCAGTGAAGTTTCTTGATTATTACGCAGGAATGAGAGTATAGTTCCTAGCCATATCAGCCTAGAAAATCGCAACTTTACATTTTCCGTCTGTCTTAGGCCATGTCCACAGGGACACGGGTATTTTTATAACCGGAGTTTTTCCTACAGCGTTTTAAAAAAAAATCCCGTCCACACATGCTCGGTCTCCGTCTACATGAAAACATAAAAACACGCAATCAAGCGCGGTCAAGAGCATGCCACGCCAGCAGGCGGCGATATAACCCTTAACCGTAAAGCCTCGTTGGCCAATCAGAAGCGCAAATCTGACGTCAAACACAGCGGATAACGGCGCACACTCTGACGTCGCAAGGCAAAACCCCCGGTTTCACTGTCTACACGACAACACTGTAACCGGCGTTTCTGAAAATCCTCACCCTGGCAGGGGTTTTCAAAAAAGTTCGGTTTCAGTGCGTTTTCGTGTGGACGAACGGCCGAACCGCGTAAAAAAAGTCACGGTTATAAAAATACCCGTGTCCGTGTGGACAGGGCCTTAGTGCACGATGCAACTACAGAAGAGTCAAGTTTTAAATAGGAAAAATATCGAAACTCTTTGGTCATTTTTTTTTTGAGAAATGCTAATGGTCTTGTCCACTTCAATGATGTATGCTAAGCTATGCTAAAAGTGGTACAGCCAGAACCGGAGATCGGCTGAATGGATTCAAAAACGGTAAAACTCAACAGTTTAACTCTGGGGGAGTTGTAAAATGAGCCTATTTCCCAAAAAAAGTGGAGTATCCCTTTAATAAAGCGATTTAAGACGCGTCACACGATGGCAAGTGCAGAGAAGGATGAGCCGTGCCAGATCTCAAGAAGTGTATTGCCAAAGCATCCACCTTGTAGCTGAGAGTCTATAGAATCCAGAAATATGACTCTTCAATCTGCTATGTTGCTTCTGAACACCGGTAACACCGACTATCGTAGCAAGCCTAATGTATAGTCTGTGTTTGCCCTTGGCACTGGGGGGTCGACGTCGTCCTTGTGTGAGGCGTTTGCAGACTTTAAAGCGGGACACTGAGGGGTTAATGTGTTTAACATGCCTGAGCCGTCGCTGCTGTAGACATTAGTGTGTGTTCAGAGCGTTCAATTCAAACCAGACCTTCTCTTTCTTTCGTACGGCTTGAACCATAGACGGATTTTTTCTTTCTAATCATATTAGCTCGGCAAAAGGCCTTTGGCTTTACGATGCTGGGGGGAAATCTCTGGTTTTCTTTCTGTAGCAAGTCAGTGTTTTCATAGGAGCTTTTCCAAATGCTACATCACTGCATTTACTTTGCATTCAATTGCACAGACAGTCTTATATTTTATATCAGTTTGTTTGGATGGCTTGAGTAAATTAACTCTATTCATGCGCTTCTTTGTATGGCAAAATATTTCAATAACAAATATCAGCTTTCTGTCTTTTTTTGTTCTTGACAAGGCTATTTTAGTCAGTCTCAGATCCTCGGGCCCTATAGATGTAATCCGTTACATTTTTTCCCAAATTGCAGTTTTTTTTTCTTTCGTTTATACTTTTTTTTTTTACTTTATTTTAAAAGTTTTTTTTTTTTGTAAGCATGTCTAATTAATCGAAATCATTAAACTTTTTTTTTTTTTTTTTTTTTACAATTTAACAACAATTTATTAAAGGTTTAACAAACAATACATGCTTTGAAATGCTTTTTTTCTTCTCAAATTCACTTTTATTTTGATCAAAATCTGTTTTAAATTTTCTGGATTCCATTTTAATGGCTTGATTAAATTGTAATAATTAAAAAGCATGTCTAATTAATTGAATGAATAAAACAATATTAAGTAAAAATTTAGTTTTTTTATTCAGAAATTCTGTGTTGTGTATTTATTTATTTTTCTGGCAATAAAATGAAAAGCATATAACATTAACTAATATAATCTCTCTTTTAATCATATGAAATTAAACTTTGTCAAACAAAGAGCTTTACTGTTAAAAGTAAAACATGAAAGAAAAATCTTGATTATTCCTTAAATTGTTTTAATAATAATAATTACTATTGTTCATGTCAGTTTTATTACATTGCGATGTAGCTTAATTCTACTGTACAACAATAATACATTTCTGTCACAATTTCCTCAAGTTAAAACAAACTTTTATTTTGACGGGTTGCCGTGACGACGAGTTTCTGCGCCATTCGTTCACACAGAGACACGCAGGATTCATATTTAGTCTTTTAGTGGTTTAATATTCACAGACACTAGCCTATAGCGCGATTTGCTTTTTATTTATTCATATTTATTTGACAAATTCAGTGAACTAAATGATATCCGAGAGCTTTACACAGAGAAGTTTCAGATCCTTTTGTGAGTAACTTGTGGAGTGGTTTAAGCATCTTTACATTTTAAAGCAGCTTCTCCGAAACCAAGAGCTGTATGAGGGATCTTTCTGAGCAGAATGACGCTTTCCTTTTTTCCTTTTGTGAATTAAAGACAGAAAAGAGGGAGGGAGGGAAGGGGAGACCATGCATTTTGTAAATTGCCATTGGCCTGAGCTCAAGGCACAGTCGTTCTGGTAATGAAGGGTTAGAGCGGCATTATTGCTCCCAGATGCTTCTCCACATCTCTTTGATGCAAACACACACACACACACACACACCACTTCATTTTTGGTTCAGTACTTCATATATAAGTTTTTGGTTCGGTTCATATATAAGTTTTTGGTTCGGTTCATATATATATATAATACCATTATGGCTCTATATGTCCGTTCTGACGCGAACGCATGAACATGGACGTGTGTAAACATGCACGTCTTAAAAGTGTGTGTTGTTTGTATCACCGCGAGAAGTGTGTTTATGAATCGAGTCAGAACTTCCTCCGCGCTGGTATTAGTCACACCAAAAACAAAACAATGGAAATTATTCCCAGTCCGTGTGGTTGGCTGCCCATAGGAAAGAAACATCTCTAGTTTTATAAGATACGATGCGATGAAGGAGCGACATCTGAGTGTTGCTAGGAAGTGATTATCCAGAGTTCTTGGGTCGGATTCAAGAAATGTCAGAGCCATCGAGACTATACAAGACCATATGGAGAATCATTCAGTGTGTGTGTGTGTGTGTGTGTGTGTGTTTTGGGAGCTGGGGAGGTCAGAGGTCACGACTGATATACACTGATGTCTGACTTCTCACCCACTGATGACTTCCATGCGTGTGTGTTTGTGTGTGTGTGTGTGTGTAACGTGAGGTTATGTTTAGTCGCAGCGCTGTGGTCTGTTGCTCTGTATATATGACTCTCTGTGGGGTTTTTTTCTTTACACACACACACACACACACACACACACACACACACACACACACACACACACACACACACACACACACACACACACACACACACACACACACACACACAGAGTTGTGATATGAAGAGTGCTGCTAATTTTTAAATCTCTGTTGTCTGGGTTTGTTTGGATTCCCAGGGCAGATATATAGCAGATCCTCTTGATTTTCCTTTTTTTTATTTAACTTTAAAGGTTTCTTGAGTTGAGCTGTATGGGTTAATTTTACAAAAAAAAAGTGTATTTTTATGAGGAAAATCGATTTTTAGGACCATTAAAATGGTCTGATTTGTGTTAATTTTATTGTATTTTTTAATTATTTTGCTTTTTAAGTTCTAATGCTTGACAATGCGTGCATGCACGTCAAACCGTTTAATATCACATAATAACATTTTATTGGTTACAGAATTCAGTTTGTTATTTGTAGTTTTTTAAATATTTGAAATCATTTTGAAAATGACTCCCATTACAGCTTGAATGTAACTCGACACCCTTGCCTCATTTAGTATGCGCGGTTCTATGAATATGCAAATGAGCCCCGCCTCCACTCACTCACTCAGCTCAGAGATCCACTGGTTGACGATCACACGTTGATCTGATTGGTTACAAGGTCGTTTGTGACGTCAGAAACACCAGCGATTTCAAACCGTGTTTTTGAGACTGTCTTTGGTTCACTGCAGTTTTAAGGAGGAAATACTCAGCAATGCTGTCGACTTATGAATTTACACATGGTGTGTCTTAAAGCGTATTAAAAACACCACATAGACAGATAAACAACATTAAAACGAGGGAGAGAGGAATGACAGAATGACCACTGTTCCTTTAAGAGCGCAGCCATGATCTTTCTATCGTTTCCTCTTTTCTCTCCTTTCCTCAAGCCTCTCTTTCCAAATCTGGCTGAGGAAAAGGAAAAGTGTGAGTCACTGAGCAACTGCTCCCCAGTCAGAAACTTTGTATGTGTGTGTGTGTGTGTGTGTGTGTGTGTGTGTCTACAAATTTGTACCCAGAAGTGTCCAAAACCTGCCAAAATCTCCAAAAAAAACCCTTTAGGGACGTCCTCGATTGTAAATCTGGTATAAAAATAAAGTAATTAAAGGTTTTCTAAAGATGCAGAAAGTTTTGTGTGACGGGTAGGTTTAGTGTGTGTGTGTGTGTGTGTGTGATGGGTAGGTTTAGGGGTACGGTTAGTGTATAGAATATACAGTTTGTACAGTATAAAAACCATTACGCCTATGGAGAGTCCCCATTTAGATAGCCAAGTAAACGTGTGTGTGTGTGTGTGTGTGTGTGTGTGTGTGTGGAGAAGACGGTTGCTATGGCTTCATAGATGACGTCATCCCTTCTGCACTGTGGCGACTGTATGTTTTATATGTGATGACGAGCAGCGAACACACTCGGAAAACCCCTGAAACTGACGAAAACCCCCCAAATAGAGTTTCAGAAAAGAGCTCAAACTGTGCTCAGGTCTGCCAACGTCTGCAATCAAACTCAGAGATGCCTTTAATGCCGCTGTGGTGGACCAGCCTCGACCGCTCGCCCGCCCTGACGGGTTATTTTAGGTCTGTCGACTCTAATCAGTTCCAGCCGCGTGTGGCGGAGACTGAACATCACTCATATATACACACACACACACACACACACACTCTCACTGGGGGCTGTTTTTTTCCCTCTGCACTCTTTCTTTGTTACTATAGTCCCTCATCACTGTTATTATCACTCAGGGTAATGATCCGAATTAACCTCTCACACTAACGTTGTGTCCTAAATGACGCACTATACACTTATACACGTGTAGTGTATGAATTTTATAAGGTTATTTCGTCATTGAACATCGGAGACTGAGGCTCCTCCCCTTTCGCTACGTAGAGTGCCAAGTGTCCAACATCACACACTTGGTCTTTTCGTTTAATTAAGTGCATCATCAGGGTTTTTTAAATGTAGCCGACATACTGATCCATTCTTTATTTCTTCTTCTTCTGAGAAGATTTTAAACAGTATCGAGTCCTCCTAGAGCTTTAAACCCGGTTCATGTCTGAAGATGGGATCCGACTTACGTTAAACGGACGATCAAAACTACGAAAAGTCCCATAGAGTTTAATTGAGGGGTCAATTTTTTTACCGAAAGACTTATTTTTAACTTACGCCGTCTATCACTAGCAAAGCTTGACGACTATCCTAGGACAACATACTAAAACATGATAGCAATGTGTTAAAGTCCCCCTGTGGTGAAAATCAAGTTTTTAATGTTGTTTATGTGTCTATGTGGTGTTTTTAATAGGGCTGGCTCGATACCACTTTTTCATGTCCGATACCGATACTGATACCACAAACTTGAGTATCTGCCGATACCGATACTGATACAATACCATACCATATTTTTCTCCCTCTTAATTAAGCTGTTAATAACACGTTTGTCAGGAGGATGCACTGTGATTAACCTAGCCATCTAAAAAGCATCATGCTCAAATAGTGCAATAAATATTCTACTCCCCTAAAGGAAGAAATACGTAGCCCACAACATCTACTGCTGCTTAATTTTTATTAAAATAATTTTTAAACAGAACTTGTAGCAGCATTTTTAATTATTCAGCACCATTCAATTAATTAAATTTAAAGTCCAACTGTGCAAATAAAAAAATATATAATTTCAGTGCCAAATACTGGATGTAACACAAAACTCTATGTAGTCATAACTTAAATAAGTATAACCTACCATAAAAATAATGGTATCTCCATTATAAAATGTACAATAGAACAGAATAGTACAATAAGGCACTCACAAATTAAACTCTACTAGGCCATTACACCTGATAAAGGGGAAAAACATTTTGGATAGACAGTCCAAGCTCTAAAGTTTTTCACATGTAACATCAGGGGTCCATAGGTGTAATTTGAGGGTGCGACATGTCCCCGACACTTTTTCTCAGGATCGATATTGCCCCCCACCACTTTTGAAACATTATGAGGCACAGATGTAATACAAATAAATAAAACATCTCCATTTAACAGAGCATTAATTAACTTAGTTAGACCTAGCGCTAAAATGTGTTTGTTTTTTTAAATCAAGCTGAGCGCTCGTTGCTGCTGCTATCAGTTGCACGGATACAGTGTTCTCTTGTGGCGCGCGCACAATCTTCACTCGGACGCGCTCCAATCTATCGCCGTTGCGGAGACTCACAAAACAAAATGCACACTTTTTTAAAATAACTCCACACAGCTGACATGATAATTGCTGACAGGTCTCACCTCACTCAGTCACGTTCTAGCTACTGTTCACGTGACGCCAGTGTTGCCAAGTCCGCGCTCCCTCTCACACCCCGAAACGCTATTGGCTACTTTTTAAAATGCAATTGGGCGGGTTTTGTTGTGAAAATCTGGCGACCCTGTGTGCAGCAGCTGCAGCGTGACGCATGTTGCTCATCTCTCTTTAAGGCATGTCTCTCAGGTGTTGTTAAGCATTTGTTTGACAGTTTAGGACTAGGTCCGTGGCCGTATCGGATCGGAATATACTCCCGCGATTCATACAATATCCGATCCAGTGATTTTGGCCAGTATCGGACTAATACCGATACCGAATATCGGATCGGCGCACCCCTAGTTTTTAATGCGCTTTAAGACACACCATGTGTAAGTTCATAAGTCGACAGCCAGTGCCGCTGCTAGCCATTTTGGTGCCCTAAGCATAATTCCTTTATGATGCCCCCCCGCCCCCCCTATAAAAAAAAAAAAAAAACATTTTTATTTAGGATTTTCATTTAGGGGGGCTAAGCCCCCAAAGAGGGTATGATTTATAAAAAAAATTAAAAAGCTAAAAAAGTAACACTTTAGATTAGGGTCTAATGCTTACTATTAACTAGTTTCATTACCATGCAATGGCATGTTTTTATAATCACTGGGATCCCGAATTTGAGGCAGGTTAGTTAGGGGTGTTCGGGGGAAATTTGGGATTTTTCTGAACTACAGATGTGCATTTTAATGATGTTGTGAAGGCAAAAAAAAAAAAAAAAAAAAAAAAAAATCGATAACAACAGCTTTAAAACCATGTCAGTGGGCAGCTGATAATTTTTCTCTCCTCATCAGCATCACACTCTTTTTCTCTTTGTTTTTGTCTTGCCCTGTCTCTTCCCCTCCTAAAGTTGGCTTTTTTAATTTACTAAAGGTTACAATTTGTATTTTATTCTCAATATGTACACATTCATTATAAATCCTGTGCCTAACATGATGAAAACGGCTTTGTTCATGTTTCTTGTCCCCTCACAATGACAGTAGCCTAAACTATTACACTAGGCTACATGTTATAGGCCTATTTTCAGTTCAAAATAGCGAAATTAGACAAAACTATATTAGTTTGCCTAATTATTTTTTGTCATTCGTTTAACATTTATGACCTAAAAAAACTGTCAAATAAAGTTAAGTTTAGCTACTTACATCTTATCTCGCACTTGACCGTACACTGAAGCGTCGAGTTACACTGTTAAAATTCGCGCTCAGCGTCTGTGAACATAAAGCCCGCCTACTTTGATTTGATTGGTCATCTCAAATATTCTGACATTGACGAGCAGTGACAGACCAATGAGGCTCAGATAAACACACACATGAACACATCACACACACACACACACACACACACCCTGTCCTGTGTTTCTGACGTGCTCTCTGTCTCTGCTCGGCGCCGCTGCGGAATGAAGAGGAAGAACGCGCTGAATCTGATTATAACAAGAAGTTTGATGATTGGTTCTTCATTAGGCTATTTTTGGTGCCCCCTCAGCACTTGGTGCCCTACGCACAGCGCGTGATGCGCGTGGTGGGAGCGGCGGCGCTGTCGACAGCATTGCTGAGTATTTCCTGCTTAAAACTGCAGTGAACCAAAGACAGTCTCAAAAACACGGTTTGAAATCGCTGGTGTTTCTGACGTCACAAACGACCTTGTAACCAATCAGATCAACGTGTGATCGTCAACTAGTGGATCTCTGAGCTGAGTGAGTGGAGGCGGGGCTCATTTGCATATTCATAGAATCGCGCATACTAAATGAGGCAAGGGTGTCGAGTTATGTACAAGATATTTTAAGCCATGAATAATTTTTCTTCAAGGAAAAAACTTTTAAATATGTCATTTTGGTGATCAGAGATGAGATTTAAGGGATACAATTATTGACTACAGGCCAGGGGAATTTTAAGAATTACCTGTTAGGTGTGTATCTTCTCTACCTAGTTCAGTATCATTAGCTATGTTTCCAGCCACCTATTTTAATGCGAATATTGGATAAAAAAACAAAACAAGATGCGCATAAATTCTAAAAATGTGCATAAAAAAACGTATTCGCTTAATTGAGGCAGATCTGATAGAAGACTAGTGTACATAAACTATGATGAAACACATTTATCAGCTAAATCCCTCAAAAGTACACGCGACTTTGCATCAAATCATGTGATTTGACCCGAGGGTAAAGGTTAAAGACGTCCGTCTAGCACGTTTACATAGAAACACATCGGCACATTATAAACCACGTGAACAAAAATTAATAACACCGGCATTTGCGAACTGCACAACATACGAAAAGACTTAAAAAAAAGCATAAAGAAATAACAAACGCCATCATGTATCATTTATGCAAAGTAGGGATGCACCGATATGAAAATCTTGATAACCGATAATTCTTTATATTTGAAAGCTGATAACCGATATATAGGCCGATAAATCTGAATTTCAAATTTGTATATACATTTTGAGAGCCTGATCACAAAAACTAAAATTTCACCAGTAGAATCCATTTCTCAATCACACAGTTATACTGATGTTCTCATGATAATTTTATGTAGCCGATATGACAGACTTGCACTGAACTGTATTTTCCTTTTTTGAAGGATTTCAATTAGGGCTGCAACAACTAATCGATAAAATCGATAATAATCGATTATGAAAATCGTTGTCAACGAATGTCATTATCGATTAGTTGCTCTGCTTACGTCACGGGGAGCGTTTACTGGTGATTGGTTGAAACAGGCCAATCAGGATGCTCTCTGTCTTACACGCACTTCATGAGGCACACGCAAGGTCTCTCTCCCTCCGTTGCTCCGCCGCGCGCTCGCGCTACACGGTTTGGAGCACAGTCTCTTCTGTCTCGCATGCGCGCTCCTCAAATCCCGGGAGTTTGAACTAATTTGCGAGCCGCTATCAATATGCGGGTGACTTCCAGAACTTCCGGGAGACTTGGGATGTCTGTATTTTGCGTCTCGAGCATCAGGTTGCGCAATCAGTTCGCTCGCAACATAAGTGATGGATTAAAATAGTGCTACCGCAGAAATATTAAATTAAAACGGTCTTTACAAAGCGAAGCACTAAATATAAAGGCAGTTAATAACACCAGCAGTAAATTATTGTTTTTTTAGTCACTGTACTCAGTGTTTTTTTTAGCGAATGTTTGTGCACTAATGCATCATTTTTCCTGTCTTTTTAATCAAGCCTGTTAGCTTGCAGCGTACCTCCACTCCGCTCTCTTTATATAGCATTTGTCTACTATTAAGTTTTAATTGTTTTTCAAACGCGATCTACTGCGGCTCTATGTTCACATGCTTGTTTTCAGTCTTTCTATATTTATTTTTACAAATTATCCTTATAATTCAATTAATTTTAAATAAAAATTAAATGAATTATATATTTTTAGATGTTTTTAGTCTATATCTTCACATCTGAACAACATGTCTGTAAATTTGTTTTAACAAAAATTGTGTTAAAACAATATGTTGGATATAAATTTTTTTTTTTTTTTTACATTATTCATGGTTGTCAACTTGCCATCAGCAATTATCATTAAAAACAATGCAAATATTGATATTTGTAAAACTCAATGTGTGGCTTTGGCACTTTTTAAAGTACACTTTTACACATAAATATCCTAATTTAGGGTTTTAGGTATACCTAAATAGGTATACCTAAGTGTAGGTATACACTTTATTTTACGGTGTCCTTGTTACATGTATTACATGTACTTACTGTAGTAATAACAGTAAATTATGCATAATTACATGCAACTAACCCTCAACCTAATCCTACCCTATTCCTATGGTAAGTACATGTAGTTACTTAGTATTACTCTGTACTTAAATATATAATTACACTGTAACAAGGACACCTTAAAATAAAGTGTAACCGGGTTTTATTTAGTCATAGCAAACAAAAAAAATCTAATCGAATTTTTATCCGATTAATCGATTATCAAAATAATCGTTAGTTGCAGCCCTAATTTCAATCATATTTCAAGCTATTTAAAAGCATCATGTTGAACAGTGCGCATCTTGAAGTGTCTCAGCTGACGGAAGTAATACATTATTTATCAGCTTTAATATATCGGTCAAATTTTCTTATCGGGCCGATAACGATAACATTAAAAATGAACATATATCGGCCGATACCGATATGGTGGCCGATATATCGTGCATCCCTAATGCAAAGATATGGTATCCTCAATAAAGCTGGCTTTCAAAAAGGTTATTCAGACAATTAGGCGAGTAAGGAAATATTACAATTCGCAATATTGATTAAAAAAAATCACTGCACTACAAACTACTGTCTTCTGTTGTGTCTTAATCAACTTGTAGTTGAATCAGTTCAAGTCACTGAAACACAATAAGCTTGACCAGCACTCAACATCCGACAAGCTGTTCAACGCAATCAGCTCATGAAACTGAATCATTCTGGCCCTGCGTCTCAATGTCCACACTATCCATCCTAAACAGTGTGTGAGATTAGAATAAGTGTGTGAGATTAAAATAAGTGTGTCCCAAAGCATAGTATGTTGAAGAGAGTATGCCAGAAGTCCCCGGATTATCTACTATTTCCGGTGGTTTTTCGAAGTGTGGATCCGTGCTCACTATAACGCTAATATTACCCACAATCCATTGCGCTTTGGTGGAGGAACTACAAACACGAGTAAAGTGTTAAAAAACTAAAAAAAATGGCGGATATGCGCGACCGACGGTGAGAGGTTGGTAGGTTGGGTCTTAGATTTTTTAACTGAACGAACTCAGAAAGTGAGAGTAAATGGTAGTCTCTCAGCCCCCCTGATAACATCTACAGGTTCTCCTCAAGGATGTGTTTTGTCTCCCTTACTGTATATCTTATATACAAATGATTGTATAAGAAAATATAAAAATAGGTATAGGGCTGCCCCCAAATAGTCGACTAAATGTTAGTCGATATGAGGAGGGCTTGGTCGAATACATTTTCATTAGTCGGTTAGTCGCAAAAAAAAATAACGTGAAAAATTACGCAATCAGGGGCTGCGCAGTCAGTGTATGACACGACATCAAAGCAACGAGAGATCAACGAGATCTCGTGCCTCGCCGTATACCAAAGCGCACTTGTGGGAGAGGTGTCTGGCTGATATCCATGCTGATGGCCATTGATGAGGAGGAGCATGCAGAAGAGAAGGATGAACTAAAAATGTACTTGGCAGATAAAACAAAGGTTGATTCGGGACCATTGGCATGGTGGCAAAAAAATGAACATCGATATCCAAAGCTCGCTAAAGCAGCTAAACGCCTCCACTGTATCCCTTCCACATCCACTCCATCAGAGCGCATCTTTTCAAAGGCCGGCTTCATTGTGAACAAGTCGAGAAGCTCCCTACTTCCCTACAATGTGGACAAGTTCCTCTCACATAATATGAAAAAAATAAAATCGAATTGAAAGCTTAGGTAAGAATGCTTAATTTCCTTTTTGTAGCGTTTCTGTTTCCTATCCGTTAGGCTATAAAAAAAAAAACGGGTATTTTTATAACGGGTAGGCTATACAAATAAATAATTATTATTTTTATTTATTCGTTTTTATATAATGCAGAAGTTGTTTTTTATTCTGTAAGAAAAATTAGTCTGATGTTTGCAATTTGTTGTTTCAGGTCAAGACTCATCCGTCGTCTTAATGGCAGTTTGCGGCTTTGCTCTGATATTTTTGATTTGTATTAGTGTTCTTTAAATTAGCCTATTTGTTCCACATTTTGTCTTAAATATAGCCTAGTTGTTCTAAACAATTTAATCAAATACTTAGGCTGTTGATTTGTTGTTTGCCGCCGCCTTTTAGCGCCGAGCGTTGTGCGATGTGCCATGTGCATTTATTAAATTGTTCGTTTTTGTTAATTTTCCTTTTGAACAATATAAAAAATTATATTAATTTAATTTTCCACTGTATTTTTATACCAAACAGCGTTTTTGCAACAGTATTTGTTTTTGTTTTTTTGCCTTCTTTTGTACTAGGCCTAAGTTACTAATAAGTTTATTTAATTTATTTTAAAGAACGAATTTTATTTTATTTTATTCAAAACTGTTTGTTTTTTTTCCATGTAACTGTTACAGTTTGTATTTTTGATAATACATTATTAAAATGCACAGGCAGTCTGATTGCTGTTTTTATGTTATAATTAGCCTATAACGTGTCGTAAGTGCTGTTTACTTTAAACGCTTTACTATTCTGTTTTAAGCACTTAATTTTCATTTTGAACGCGCTAATATCATGCTTTAGCATTTTCTGTCATATGGAAGTGTTAAACTTCAACTTGGACTATACCTTTCCTTATATATACCGGTACGCAAGTTTTTATATTAATATCATAAATGAACGATTATTCGACTAATCGCTAAAATGCAGGAGTGTTAGTCGACTAGGAATATCTTTAGTCGGGGGCAGGCCAAAATAGGTATTTCTTAAAATTTGCAGATGACACAGTTATTGAGTCTTCTAGAGGACAATGAAATGTGCCATGGTCCAGTGGTTGACGATTTCGTAAAATGGTGTGATGATGCCTGTTTGCAGCTCAATGTATCCAAGACAAAAGACATGAGTATTGACTTTAGAACACAAACACATCCTTCCCAAGACACATTTATTAAGAATTAGAAGGTGGAATGCGTGGAAAGCTATAAATATCTGGGGACACTTATTGATAAAAGATTGAGTTTTGATTTGAACACAGAGGCTCTGTGTAAAAAGGGACAGCAGCGCCTTTACTGTCTTAGAAAACTGAGATCATTTAACATAGACAAGACACTGATGGAATTGTTCTATAAATCTTACATAGAGCCAGTGTTGTCCTTTTCCATTAGCTGCTGGTTTGGAAATCTTAGTGTGAAATATAAAAATTCACTAAATAAATTAGTCAAAAACAGTGGGAAGGTCATAGGTAAATAGGAAAGGCACAGTTGGCCCCCCTTACGAACAAGTTACCATTAAAGGTGTAAAGATAGAGCAAGTCTCAAATTTTAAATACCTAGGTACAATCATTGATGATAAACTATCGTTCCAGGACAATGTGGATTATATACATAAGACAACTAGACAGCGTTTAAGCCTACTTAGGAAGTTAAGAAATTTTGACATCGAAAGGAGGATCTTAACTATTGTTTATAAATCGATGATTGAAAGTGTCCTAACCTACAACATTGTCTCATGGTATGGTAATCTAACAGTGAATCAGAAGAATAAATTACCACGAGTAATTAGTGAAGCAAATAAGATTATCGGCCAAAAACATTTATAGGCGTGTAGGGCTGGGCGATATGGGCCAAAAAAATGATCACGATATTTTTTTTATATCAGTCGATATCGATAATCATCACGATAAATGTCAAATCTTTATTTCTTTCAAGTTTAAAGGCAGATTTTTGCTCCTAAGTGAAAGTTGTATAAACCAGAGCGTTAATTGTGGTTTTAAACTACTCTTTATTGTCAGAACATATCATGACAAACACTTGCCAAACAGGTGAACATTTCACAAATCTGAGGTAGAACATTCAAATATTTGTCATTTTTCCTTAACAAAATTAATATCTGAATAGAAAAATATTTCTTCAGCACAGTTTGCAGTGCAGGCTGCAATATTCAAATTACATGTTTTGTCTCGAAATGCATATTTGACAGTGAGTTGACAGTAAATCTGCATCCTAACTCAAGCTAATACTACTCTGTTAAATGTATTAACAAAAACAGTAACATCTGTTTAAAAAAATTATAATAATTTGACGACCACATTTTTAATTGGTAAAATGTAGCCTAATATTCTGACTGTTTGAGTTTTATTAAAATTAACCATTGGTCATCCAGTATCATGCATTTAGATCATGATAACCACAGATAAAACCAGGCATAGCCTATAACTTAGCACCTCACTATCATGGCAAAATGTAACTTTATGGTTTCTATGGTATTTGTATGAAAAACAGTAGCCTAACAGTTAAATACATTATTAAATACTATAATTATATTCCATTACTCATTTAATACATTGTCTACATTAATAATATTATACAATTCAATATGTATATACCACATTTCATGGTGCAGTTAATATTACTAGGCTAACCTTACAGTAAATCCATGGTAGGCTAAATGGATTCAGTATCAATTCAGATTGACTGTATCGTTGCGCGCAGTGTTTCTCCTGTTTGTCAGCGGTGTTTCATCTGCCTTTAAACATTTGTGTTCTTCGCTGAACTCAAGCGCTTCTCTCACTGGATCTCGTGAGCGAGACGATCAGAGTAAACGCGTCTGCTCTAGTGAGCTCGCGCTGCCGTTTGGACTTTGAGCCGAGCGGATAAACGGTCCGTGAGCGCGCGGTTCAAATGAGTTTCGTTCCGCTTTTGGCGCATAAACATTATCGAACATTTATCGACCTCTTGATATCGTTTTATCGAGAAAAATTATATCGCGATAATTATCGTTATCGTTTTATCGCCCAGCCCTACGTGTGAATATGCACATATTGTATTAATTTAATTTATCATGCATGTATTACTATGCATGTTTTATGTGTTTTTATTATGTGCTGTGTAATGTGGTTGTAGAGCCAGTGTCAAAGATGAATTTCTGTCCAGTAAATCTGAACAGACAATAAAGTTAATCAATCAATCAAAGAGAAAAGATGCTTGACAGGTCTGATTAACAGAAATGTTTTGAGTCGAGTCCATTCTGTGATTTTAGACAGTGAACACTTCTTATATGCAGAGTTCTCTATGTTGCCCTCAGGTCGTCGTTATAGATTACCAAAAATTAAAAATAATAGATACAAATACTCTTTTGTTCCGAGTGCAATTAGACTACTAAATAAGTCTTAAAGGTATTTATTAAGGTTTTTATCCTATATTTTATATATTCATGCTATTTTGAAATCTGTAATATGTATTGCTATTATTACTATTATGATGTGCTGCGTGTGTCAGTTTGTGTCTGTCTATCTGTGCTGCATCCAAATTGCCCATAAGGGATCTTAATAAAGTTTGACTTGACTTGAGGTTTAGATAAAGCTTTGAGTGACTAATCAAAGAGTAACCTGATAGAAAAAATATTTGTTTAATGTTATCCGTGTTATATTTCATCTGCAATAACAATGTGGACTTTTATAAAGATCCGTTTGGCCATTCACTTTTAAATCTCAGTAAACTCTGTTGCGCCCCCTGCAGGAGAAAGAGAAGAAGTACATGCTGCAGGTGGACAATCTGAAGCTCAGAGATGTGGAGAAGGGCTTCATGTCCAGCAAACACATCTTTGCCCTGTTCAACACTGAGCAAAGGTCAGAGGTCATCCAGCACAACATGAAAAAAAGTCTTACACAATCTGCTTAACTTTTGTAATGTGATGTTTAGCCCCTTTTTTCATATAGCACATTTTAGTAATTATCATAAATTAGGTATGATTCGAAAGCTTACACACTCGAAATTCATCCTGTGAAAACGGTTTTAAATTTGGACGTTGCGTTACCATAGAAACGGTACTCTAAATTCTTTTTGCGGGCTCATCCCTTATTGGGCGGTGTCAGGTTTCATAGTACTATATTTATTTGAACTACTTTACAATCAAAACCTTTTTTAATCTTGACAAAACACACATTGTCGGAAAAGTCTCCATATTTTGTGATAGCAGTGATATTTGGACAGAAATGCAGTAATTTCATACAGGAGAATGCATAAATAAATAAAAATCAACAGAATTTTGGTATTACGCCTAAACAAAATCTCATGTGAACTTCCATTTTTGTGATATCAACTTCAAACTTGGTTAGACATATGGCTTTGATTTTATAGTAATTTTAGAGTAAAACATATTTTGTAAAATACCTATTTTATATAAAATAAAAAAATATTTAGTACAGTACATTTGGTGGCTTTTACTTCAGCAATAATCTGCTGAGTGTCTTTGAAACACGACCAAACTTGTATATTAAATAACAACCATTTAAGTTTGGATAGTGCAAATCCAATTTTAGCAGGTCGCTTTTAACCCCTTAACTGTCCCTTTTTGAGAATAGATGTGAAAATGCACTATCCAAACTTAAATGGTTGTAATTCAATATACAAGTTTGGTCGTGTTTCAAAGAAGATTCAGCAGATTATTGCTGAAGTGAAAGCCACCAAATGTACTGTACTAAATATTTTTTATTTTATATCAAATATATATATTTTACAAAATATGTTTTAAAATTACTATAAAATCAAATCCATATGTCTAACCAAGTTGTGTTTCAAATTTCCAAAGTTCCTATCACAAAAATGTAAGTTCACATGAGATTTTGTATAGGCGTAATACCAAGCAGATGCATTAGATGTTAAATGTGAAATCTTTGGCTTCTAAATGATCAACATGTTCAAAACTTTGCTGATTAACCCATTGCACACAAAGTTTTGAACATGTTGATCATTTAGAAGCCAAAGATTTCACATTTAACATCTACTGCATCTGCTTGGTATTTCGCCTAAACAAAATCTTACATTTTTGTGATATTAACTTCAAATTTGGAACACAACTTGTTTAGACTTATGGCTTTGATTTTATAGTAAAACATATTTTGTAAAATAAATAATTTTTATAAAAAAGTACAGTACAGTTTTGAATTTACAGTAAATTTAAACTTCCACAACTTTTTCATACTTTAATTTTTTCTGCTGTAATAATCTGTAATAATCTGCTGAGTGTCTTCTTTCAAAAGCATTCTTGAATTACAACCATTTATGTTTGGATAGTGCATTTTCACGTCTGTAAGGGGGGGGGGGGGGGGGGGGGGGGGACAATCACTCCCCCATAGGCTTCTTAAGGGATCGAAACTGGCCGGCCCAAAAGTTATTAAAGACATCGTTGAAATAGTCCGAGTGACTACAGTGGCTCAATCTTAAGTTTATCAAGCGACGAGAATACTTTTTGTGCGCAAAAAAACAAAACTAACGACTTTATTGAACTCTTTATCTTCTCCGTGGGCCTCGAGTGAGTTTGCGTAGTGTAACAGCGCAGCGCGTACGTCAGAACGTAGGCTCACGATTGGCCGACGCTGGTCATGTGTGTGATGCTAGCCAATCGTGAGCTTACGTTCTGACGTACGACACAGAAGCGCTGCGCTGTTACACTACGCGAACTCACTCGAGGCCCACACAGAAGAAGATGAATAGTTGAATAAAGTGAATATTTTTGTTTGTTTTTTAGCGCACAAAAAGTAGTGAGACAGCTCTCAGATTTAATCAAAAATATCTTAATTTGTGTTCCGAAGATGAACGAAAGTCTTACGGGGTTTAACAACATGAGGGAGAGTCATTACTGACAGAGTTTACATTTTTGGGTGAACTATCCCTTTAAGGGGTTAAAAACGACTAGCTAAAAAAGCCTAAACTATCAATCAGAAGCCAAAGACTTCAGTGTTAACATGTAGTGCATCTGCTTGCGTGACAGGAACGTGTATAAGGACTACCGTCAGCTGGAGTTGGCCTGTGAGAGTCAGGAGGACCTGGACGGGTGGAAGGCGTCGTTCCTGCGCGCCGGCGTTTACCCGGAGCGTGTGGTGGTTTGTGTTCATCTTTACTGCTTCTTTTTACAACAAAGGGACAAAAATCAAACTTGATTGAGGTCCGTGGGCCGAAAGTAAAATTAAATTAAATTCACAGTAAATTCAATTCACATTTATTTGTATAGCGCTTTTCACTATGCACATCGCTTTACAGAAAATGTCCATATTACAATTTACAATGATCTGTTATCAGAGGAAACTGTCTAAGTTATGCATTTCAGAAATGTACATATACTAAATCACAGTTAGCTAAAAATGTATTAATTTAAAAAATGTAATAATTAAAGGCAGAAACAATAAGCTCATTGAAGTGATGAATACTTGTTTGTTATCAAATGATTATGACATTTAGAAAAATGTAGTATTGGTGCATGTGGATAGTTATATCGAACTTATCTATTTAAATGTAAAGTGGTTAGCCTTGGTTCCCCTGATTTATGATTTCATAATTTTAAAATTATTAAGCAATCTGCTTAACTAATCCAGACAGTTTTATTTTTAAAGTTTCAGTGTTAATTTTGCATGAAAAGATTGTTTGTATTTAAATAAGTCAAGCAATTTTCATGTACCTCTTCATAAATATGGCTGTTTTCAAGGGTTTTGACTTAAAGCTGCAGTAGGGAGTTTTAAAAAACGTTGATTTAGCCTGAAAATTTGAACAAGCACAACTTCCAGGTCCCACCCCCTTGCTCTCTGCTGCACTACAGCCCTCCCTCCACAGCGGAGCCTGTCGTGAACGCGCAGGCTAGTAAACAGGGCCACCGATAACGGCGGATAAAAAGTTATATGGCACATCCACTAATAGGGACTAAACGTCAATAATATGCTTTACATTGACTATGGCCTGCCCATACTTTGACTACAAACTTGGTCCTCAAATCATTATGTATTTTCCAATAGCCTACATGTAACTTTATAACATTGCACTCTTTCTATAAGTTATAAATAGCTAGTAAGATAACGTTATATAACGGTAACTAACGTTAGTGTATGTAAGTAATTATTCTAGCGATATATAATGCTATATAAGGTGTGCTAGTACATTATTTCAGCAACATGACAAGCCAGTGAATTAGCAGGTTTCAATTGTTGCTTAGCAGAGTGCGTGACATTTTATCTACATGTTATGCGGCTAGAGTTTTGACACCGAGTCAATGGGCTCTGTGTAATTCTTTCTGTTTCGCTTGTTTATCGTCATCTGTCTTTTTCCTTTTACCTCTTTGTTTTATGAGCAGGTGTCACTCGAGAATTGGCAGTTTAGGTTGTTTCTCCGTCATAAGCACAGCTGCAGCACGCCGGCAATCTTGAGTTTGAACGACGGCTCGCGCTCCGGCGCTCGCGCTGTGCAAGAGAGGGGTGTGATCAGCGCGGACACGAGCGTGATTGACACTGCTAAGACATTCCTCTCGGCTCTGATTGGTTGTTTCTGACCGGGAGCGTGTATTTCTGCAAATGGCAATAGGACCACTAGGAGGAGCCAGAGGAGCTTGATTTTTACACAGATTATCTGTCTCATATTCTACTGTCAGGACATAATGACAGTTTTAGCAAATAGATTTTTTCAAAAGTTACCTACAGCAGCTTTAATTTCAAAAAGTAAAATTCAAGTACTTTAAGCACATTTGTACGAACCCTGATCAAACGGCCCTAGTTTGGGCATCTGTGATCTAAAGTAGGGCTGTCACTTTACATTCGAAAACTATTGCACAATCGATCGGATCAACCAACACAAGTTTCACAAACGAAAATAGGGAATCGATGTTTTTTTTTTTTTTACCACAAGTGTGTTTTAGGTGGACAGATCAATACAGCACACAGAACATGTAGGATGTTGGAAAATAACAATGTCTTTTCTGTTCACCAAATGCTTTTTAATATTCGCTTTTACTTCAGTGCAAGTGAACAAGCGCGCCGTTATTTGTAGCGTAGTGACGTGTGTGTGTGTGTGTTCAAGTAAGCCAGAAATGAGCAGATTCTGAGCAATACGCTGTATTTAATATATCATGAGGATCACGAATTGCGTATTTGCGCTAAATCCGCGCAGATTTGTCTTACACGAACTTCCCCAGCAAAGTGAGTAAACACAGAAACACGCCAGATTGGCTCGTGATTTGACAGCGTTTCCCGCCAAAGTTCATTTGTACCCGCATCTGGCGGGTCGAGGTGTTAATCTCAATCCCTGAATGTTGCGCTCCTGTTTGTCATTGTGCAGAAACTTCACGCCAATAAATCATCAGGAATATTGCTGACTTGTGCGTCTCAAGCGCCCTCTTTACGCTCGTCCTAATGCCTGTTAGGTGTCCGTGGATTTGCCTGTATTTGGTGTTGAAAATGGAAACGTCTTTAGACATGGAAAATCGATTCAATGAACACTTACGTCTCAAAAAAAGTGGATTTTTTCACAAAAGTGACAGCCCTAATCTACAGGATAAATGAAGATGTGCTTTTCTCTCTCTCTCACGCTGCTTCCGGTTGCATCACACTAGGAGAAGGAAAAGGTACATGCATTTGATATTATTTCTGTATCTTTTGCATTTGCGTTGTGCATTTTCCCCAGATCTGTGATTGTGTGTGTAGAGCGACGCCGGGGAAGAGAACGGTTCGGACGGGTTCATGCACTCCTTGGACCCTCAGCTGGAGCGCCAGGTGGAGACCATCCGAAACCTGGTGGACTCGTACATGAGCATCGTCAACAAGACTGTACGAGACCTGATGCCCAAGACCATCATGCATCTGATGATTAACAACGTAAGGCTCGTCTATGTTGAGCAGAAGGGCTCATGATGTTGGTCTATGGTAGCCTAGTGGTTACATATCATGAGTGTCAAAGAGGGCTGGGAATTGGCAAAAATTAGACGATTCGATAGTATTGCGATATTTGGGCCACAATTCAATATAATTGCGATTCTTATATTGCGATACAGCAAGTATTGCGATTCGATTCTGTGATATATTTTGATTCATGTCCCCCATATTATTCAAAGGCATTACAAAAAATGAGGAAAATAAGACTGCTCAACTCACTTGAAATGTCACATTTAATTCTGTGAACGTTATCTTCTACACATTAACTGAAGTGCAAAAACTGTGAGGGTGAAGCCATTTTCATTTGAATCTGCTGTTGAACGCACGACAACAAAGCGCCGCAACAAGCGCCACCTTGTGGATGTAATACGCAAATGTAAATTATCAGAGTAAACCCCGAGAAAACCAATGGAGAAAACCCGAAAGTAAAACAGATAACTTTAGAATTAAATCAATACTTTGCACTACTGTATCGATATAATTGCGAGCGCAAAATATCGCGATACTGTACAGAATAGTTTTTTCCCCACCACTAATATCAAATATGATCCATCAGGCTTTTGATGAAGGTTTATTTGTTGGGGATGCACGATATATCGGCACCAGTGTTGTGCCTGAACGCGTTCATTGAACGATAGTCTATGGAATCGTTCATATTTTTGGGCGAACGTGAACTGAACGTACTGTATTACTGCCTGATGAACGTTACTGTGAACGCGTTCATTCTGGTGTCTGTGAACGCACGCTCTCTCAGTGTTCAATAGGGTGCCAGATTTCTATAGAGCCTTCCAGGCGAAAACCCGGCTAAAACACATGTAAACAGGCCTTAAAGGTGAACTTTTTTACCTTAAAGCAGTACTAAGTAGGAATTCCGTTTTTGACAAACAGCGACCCCTAGAGTCGTTGTGGAGCACTTGTACTGTCGTGAATAGCACTCACGCAGAGATGGCTCGCACTCACGGCCGGATCCCCTCCCCCTGTACACCGGTACCTGTTCAGTAGGATGGACGCTGTAACGAGTGGAAATAAGGTATGGCCCCTTTAAGAGCTGCGAGCGCCCAACACCACATGTATACGGCGCCGGGTTATTTCTGTTTGATGCTCATTTTATCAGAATTTTATCAGATCTGTTTTTTTGCCGTAAAGCAATTCGTTACCTCGCGAGACCTGATATCACACGATACTTCCTAACACTGAGGCCGGCGGCCCAAAGTTGCAAGGGTGGTTTTGCGGCTCACAGGCACGAGGGGGTGCGAGACGACCACCATTCAACCCGAAATCAGTAATATAAACATTACAATGACTCCAAAGCTGTTCGGTTAAGGTAAAAAAGTTACTTAGTTCACCTTTAACTGCTTGTCTGAAGTATAAAATCGAATTGCATCCCGTATCTCCATATCCGCGGTCGTTTTCGATTTCCCTAACCTAAAATATAATCTTAAACCCTCTCAGCCCGCCCTCTGTTCGTTGATTGGCCGGCTGTTTTCAGGCAGGAGGAAAACTGAGAGATGGGTCGCTATCTCAGACTGAGTACAGAAGCGAACTGAAATTGAGCGGAAGTACGAAGTCTGACGTAGTTAGGCTAGTAAAAATGCCCATATTAGGTAAAAAAATAATTTCTGTCACTGCTGTGAACTGACACAGAGAGTATGAAGAATATCAGAAACATTAGGAGTCTCTGTCCACGACAGTCCTAAACCTGCCAAAGTACCAACACAATAAACACACTCAGCAATATCTTCTAATAATCGTTAGAGAAAATATTGAAATATAATTTTTTGTCAATATCGCACACCCCTAGATGGATGACGCCCCTTCGCTCTCTTCCATTGGTGAGAAGTGAAGCCGCCAGTGTCTTGATATGGCGCTGACATCTCGGGACCTGAAACACGGCTCACACTATGATCAACAATATACTAAAAAAAACACTGATATTAATATCCCCTCTCTCTCTCTCTCTCTCTCAGACGAAGGAGTTCATCAACGCGGAGCTGTTGGCTCAGCTGTACTCGTGTGGAGACCAGAACACCCTGATGGAGGAGTCTGCGGACCAGGCGCAGCACCGGGACGAGATGCTCCGCATGTATCACGCTCTGAAAGAAGCGCTCCTGATCATCGGGGACATCAGCACCACCACCGTCACCACCGCCCTGCCTCCACCCGTGGACGACTCCTGGCTGCAGGTGCAGCGCTCCGGCTCCGGGGGAAGGTGCGTTCGGGAGACACACAGGGGTTATTAATCCATGAGGAAATTACGTCTTTAGTGGGGAATGAAAGTCTCGGGCATTCAATGTGTCTTTAGCTATACTGCCGTTCAAAAGTGTGGGATCCGTACGATTTGTGTCTCTAAAGGTGATGATACACAGGGCGACTTTTTGAGCAATGTTGCCGAGCGATTGTTGCTAGGGCACTTCCCCATTGAAAATGGGCAATACATTTCTATCTGGATAATTTGGATCGGTCGTGGGCCCTGTGTGTCGTCTGGTTGCCCGTTGACAGCAACATTGCTCGATGTTGCCCTGTGGATCATCACCTTTATGCTCACCAAGGCTGCATTTATTTTGTATTAATTTAAATGTACATTTTTAATTGTAATTAAATGTATTTATTTTGTATTTCTTAAAAATACAACCAAAAAAAATAATAATATTGTGAAATATTATTACAATTTAAAATAATTGTTTTTTATCATTATATTTTATTTTTTCATCTTTAGTGGGGTATGAGAAAAAAAAACTGTTTTCTATGTGAATATATTAAAAATACCAAAAAAAAGTCTTCAGTGTCACATGATCCTTCAGAAATCATTCTAATATGACGATTTGCTGCTTAAGAAACATCCATTATTATTATCAGTGTTGAAAACAGTTATTTATATTTTTATTTCAGGATTCTTTGATGAATAGAAAGTTCAAAAGAGCTGCATTTATCTGAAATAGAAAGCTTTTGTAACATTATACACTACCGTTCAAAAGTTTGTGGTCAGTAAGAATTTTTTAAAAAGAAATTAATGCTTTTATTCAGCAAGGTTGCATTAAACTGGTCAAAGTAAAGACATTTATAATGTTACAAAAGATTCTATTTCAAGTAAATGCTGTTCTTTTGAACGTTATTCATCAAAGAATACTGGGAAAAAAATTCAACATTGATAGCAATAATTAATGTTTCTTGAGCATCAGATCATCATATTAGAGTGATTTCTGAAGGATCATGTGAAGACAAAATTCAGCTTTGATCACAGGAATAAATTACACTTTACTAGCCTATATATTTACATAGAAAATGTTTAAGTTTTTTGTTGTTGTTGTATTTTTAATCAAATAAATGCAGCCTTGGTGACCAGAATAGACTTCTTTTAAAAACATTAAAAATCCATCCACCTATTTTTACGTGCATTTTGGGATATCACATGGATGGAAACGCCAAGATGCTCATAAATTCCAAAAATGTGCATAAAAAAAGTGTATGCGCTCAATTGAGGATAATTTTTTTTATCCGGAGAAGACGACGTGCGCATATTATATATAATTTATCGTAGTGAATTTGCATGATTTTACTCATCCTATTTGGGTTAATGGTGGGCTCATTAATATTAGAGGACAGCTCAGAACGGCCCAGAACTCATTAATATTCATGAGCTAAGCCTTACTTCAGTTCAAAACAAAATGACATCCAATAATACACCACTAATGCTCAGTTACAGACTGGAACAGTAGTGCCACCTTCTAGAGCAGGGAACTACACTAACATTTTCCACTGGTGGCACTTGCGCTACTAACTTTTTCAGTTACTAGCGCAAAACATGATTTGGTCGCACAAATTATTTATATGGTAAGCCGCTCTGGATAATAATGACCAATAGTGAAACTGTATTGCATACAGATGTGCTTTTTATTTTACTCTCCATCTTTTAAAACACATGCCTTCTTGTTTTCTTTAAAAATGGTTGGGATAGATTTACTGCAATAGAAAATACAGTAGCCTACACAATAAAGTGCTAAATTAATTTCTTTTGGATTTCACCATGCTATGGTTGGCACAGATGGGCAGACTTCTGAACTCTTAAGGAAAAGTAAAATAAATATAATATGTCATTGTGAAGCTTCAATGATTCGTGTTTGAATTGTTTTGACGCAGTTACAAATTTGGACAGTCCTGCAATTGAAGGCCCACAGAATTTACAGTAGGGCTGCACGATATTGGTAAAAAAATGACATTGCGATATTTGATTTTTCTGCGATATATATTGCGATATAAAAACAATTTCACCAGATGACTTGAATAGCTCTACTTGGAAAGAATGAATCATTCTAGAATGACTCTTGAGTTCAGTGTTGGACAGATCAGTTGTTATTTTAACCATTCATTAAAGTGAATCGGTTCAAAGGAGTCAGTTCGCGAATCGGACGTGTCATTAACGGACCACGGCACACGTTGTGTGATTATCCAGGCAGTTTAGGACATCGCACAAGATTTGTCTCAACACAGAAAACTTTTCATCACCAGATAGATTTTTTGTTTTGTTTATTGAAAGAGTGGTTTATGCCATCTGAATGTGGAAAGCTTTTCAGAGAAGATGAGGCAACGTTATTTTAGCACAATTCACAACCAGTGGTAGTTCAGAAAAAAAAAACTTCGGTCTTCCGACCTTTTACCATCGTGTATTCTCAAAGATATTCAGTCAACTCAATTCATTATTATGAGCGAGGGAGGGAGAGAGAGCGCGCGCGCGACTGGGGCTTTCACTCTCTCTGCTCGTTCTCTCAGTTAAACAAGCGCGAATCCGCGAAGCCAACTTGATGTGTTGAATGCTCAGAGCACGTTATAAAACGTAGGCCTATTCTTAAAATACACATTTCTGTTTTAATAAATGCTCATAGTAAATCATAGCATATTGCCTAAAACATTAGGTAGGTACAAAAATAATCAAACGGTGATACATTTGCGACCCATTAAAAATTAGGGTCGCAATGGCATTTCAAAAGGTCGCATATGTGACCATTTTGGTCGCAGTGTAGTTCCCTGTAGAGGATGTCAAATTAACTTCTTGGCCACCACAGAATCCTTAGAGATGAGTGCATTACATGTTTGTCTCTCTAGATTCCATGCCGGCAAATAATCATGACCATCCGACATTAATCATATAAATAATTTTAATAGCACGGCCATTCAAAACCAGGGTTTACCATGTGCATAGTAAAACGATCACCGAAAATAATTTTGGGCGGGAATTAATGTAAACACAGATATCGGATACCAGTCCTGTCTGAAGTGAATGTAAACATGCGGGACAAAAGATCGGATGTGGTCAAAAGATCAGATCCGCACATTAAGGCTTGCAGTGGTTAGGTGGCTTGCGTAGGAATAAGGTGGATACATTTTTTTTTTTAAATATAAGGACACTATTTTTTCAATTAGGGGCCTGAACCCTGTCCATTTAGATTTTTTTACTTTGACCTCAAAAGCTACTATATTTCTCCATAAGGTTTGCGCCCTCTTGTGGGCGTAGGAGACAATACAGTACTTTTATCCTCTAACATCAAGTATTGCCTTCAGAATTTGAATATAATTCGAATTTTGTGAATATTTAAGAAAAAATTCAAATGTGTTTTTTTTTTTTTGTATGTAAAATCACTTTTGTAAATTTAATTTAATGCGGACACCAAAATGGTGACGTCTCGTTTTTGACCCAAACATGGTATTGTTATGCTTTAATAGAGTGAAACAGTTACATTGTCTTTAGAATTCGAATGTAATTAGAATTTTGTGAATATTTAAGAATTTAGCTTTTAATATTTCTACTCTCAATATTTCTCCATCAGGTCTCCGGCCGCCAGCCCGACCCCTCAGAGACGAGCTCCTCCTCCAGGACCCCCGGGACGCCCAGTTTCTCGTGGTTCGGCCCCGGTGCCCCCCGCTGCCGGCGGACCCCCCGTCCCCTCGCGCCCGGGGGCCTCTCCAGACCCGTTCGGTGGACCCCCGCCTCAGGTGCCGTCCCGGCCTAACCGCGCACCGCCCGGCGTGCCCAGGTGAGACTGTCTGACTGTAGAAACTGCTGATGAAATAATGCATTTGTGCTGGAAAACAATCATAATGCGCTCAGATTTGAGGAGTGAGTGTTAAAGCTGCAGTGTGTAATTTCTGCAGCACTAGCGCCATCTAATGGAAATGCAATACATTGGTTTCCAACCAATAGAAGACGACCAATTCCAGCTAATCTACATGAATACAGATACATTTGAAAATGGCTTTTGTGTTTTAAAACACTCCATCCACACTGAAAAAACGGAAAATGCTAAAAATCCTATTAGTGTTTATGAGTAAAATATAATAAATAGGGATGCATCGATATGAACATTTTGGCAGAGACGATAACTCTATATATTTAAAAGCCGATAACCGATAAATTAGCCGATAAATCTAAATCCTCATTTGCATATTCATAGAACTGCATATACTAAATGAGGCAAGGGTGTCGAGTTACATTCAAGCTATTTTAAGGCATGACGATTTTTTTCTCCAAGGAAAAAAAACATTTAAATATGTATTCTTGGTGATCAAAGATAAGTTTAAAGGGATAAAATGATTGACTACAGGGGGACTTTAACGATTAATCGTGCAGCTCTACTCACTACTACTTCAAAAAGCTAAAAACGCCGTCTCAGTGTGGACAAAAGGCCAAACCGTACAGAAAAGATGCATTTTCAAATGTATCCAGATTACTGTGCGTTCACACCGCCGCTCGGCCGCCCTGCCAACGACGCCGTGGAAAGATTCGTGGACTCTCTGACGTAGATCGAATGCTTGCTCTTTTTTAAAACTGTATTTAAAGGGGCCAAAGCAAACAAGCATGTCGATCGTTATTTGTGCAGACTGGCCAAGTAGGCTATAAGTTAACCTCATTGAATCTTTTAAATGTGAAAGTAATAAATTGATCGATGGAAAGAACTTAACAATTATAGTGACATGTTTGCTAACGAAATAACCCAATTAAAAGCCATTTGTGTGGTATGGCTTTTGTGTTCATGGTTAAGTGCTAATCTAATTTGCATTCCCGCTGAAAAACAAGCGTTCTAGCGCGAAAATCTTACCTATAAATAGTGTTGCGCGCCTTCTTATCAAATTCACATGATCATCCTCTCCTCTATTTTGCTTGGGAACTAATGTGGTCGGAACCAAAGTTAACAGGACTGCGTTCCCTGGAATCCTCTCAAACAGAGCACTTCTAAATTCTGATTGGTTGCCGCCATACAGCGTCATCGCTCATTACCATAAAGTTGGCATGACTTCAAGTCAAGGGAGTAATCCACCAGCCGGACACTGAAGTCTCCCCGGGGGCCGCCATTGGCTAGCAAGTTAGCACTCCTGCTGTTAGCACTCCACTGACTTCCATTCATTTTGGCGTCACTTTGACAGCGAATAACTTTACATCTGAGGCGTTTAAAGACTCCATTTGTCCATTGTTTATTTATAAAGAAATACGACAATGTATAAAAGGCTCCATTACCTTGTATCTTACGGTATGGCCCCGTAGAAGCAGTTTTTGTAAAAATAGGCTAACGATTGCGTCATAACACGCGACTCTCTGTCGCACAGTAGAGAAATTACCGTATAGACAGGAGGAGAAGCTCATTAGCAATCGGGGAGGGACATGGAGGCATAAAGTCGAGGGAGAAGCCCATAGAGAGTTGCTCTGCTAGCTCATGGACAGCTAATACTCACGCTCTCCGGCTCTGTGAGATCCGAGAGGGAATGATTCAGATTCCTCTTGGCACCGCTACTAGAAGACTTACAGCTGTGAGACAGGTTGCTCACGTCACATCTGCGTCATCAAGCTCAGTTTGAGCCGGCGCAGTCGCTCCGCCATCAGGACGTGATGCTTCTAATGGGCTTCGCTAGTCTACGGGGTCGCTGTGTCCATTTCTTTTACTTCTCCGCGCCGCGCCGCCGGCTCACATTGAAAATGAATGACTTCCGGCCACTTTCTCGCTGGCGGCGGTGTGAACGCACTGTAAGTGTAGATGTAGCCTCTGTCTGATGTTGCAGAAATCACAACATAAAACAATGTACATGAAACATTGAAACACTAACCTTCTGCCGTCTAATAAAAAACATCCGTTTGCTCTTAGCCGCGGAATGTGAGATTCTAGCCGGCGGAATAAGATGGTGTGGGTGAGTTAACCGTTCACCATACCAACGTTTAAACGATAAGCAGTCGCAGTCTTACCATCACTGAACTTCAACTCATTATTATTATTATGGTTATCAAAGTGCCATCAAATCATATTTAGATGTCCAGAGTCTGCCGTCCTGCTTCTAACTCTTATTATCGTTCAAACGTTTGATTCACAATGTGTTCTCAGTAGGGCTGGGTGATATATAACAAAAATTCACAATGATTTTTGCACGTGATTTGACATTTTTAATGTGCTTTCTTATTGGTCAAAGATTAGTTTAGATAGTTCTCTTGTTGTCTCGCGAGTATGAGTGTGTTCAGGCAGATGTTTTAGAGCTGATATGTTCAAGTAATTTCCATGAATCGGTTCAGGCAATCCTTAAAAATATTCTTGTTCGCCGTAACCCGACCGACCCTGTCAATTTAGGACCGACACAATTTATTTATTTTTCCTTTTAGTCCGACCGACTTGCCGGTTGTAAACTTGCGTTAAGACCGACCGCTTTTTTTTTTTACTCTTCAAGCTGACTTGCGCCCTCTTTACGCTCGTCCTAATGCCTGTTAGGTGTCCATGGATTTGCCTATATTTGGCGTTGAAAAAGGAAACGTCTTTAGACATGGAAAATCGATTTTACAATCAATTCAATGAACACTTATGTCTTAAAACATGTCTTTTTTTTCCCACAAAAGTGACAGCCCTAGAAAGCAACGTAGCCGGTCTCTGATTTGTAGGTTGCAGTGACACCTAGCGGTGGAAGCAAGTAAAACAGTATAACCTAGTAACTAAATATATATTTTCATAATATATTTTCATGATATATTTTTTTGTTTACTTTTCTGACAGTACAGCATATTTAAAGTTATACATTTTAAGACAAGAATGTTACTCATGTCAGTGATGTCACAATATGCAAATTTGTTTAAATTCATCATAATCACCATGACCAAAATTTTACTTCTTTTTTTTGTTGCTGTTACTAAACCAAAATATTTTTAAGGATGACCTCATATAGTCAGATTCAGTGAATGATTAGTGTGGATAGTGTTCCATGGCATTATTCATAGATTAAAATGTTTTATCATGAATACACTAGCATTGAAAAGTTTGCGGTCGGTAAGATTTAAAAAAAAAAGAAAAAATACTTTTTTTTGAAGAAGTCTCTTCTGCTCACCAAAGCTGTATTTATTTGATCAGATATACAGCAAAAATAATTTAAAACAGATGTTTTCTATGTAAATATATAGTAGTGTCATTACTCCAGTCTTCAGTGTCACATGATCCTTCAGAAATCACTCTAATATGATGATTTGATGCTCAAGAAACATTTATGATTATTATCAATGTTGTGCTGCTTGATATTGTTGTGAAAACTGATATTTATATTTTTTATTTATAGGATTCTTGATGAATTGAAATTTCAAAAGAACAGCATTTGAGATTTTTTCTTACACTATAAATGTCTTTACTGTCACTTTTGATTGCATCCCTAATGAATTAATGTTTTTTTTATTTATTATTATTCTTACCGTCCCCAAACTTTTGAGAGGTAGTTTATATGTAAGTATGTATGGATGACAAAAAAAATTAAGTCGATTATTTGAACTATTTCCCTGCAAGTATTTTAAATCTTTCCTAAAATGGTTGTTTGAAATGATGGTTCCTCAAAATATCATCAAAAGGCTTATAAATATCAGGCTTTTTAATGCTTTAACTACTATAATCACCCAGCTCTAATATTTAGCATCTCATCTATGAATGTGTCACTGAATGGACGTCTCGATCACATCAGCACACACACACACACACACACACACACACACACACACTCACGCTTCACTAACCGTCCAAAGGAAAGGTCATCATGAGGGATGGTTCTGCTCTCTTTCTTATGTTTGTTTTACTTTGTGTCCATTGCTGAACTTTTGTCTTCTGTTGCGTGTGATTTGAATCGTTCTAACACTAACGGCAAACGCTTGCTTCCTGACCACACACACACACACACACACACACACTTCATTCGAGCCCTAATTAAATCCTAAATGTAATGCTGAAGTCCCTAAGAAATGATTTGCCACGCTGAACTGCAAAACCTCTGACCCCAAAACAGTTTTAAATATCCATCTTGAAGATATACAGTGCAAAAAATGCCTTTCTTACTCAATATTTTTGTCTTGTTTCCAGTCCAAAATCAAAAAATTCTTAAATCAAGATGCATTTACTAGATTAACAAAATGCCATTAGATATTATGTCTTGTTTTCTGGGGAAATAAATCGAAATTAAGAGAGTTGTTGCTTAAAAAAAGCAAAATGATCTGCCAATGGGGTCAGAAAAATAATCTTAATTTAAACAAAACAGGATTATTTTTCTTATCACATTAGCAGATAATTTTGTTTGTTTAAGCAAAAACTTAATTTTGATTTATATTTTGATATAGCATTTTGCTAATCTAGTAAATGCATATATTTGCAATATATTTGGACTGGAAACAAGACAAAATGTTTGACTTTTTTCTGACGCATTAAAACTGGCTAAGTAACGAGTAAACGAGAGGTTTTGGACGTCAGTCTCTGGTTAGCTTGGATTGGAGAAGTGTTCATGTTTGTGTGTCTCCTCCATGTTAACTGTGTGTGTTTGTGTGTGTGTGTGTGTGTGTGTGTGTGTCTTGCACATCCTTCTCCCCCCCCTCAATCACTCTGGCTCAATCCCTACTGCTGATATTGATTATTTTTCACAGAATTACAATCAGTGACCAATGAGGAGTAACGCTTCTGGTACGTCTGTGGTTCTCTCGCCATTCCCCATTCCTTCTGCATGGCCGACTGTCTCTGAGACCCTTCAACACACACAACAAGCACGCAGTCCAGGAATCATATATTAATATAAAATAACTTACTAATAAGCACAGCTACTAAAGAAGCACTCAGACAGCCAGTGTTTGTGATTGACAATCGTTAGGATTCACGAAAATATTCATAAGAATGTTCAAAAATATTAAATACAAATAAAAAAAAGTGCCCCAATTATGAATTATAAAGTTTTTTTCTCCTAAAATGAAGAATCGATTCTGAACTGCTGAAACGAGTCGTCAGTTATTCACTCTCACTTCCCGTAACAGTGTAACAACGTAACAAATTTGCATAATTCCAGCCGGTGCTCTTGATTGGCTGAACAGCGTCTCTTTGCTCCGCCCTCAAACACTGTAGTTGTATTGTATGTATCTGAGACTGGAAGAGTTTGGTTCGTGTTGTTCATGTTTTCTGCGGTAAATCCACTTTGATGCACTTCTAGAGAATGAGACTGAATTGATACGGAAAAACTTCAGATATGCTAATGGGCGTTTCATTTACGACACACGCTGTAAGCAGTTGACCAATCACAATGGACTGAGCCGTCTGACCAATCACAGCAGAGCAGCTCTCAGGAAGGAGGAGTTTAGAGAAACTGAATCTTTAAACGAACCGTTTTCAGACTCTTTAGTAATTTCAGACAGAAATTATGTGCACTGTATATAATGAGAAAATTAAAGTGTTTTTGACCTTTGATGCATGTAAATCTATTGTAGGAAACCTCCAAACAAAATTAGGAACATTTAAAATAGCATAATGGGGCACTTTAAATATATTAAAAATTTTCTTAATATGTTAATTATTTAAGTGAAATATATTTCGTGTGGTCCTTTTTATTTTATTCATTCTCTCGGTTCACAGAATCGCTTCAGGTGCGTAATGTGTGTGAGAATCCTCATGTTCTGCGGTTATATTTGCACATATAAAGCTTAAGCCCTGGAAAAAATGGGGCTTGAGCTTTATTTAATCTAATTTTAATTTAACGGTTAATGGTCGATTGAGCTTCGGCTGTCGGTTTAGGAAAATAATCGAAATGAACAAAATGCTGTCATTACAATTCTCCACCAGATTTACTAGTATACTTAAAAACTTAAAAATATAATATTGATAAATGCCAAGTTTTGCGTTGTACGTTTTCTATCGTACATTCGTTTCATAAATGAGGCCAATTGTGTTTTAGTTTATAACCGAACATTGGTTTCACTTTAGAGAACGTGTGCACATCCCTAGTAGTAATTTTATGTACCGTATTATTTGTAGCTAGTGTTATATTCTTAAAAAGTATTTTTGGGAATACCAATTGTTTAAGAAACTGTGAATCCGGCCCTGTATAGACAGGAGCAGATGCAATAAAGTCTGTATGGACAGGTAACCAAAGTCAAACTCTTTAGAGACTTTGCCCTGCGTGTATAAACACATGCTACAGCTTTTTTGCAGATCATATGCACATACACTTCTTGTCTTCTTCTCTGTGAAGGACAGACAGACGGACAGAATCTCTGAGATGCTGCACATTCCCTCAGGATACGAGATGTCAGACGAAACTCATCCTTCCCTCGCGGGCCCTAAAATTTTACTTTTTTTTTTTTTTGTCCAGAAAGCTTATTTTATTTCATTTTGATAATATTTTGTCTATTTTTAATGCGCTTTTTTATTTTATTTTTTACCTTTAAATTACAAAATTTGATTAAATCGTAATTTAAGCACATATTTCTCACATTTTTTCCAATTTAAATTCAAAATAACTCACAATTCCATGCATAACCCTTTTAATTCAGCTCTAAAAATCTTACATTGGAGTGTTTGCCGACCTCTGGTGAAAATAAATAAATAATATAACATGATATTTCATGACTCTTGCCACTAGATGGCCTTATAGCTCTATATGAGCTGTTCCGCTGGGTCCTAAAGCCAGTTCACTTCAGTATGCATTCAGATACACGTGTGGACATTATAAAATCGTTTTTTGTGTGTGTAAAGTTTTAGCATTTTTAGTAAGAATTATGAGCATTTTCTGTGTCCTGAAGCATTCCTCGCATTCCATTCATTCCTAAGGGGTCAAATTGACCCGAGAGGGAAGGATGTGTTACTTTTTTTAAATTTAAACCACAAAACTACTCGAAACAATTCAATTATGTGTGTGTATATTCGTGGTTCAAGTGCGACAAAAGTCAATTTAAATTTTTTTTTTTTAAATGAGTTTCGGGTCAAATTGACCCGAGGGAAGGATGAGGAACAGAATTACAGTATTTTGACAGCATATCATGCATCTAAATTACTGAGTGTGAATAGCCTTTCCAATAGCCAATCAAATCCTTGTCCAGCTTTGACGTACATCTCGTATGCTGATTGGTGATTTTGCCTCAGAACAGATTCTGTAATGTGCAAACATCACATCAGTTCTCTGAATGTGTGCATCAGTTTTATTTTATTTAATCAAGATCTGAAAAGCCTTTCCTTCTGCAGCCCCTAATTTTATTTTGATTTTACCATCATTTATGATCCCTCTTACTAAAAAAACACCACAAGCATCCACTCAAACGCTACACGTGACCTTTAGGGTGAAACTGAACAGTGGGGTCAAAGGTGAAGTGTCAGATGTCCATGTTGTTCGTCTCTTCATGGCATTTCATTCTGTCATGGCGTGATCGCTGAATGCTGTAACATGTTTTAAAACTTGATCCTGTATGTTTTAAAACCATGTTCTTGACTGAATAACTTTAGTAGGGATTAATTTATTATACAAATAAATATGTCTGCTTGAAAGAATGAAGAATGTTGTATGCAAGTTGTTATAAAGAATGCAGATATCATTAATTAAAAATAAATATATCTTGTTTATTTATGAGAAGTGGTTTTATTTAATTTTAAGATAAATTAAAACATGTCACAGAAGTTAAATCTATGTCCGTATTGCATGTCCAAACCTTAATATTATTCATATTAACAGGTTAATAGATGTTTTCTCCAGGAGTACTACTATATCATAAGTTTGAAAATTTTAGAGAAATGCTTAATTGATGCATTACAATTTAACTAAACCCATTAGATTTTACTGTAGTCGACTAAAATCTTATGATATTTAGTCGAATAAAACTAGACTAAAACAGATCATGACTAAAATGACCAATTAAATGGTAAATTAACACTGATATAGGCCTATACAACTGTTATTATTATTATTAATACATTAATTTGTTTAATGCCAAAAATGCTATTTAGCTTTAAAAAAATGGAAAAAAAATTATAACATTAAAATATATTTAATAAACTATTATTAAATATTTATCACTAGAGATATTTGATTCATAACCATAATCTTTTTGGCAAAACCATGTGATTAAATATTGTGAATGATGATGCGCTCAGTAATTTATTGTATTATACTATTACGAACTTTAATAAAAGAAACATTTTCAATATCTCAGTGCGAAATATTTTTACTGTCACCGACTGAATGTTTTGTGTGTGTGTGTGTGTGTGTGTGTGTGTGTTACTCATCCGTCTTCTCTCTGTGTTCCCATGGCAGCCGACGACCCCCGGCATCACCTACTCGACCCAACCGACCCACAGACTCCTCCCTCTTTGACTAGTAGCCCCTCCCATTCCCGTGACCAACAGCGAGGACACGCCCACCCAGCCAGAACTCCTCCCCTTCCTGCTCCTCATCACACACACACTAATACACATTCACTTGGACTGCACAACAACTCTACAACCCTCTGTCACAAGTTTAAGTTTTCATTTTGTGTAGGTCACGGATTTCAAACTCATTATGCATGTTCGTTAGGCCAAAGGTTTTCAGTCTTTTAGATGCAAGGGCCTCCAAATATGATCATCCTGGTGCGAAATGTCCTAAAATATAAAAGGCAGCTATATATTTTCATGTAAAAATACTTAATTTATACTGTTTATAATTTATTGTATGTAATTTATATGTATTATTTATTTATTTATTAAATCAATTAATTAATTTAGTTTAATTATACTTCTTATTTTCCATATTTTACACTAGTTTGAAACCCCTTGTGCAGTGTTGGGTGAGTTACTCTAAAAAAGTAATTAATTAGCTTCTAATTACATCTTCACTAGTATAATTACTAGTTAATTTACTAATTACTTGCTCTAAAAAGTATTGCAATACTTACTCTATAAATCACATATCAACCTCGACCAGTTGAAAACAGACACAAAAACAGCTCTTAATTCTTTCAAATAAATCATATAAAATTGCAAAATTATTTTTGAACTGACCAACGTATTTAAAGGGACGAGGTTACAATAAAAACTTTTAACGTTAGATTAAATTAAATTATGTTAAATCCACTGTTTTATATAGAATTGTTCTATAGTTTAAACAGTATTTAATGCAATTACATTAGAAATAACTGGAATTAAATTACAAAAAAATTAGAGTAATCCATTTATTACTTTACTTTCAAACGCAAAGTATTTACAGGTGAAACTCGAAACATTTTAATATCGTGCAAAAGTTCATTTATTTCAGTAATTCAACTTAAAAGGTGAAACTAATATATTATATCTAGACTCATTACATGCAAAGTGAGATATTTCAAGCCTTTATTTGTTATAATTTTGATGATTATGGCTTACAGATATGAAAACCTTTTCACAATATTCTAATTTTTAATTTTGGGTTTTCATAAGCTGTAAGCCATAATCATCAATATAACAAATAAAGGCTTGAAATATCTCACTGCATGTAATGAGTCTATATATTATATTAGTTTCACCTTTTAAGTTGAATTAGGCTGAAATAAATTAACTTTTGCACACGCAATATTCTAATTTTTCGAGTTTCACCTGTATTACTGCATTAGGCTACTGTTTAACCATCCTTTTCGAGAATTGCGGATAATGTACAACATTAAAACCAAAAATCAGAAAAGAAAACTGTTTAGGAAAATCCAGATCTAGAACACAATGGTTTTATGAACTCAAACTCTTTGACAGATGGCTGATGAGTTTTAGATCACTGTTCATGATATTCACCATTTAAGGCTCCTTATCCTAAAGAATAAGCTTGACAGGAAAATATATGAAGGGTTTGATGAATGCATTTCTCTCGCTGTATTTTCTGCCATCTTTAAGCTTCTTTTGGTTTTCTGCCCGCCCCGGTTCGCAGACGCTTGATTTCCCACTGTATACGGGATGCATTATCTCTCCAAAGTGTGTTCTGGAGTCTCATGATAACTGCATCTTCTGGAATGTGCTCGTGTGCATTTGTATTTCTGTACATTACTTTTGGCTTTTTTTTTGTTTTTGTTTCGTATGTGTGTCGGGCTGCAGTGGTCCCTGAGCTCACGGGCCAGAAGACGACACCAAACTCCCCGAAGGGTAATAAACTTTTCCACAGTCTTTCCCTGTCTGCATCATGAGCTCCTCATAGTTGAGAAAACTGTTTGAAAATTGTTTAAAATTTGTTGAACCTTAAAACAAACATCAAGTTATCATTTCCATAGTAGTTCACATAGCTATATTTCAGTATAAAACACGAAAATATGGTGGTCATAAACATATTTGGCCACAGTTAAATGTCTGAATGTCATTACACTAGTGTAACATGGTATTTTAGTATAGCCTACAGGACGTGGGATCCAAATGCAGTGTAAGGTTTATTTAAACAAAATTACTCCAGGCAGATAACCAATGAACAAAGACAGGAACAAGGAACAGGTGCTAGTGATTTGTTGCTATAGACAAAGTAAAGTAACCATAGAGACCAAAGGAAATGAAAAAAACAGGAAAAATAACATTAATTATACTTCAAAATAAGAGTCTAGAATACAAGAAAAGGAAACACCAGACTGAAATCATGACAATTAGATAGTGACAGTGTTTTTCACAAGGGTATTTAAGAGGGAACAAAACTTAAAACTATGTATCGAGAGCACAAACATACAGGCTAACGTTAAAGATCAAGGGCTCGGATAACCATGCCAATTTGAGACAATTAACTAATAACTAACCATTTTCCATTATACACACGTGCTTGTCATTAAAACGAAATTATAAAACTGAGCCGAGATCAGTTAAACCGTATTAGTTATTATTTGAATAACTCAAATAATGCGCAAGATATTGCCCGATAAACGGGGTACCAGCCGCCAAACTCGTCTTACAAGTACAAGAAGAGAACCTAGGCTACTATAATCATTCAACACTTTGTAAATAGTGATGTTATTTACTGCACGGCGGCAGATAATAAACCAGAAGTCCTACCTATTGTCGATACAACAGTGGGATGCTGAAGCTCCAAAATTTGTCCTCATTATTTGACAGTTAACCAAGTCTTGAGTTTAAAAACACAATCTTGTGTGGTCACCGTCGAAGGTTCCATTTAAAAATAATACAAATTTCAGTCAGAAGTCTGATTTTCAACATAAAAGTAAAACAAAAGTCCTCTGAGGGGATTTTACCAGACAAACCGTTTGGCGCCAATTTCCTATTTGAATGAATTATTAACGCGGAGTGATACGAGACGTGGGAAGTAGTACCGGTAATTCGGTTTAACGGACCAGCCCTAGTATATTATAAAATACAGCACATTTGTCAATATTTAGAGTTGTGGTTGGTTACAGTTAAAATTGTAATGGAATAATAAATAAAACACCTGATGAGCGCTTATTATGTGGGCCTATTTGACTGCTAATCGCGTGATTGAGGAATCAGAATGAAAGTTATTCAGAAAGCCATGTAAGTAAAATGTGTTCAAGCAAATTTTAAAGGATTTTTGACCAAGTTTGTACGATGTGAAATTCTAAAACAATAGTTCTAGCTTTGATCACGAATACAATGTAGATCATGCTGATAATTCGGAAGAAAAGCAGTGTAAAAATAAATAAATTACACAATAATGAATGATTGAATGAGGCATTTATATAGCGCTTTCATGTTCTGCGCTTTACAATCATATCAGGGAATCTCTCCTGGACCAATAATTAATTATTTATTAATTTTATGTATTAGGCCAGGCCTATTAGTTTATGTATTTATTATTTAATAACGAAAAATATGAATTCCGTAGGTTACACTGCTATAGCTTGCAAATCACATTTTAATACATTTCAGTCAGTTAGGTGACCACAAAAAAATCATATTTTTGAAAACATCCTGCTGCTTTTGATTGATTGAATTTTTAATGACATTTAGCCGTTTTTAAGTGAACAAATACGTTGTGTGGCCACTATATGACATTTTTACTTGATTATAAATAATCTCTGTAATTATATTCAAATGTTTGTTAAGAATGAAAGTTATATTGTAAACAGTAGCCTACACTTCTACACGTCTCCTGATAGTGATGAGGGAAGGTGGGGTTTGTCTTCTCAGCGTGTGGACTCTGAGGACACTTTCTAGGGTTTGTTTGTCTCATTTCTAACTGTGTTTTTCCCTTTTCTGCTTTCATGGCTCAGCCGGTCAAACACGAGCAGCCCAGACGGTCCCCTTCTCTCCACGTGACCCTTAAAACACTCTTCTTTCCTGCTTTCTTCTTCTCGGTTTTCCCCCCACATTGAGTAAAGCAACCCCAAACCCACCAGCAACACGAGCAAAGAGAACAAGACGAGATGTTTCCTGAACCCTCGGCTCATCGTCCGGTTGAGCGTTTGAGAAACGAGTTCATCTCTTTGGTTAAATCTTCTAGAAACTAGAGGCCTTCCCTGGAACAAATCCTTCCTCATAGTATTCAAAACCCATTTATTCCTACACTGCAACAAAACAAATCTGTATTTTTGTCTCATTTTCAAGTAAAAGAGTTCTTTCAAGAGTTGTTTTGCAGTGTAAACGTTGTTGTGATGATGTAAAGCTTTCAGGTATACGAGGACGTGTGTTCACCCTTCGTGATCAGGCACAGAAATCATTCGTTCGCTTAGTTAAATATGAACTTTTAGTGGGGCTGGATTGAATTTGAGAGTGCAATATAATCGGTATCTACATGCATGTCATTAAAACATAATAGTGCAGTTTTAGGGTGAACAGACGCTTAAAACCTGTTTAATTTATTTCACAAAGAAGTCAGTGTCTCTATAACATCGGTCATGTCGGGAAGGTTTTCCACACACAGAATTAAATACTTGCTTACTTTATATACTTGCTGTGCAGTGTATACTGCATATTATTTTCAATATACAGCTTGTGAAAGTGCACTATTCAATGCTAAACACAATGTTGTCAACTGCATAAGTAATTTTGGAGCATTTGCATACTATTGCGCATAGTGTGCATACTATATACTCCAGAAATACTAACTAGTATGATGTTCTGAACATATCCACATACGACATGTCAACATGCATGTGGCAGATAGTTTCTCATTGCCTAAAAAAATCATTATTATTTACATTTTATGGCATGAAAAACATTAAAAGCACATTTAACACGCTTTTTTTTCTGTGTGTGGACAAACTTTCCCCAAATATTGAAATTATGCACATTTATTTCAAGTCTGATTTTCCTGTCTGTAATTTAGTGTTTGTTATGAAAGCAAAAATGAAGTCTAATATCACTGCAGGTCTATGCATAGAAATCATTATTGTTTGTTTGGTTGAAAATGAGAAAATATGAGCGCAACCTTCCACACCACCAGTGGACTGTATTTCGTAATTCTGTGGTTTGCTGTAATAATAATAATAATAATGAAGCCCCTGTTGCTAATAGTTGACGTTGTGTGGCATGACCAGACCGTCTGCGGTTTCAACTGTGCCGTTGTTTCTGTCTTCAACATTCACACCAAACCTTCCCCGAATCCACTCCGAGTCTTAGTAAAACCCACTTATGAGAAAAGAATTACTGTTATTTAAGAGTTCAAATGTGTGTCATGGGCATACTGTATCTAAAGTGTGTCGCGTATCTTTGTGGTGCATTTATGCAAATTGTGACTAGTGTAGTCCACATGTATGATTATTGAATATTAAATTATTATGGTTAAGTGATTTCTTTAAATTAAGCTTATTATCATGTGTAAAGTGAGAGTCTAGAGGAATAAACCCGGGCCTCTTTCTGTGTTTGGACAGAAAGGTGTAACTATACTGAGTGTGTAACGTGTGAATGAATGAGTGAAAGTGTGTAACGTGTCCTCTGCTCACACCAGCTTGTCTGGCAGGGCTGTCGTTATTAAAGTTAAGTGTAACAAAACCTTGCTTTTGTGCTGTTTTTCTTGTCGTCAGACGGTCTAAACTCTTAAAAATAAAGAGAATTTGTTCTAGCTTATCGATATGCCATGCAGTTTCTTCTTTCCTGTTTGTATTTCTATGGATGCCCATTATGGCCACATAAGAAAAAAAAACATACTTTGGTAAATCATAATTATGACATGAAGTGTCAGTTGAAAAAAATAATAATAATTATGAGATAAAAAAGGCATAATGACATGAAGTCGATAAAGAGATCTCATAATGTGAGTCATAATGTAGAGTAAAAATGATGGCATTTAAATCTTACGACTTAGTACCATAATTTTGACTGATTTACCAAAGCATGATTTTTTTTTTCTTTCTTACATAACAGGCATATTTTCAGAAAGCAAAACCTCGACTAATTTTCCAGGTTGTTAATCTATGATATTTGCTTCTGTCGAAGGCGTCAGCCTGCATTATTTCAGGTTATTCTGTGTTTAACAGTAGAATTCATGGTGAAAAACTACATTACCCATGATGCTGTGCAAAACATTCCACTAATCAGAGTCGGAAAAAAGAAAAAAGCAACATTGGCCAAAATATATCATAAGCTCCGCCCACTCCCATGAATCACTGCGAAAGACGTAATCGAGACGATCTCTAAATACTTTCTCAATACCAAGTACGCAAACTTCGGACTTGCGTCCTTGGCAGTTCGGACTTGCCAAGTTCGACTCAGGAGAACAAACTCCCGAGGACGAGAGGACGCAAGTCCAGTTATTCTGCAAATGGAACAGTGCGTTCTTGATCGCGTCACTCAGCACGCTCTGGCTACTCCGGTTATCTTTATGTATATTTTAGGCAAGAATAAAACGAAATGCTACAACTCTGCTGCCTCATTTCGTCAACAATAAAATGAAATATGTTATAAAACACCACCCTGACTCTTTTCATTTAAAAATCTTAAACATAGTAGCCTAATGGCCATGTGGTTCAGGCAACGCGTATTAACTTCACTGCATATATTTATAACAACATGAACATGATCTTTTTGTTTTCATTTTAAAAATATGAAACATTATTTATTTGTATTGACATTTAACAAACAGAGACAAGGTTGTGTCATTTTATTTTATTGTACATAGTGAAGAGAATGTTAAAATAAATATAAAAATATATATTTTAAAGTATATAAAATAAAATTACACAACCCTGTCTCTTTTTGTTAAATGTCAGTTTTAATGATCAATAATATCTACAATGATAAATAAGGCAAACAATTCAAACATAAGTAAGCTCTCTAATAGGCTACAAAGTTAAAGTTAAATAGCCTAAATATATAAAGTTATGAAACTTCAATTTGCCCTCAGCTAAAACGATTTTTTGCCAAGGAACAAACAATAGTTTAATGAGACCAAAGATCGACTTATACACAAGACGAATTATACGTCAAGTTTATCCACTAGACTAGACATCAGAGCCAGCGGCAAACATCAAGCACTAGCCGAGGAAAAGCTGTTCCAGTCGGGGTTGATGAGCGTTGAACACCCGCGGTGAACGCCTGGATGTCACAACTCCGAAAACGTCAGAGACATTTTTCAAATAGGCGCTATCTTTATAAATAAACCACAGATTTGAGTTTTAAACAACCACATTCTAGCCTGAAACACTCTTAAAATTACATTTCATGACACAATAACAGTAGTATTTTGATATTACGCGGGTTTTCTCCTCTGCTATTGACGCTTGCTGGTTGGTGCGAGATGCATTCTGGGATACCTGGCTGTCTCAAGTCCGCACAAGTCACCTCTCGATGCATCCTCGGTAAACGGGGCGGATCAAGAACACATCCGGGGATTTGAACTGGACTTGGCTAGATGTGAACTTTGAATTGGAACAGTACTTGGGCAGCGACTGATGACGTTTCACAAGTCCACAAGAACACAAGTACAGACAAGAACGCATATTGAGAAACGGCTAATATGTTGTAAGCAATAATGTATGAGAGGCTGTGCTGTGTCGTGAATATAAGTAACGGCTGAAGGGCGTTGTTTGGCACGACGCGGAGTGCCTGCAACCCTTTCAGCCGTTACTTATTCACGATACAGCACTTGCCTCGAGTACATTATTGCTTTTATAAAACGGTTTCCACACAATAAAATATTAAAGTAAAAAAAAAAATTATTAGTGCAACTTTCATGAAGTAAAATCACTAAAAGCCTTCCTTCCGCTAGAAAAAAAATAGTCCCTGACCGTGAACAGCAACAACGTTCCAAAGTGTAATATGCATGAAAGCTCAAATAAAAACAACATAGGAACTGCAGTGTTGCGCAGTGATAAATAGAACCGTTGGGTGAAGCGGTCATAGCCGTGTTTTATCTGGTTTTATCATGAATAAAGCACAGCTATTGACCAATCAGAATCAAGGATTGGAACGAACCGTTATATATACGAGCACATATATGCATATTTTTGCAATAAACGTACAATGTTTTTATATACACTGCATAACATTTAGTTTTTAATTTGATTATGCTGTTTGCAGTGCTTCGTGGGATTGTAGTTGTTTCCGTCACTAAAGCCGTTGTCTTGTACTTTTGTCTTTTCTGCTTCAAATCAAGAGTCTGTAGTGTTGCGATTCCCCTCAGGTGTAGTTTCTCAGCTAAAGTTGATTAAAATCGTACATTATGCCATTATAAACGATGAAAAAGCGTGAAATCACACATGACTCCCACATCATTAAACCTCAGACACCGAACAGGTTTTGTTTTGCTCAATCAGGTTTATTTAGGAGGAAAATCACCACATGAAACAACTCGTTATTCCTTCATTGTGTTCCAGCGGTCGTAATTAAAACAGATTAGTGTGTAATTCATCATTATCCCAAATAAATAGAATTCTCCTTTAGTTCAGCTGTCGTATGAAACCACACAAACAACGCGTCCTTTCTTCCCACAAGATCCTCTTCTCTTCCAAACGCAAGCATCACTTCCATTCTTCTCCCACCATGAATATACAGTATGATACACAGTTACACTATTTACACATCTGTTACATCAACAAGCTCTGCAAAATAATAAACTTGATCTGAAAATATCGGAATAAAGCCCACGCCCCAAAATAATCACTGTAAAATATATTCATACACGCAGAACGCAGATATAAACGCATAAAGCTTGACGTCGTTTACAGATGTGGCCAATAAAAGTGCTTTAAGGGTCAAATACCCCATTACTTCAGACCGAACACAGGATTCAGATGTGAACTCTTAACACACTTTTCCAGTTACAATACACATACAGGTGAAAAATATGGTGCAAAAGTTCATTTATTTCAGTAATTCAACTTAAAAGGTGAAACTAATATATTATATAGACTCATTACATGCAAAGAGAGATATTTCAAGCCTTTATTTGTTATAATTTTGATTATGATTATGCCCCAAATTCAAAATTAGAATATCGTGAAAAGGTTTTCATAAGCTGTAATCCATAATCATCAAAATTATAACACATAAAGGCTTGAAATATCTCACTTTGCATGTAATGAGTCTATATAATATATTAGTTTCACCTTTTAAGTTGAATTACTGAAATAAATGAACTTTTGCACCATCGAGTTTCACCTGTATGCTAACACTTTCTATGAAGCCTGTGTGTAAATATACATTCTACTTAATAACGTGTGGTGTTTTTGTAAATACCTGTAAGCAGATTGTGATATGCATATACTTCTAACGAGATGAATGCGTTTAAAACAGCCTTACTCTCTTTAAAGGTGTAGCCGTGAGAGAAACGTGTTAAACTGCATTGCAATTATGTACAAAAAAACACAAGTTGCATGAGAACGGCTTCATAGAAAGTGTTATCAAATCCACCCATGATGCTCTTGAAAGTGTCTGACTGTGGAGGATGTTGAACTAGGAGGAATTATTAATGTAATTTCTGTACAGCTCTCATAAACTCGCACTCATTGAATCATTCACTCGACTCTGAACTCTCAGCCGACGGCGTCATGGAGTTCACACACAACCTCCGACATCTGGAACGCTTCGACGTCACGCAGTCTGGGGGAAACACAAGGTGCTCGTGTGTCTGTGGGGGGAAAAATATGATAACATCTTCCAACAAATCCCAATAATGGCCAAAGAGAAGCAAAAACAACTGTTTTTAACTCGTATTGTAGCGAATTTCTATTACGTTACCTTCTCTGCCCTACATGCTTTACAAACACTTCTTTCAGAAAACACTTCATCTTCTTAGTCCAGACCTGCTCTAATCATATCATATCATATTATTATGTAACGAGTTCACAATCTTACTGATATGAATCATCACTGATTGGCCAGGAAACGGTCTATTGCACCACCTATGTTTGATAAAGTGAACTAATCGCACAGATTGATCAGGGACACGAGAGCAGTGAGAACTGATATTCTTATGGATTAACTGGTTTACACACAAACCAAAATGGAGAGTTTCAGAATCAAGATTTCTCTAGAAACCAGAGAAACTAGGAGTCCATATCGCCAAACATCCCGAAGCCGAGCAGGAACGCAGATTCAGACCACCAGAATCTTGACCTCGTCGTGTTCGTCGGGCCGGTAGAAGAACGGGATGCAGGGGTTCTCCCCCAGGAATGGAGCCGGTCGGGCCTGAGGGTTCTGGATCTCCTGCAGGAGCTGCATGATCTGACGGGCCGTCCCGTCCTCTCGGGGTCTCAGGGACGGGTCGGCTGTGGATGCGGGTCTCTCTGAGCTCTCGGGGTCTGTGCTGGACTGGGCCGACGAAGACACGTCCACCACTGAGCTCATGTCCAGAACCGCTGCGGGAACACAGAGGATTTCAGGATTAAACATAATTATACTACAGGGCCGTTGAATGCTTGAATCTGATTGGTTGAGGAACGTTCTAAGGTGTGCAATTATTTTCAGGGAAACGCACGGCTAAAGTAGTTCCAGGCAGGTTTGACCGCATTACCGTTCCATATCACTTCGCGTAGTCAACTGTCATAACGGAAAATATAATACAATTCATAACAAGAAAAAACATGCAGCCCATGCACTTGATCTGCCATTTTCGATGTCTAACTTCACAATCAATGGAAACATGCAGTTTAATTTTAATAAATAAAGTATATAGTCCTATCTATAATCAATCAAATTAAACTGAATATAGGCCAAATACATTGATAGTCCTGCTGCACGGGTTTTCGTAATTAATGCAGATAATAGGCTATAACAAATAAATAATTATTGATAGGCCTATACTTGTTAATAGGACTTTGTGTTTCATTTATTAGGCTAGTCGACTGTCAATATTAGACGGGAAAAAAACATGAACGAACTAATTAAAACGAATTGAGTTAATTAATAAATAATAATATTGACGCACATGCTTCTCTCTCTCTCTCTCTCTCTCTCTAATAACTGCATTAATAACCGCGTAAAGCCGAGGACACAATTATTGTAAGGGCGGTTATGAATGTAATTTGATACTTTGTTATGATTGATCATGCCCAAACGCGTGTTCAGCACGTTCAGTCTGTGTTCACAGTCGGTGTGTAAAATCTGCTGCAGCCGATGGAAGCAGTCAGAGAGTGTTTTAGCCAGTCGTTAAGTGTGTCCAGCATTTAGTCTGCTATCAGTGGCTCAAACCTCCGTTACTAACTCTAAAATGACGTTTTGGAATTAGCAACGGAGGCATGGGATTAGATGCGCAAGAAATTAGTCCAACATACAAGAGCGTTTTAATGACAAAAACTTCACAAACGTCTTGAAATACATCATTTGAACAATGTTTCGAGGTGTGGTAACTGTAGTATAAGCGGAATAATTGACTTCAGGCCGTTAAATTATTAGAAAAATAATGCACACTCCGCTTAGCGACCGCATTACCACCTCGGGTGTGCATTATTTTTCTAATAATTCAACGGCCTGTCGTCAATTATTCCTTACATAACTTCATCTAATCTGGTTATGCAAAAACTGTAAAACTGCATGATTCAATTCAGTTCAATAATACTGTCGATGTAGCAAAAATCATCAATTATTAAACAAAGTGGCATCTATGGAAGTGGAGGAAATGAATCCGCTATAAACAGGGTTCGTACAGAGACTGTAAAATGAAATAAAGTGCTTTAAGGACTTTTTAAGCACTACTTTTTTGGTTTTCAAGGACTACAATCAGCGATCTCACTTATCAAACTATATATCTTTCAAATTCTAAAAAAGAGAGAAAAACAAACCAAAAATAATAAATGGTAATACTAATAATAATTTGTTTGTTTTAATAATAAAACAAAATGGTACAAATAAAGTGCAGCACATGCAACTTTAATCATTGAAAGGATATTATGACAAAGATATCGCTTTCCTTATTCAAACTCATTTTTTTCTCCCATGAATATATGATTGACCTGAATGATGAAAGCTGTATCATATACTTGGATATTTATATGAGCAAGATCAAGCTCATAGCCATGTGAAATGGCTCTATATCTATATCAGACGGGCTGCAGAGTTTATTTTGTGTGAAAAGATTGTTATCAATAAAATTTAAACACTATTTAACATATATTGTCTTTCAATAATGCAAGCACTTTAAGTACCTTTTCATAAAAATGGCTGTTTTCAAGGGTTTTCCAGGACTTACATTAAAAGTACTTTAAGCACGTTGTACAAACCCTGTATAAAGCAGCGTCGTCATCTAGCTCAATTCAGCTCAAGTTTCAATAATGAACCAAATCATCTGAACGAACCGAACCACACATCCTGATGCTCATGTGTTTGCACCATAGACTGTAAAAAAATATGGGAACGTAGTAGGGGTGTAACGGTACATGTATTTGTATTGAACCGTTTCGGTTCGAGGCTTCCGGTTCGGTACGCATACAAACCGAACGATTCCTTGGACCATTTTTCCTACCGACAAAATTCGCGCTGGCGCGATCACCACAACGTTGCGCAACATCAAATGGCAAGCGTAATGAAAGCGGAACGAAACTGCGCTACTCATTATATTGTGCTTAACGACCATTTATCAGTTTGGACCAGCAGCATCTGTGCAGCGCGAGCCGATCTCCATCAAGTGACACTGTTACAACACAGCGCTAAGATCCAGTGAAGAAAACATTTGAGTTCGCCACTGAAGTAATAACATCGCTGCGAGATCTAGTGAGAAGCATTCACATTTCTCCGTTATTAACCGTAGATCTCTATCAGATCAAACAGCGCTGACGTGGACACCAGGAGAAACATTGTGCCGTGAATGAACTAGTAATACTTTACGTCCACAGACCAGCAACATTCACCATAACTGTAACCAGTTTGGCTGGAATAGTGAAATGCTTTCAATACTTCACACATCTTTTTCCAGCACTTCAAAACTCAAATATTATAGAAATAAATATATGAAGAGTTCAGATGCAAAAGCCTCTATAAGTGTCATTTGAAATTTTCTTCTAGAATGATCATTTTTATGAAGCTTGTATATTAAAGTTCAGTAATTTCACTCAAATGACAATTAATAGGCAATCTTCATTGCCATTTAAGTGAAATTACTGAACTTAAATATACAAGCTTGATAAAAATAAAGAAAATTTCAAATGGCTTTTGCATCTGAACTCTTCATATATTTAAATGTTATTTTTAATGTGATGACCAAAACATTATTTGTTCATCCTTCAAAGATGACCCCCATTTATAAACCTGAAAGTTTCAAGATGTAGGAAAACTCACACTTATTTAAAAAATATTTTTTCTTTTAACAAATAGGAAATTTCTCTGGCATTTCTTTTTGCTGTATCGAAAACGTACCGAACCGTGACTTTAAAACCGAGGTACGTACCGAACCGTGATTTTTGTGTACCGTTACACCCCTAGAACGTAGTGTCCGTGACGTCACCCGCAGTGTTGGGGAGTAGTTAACTACAAGTAGCGACGCTACTAACTTAACTACATTTTTCAGTAGCTTGGCAGTAGCTCAGTTGCTTTTTAAACAGTGTAGCTTTTCCAGTAGCTAACTACTTTTTGCAGCAAGTAGCGGTGTAGCGCGAGCAAAAGCTACATTGTGTTTTGTTGAGCCTACGCGAATCAGCGCGATGCAAGGACATTCTTCTTCTTGTTAGATTACAAACTAATTTGTTTTGCCATTACCGCCACCTGTTGTTTATTCACGCATCTTGCGGCTAACGGTTCACTGACGTACAGAAGACCTCAAGCACAAATTTAAGGACGCACATACAGGTGAGTAATGGCCATTTGAAATGTATTAATTATCATGTTTTGTTGCTCTCTATGTTACATCGAATTTCTATTTCTGATTTAATTACATTGAACCGCCATGATCTGTCCGCCAGTTTGGTAATGAACATAAAAGACAACTAAAGTTTGCGTCATCGTGTTTGTCAGTTGAACAAAAAATGTAATCTTAGTTTTTTTATCGCACGACAAAGGCTTTGATCTAATTAAATTGGTGTATAGATGTGTTGTGACTGGACCCAGAGCGAACCGAACTGTGCTCACAAGCAGCTTGATTCAGGTTCTTCTTTCACAGTAAATTCTGCGAGCTCCATCACGGCATGTGAGCGAGTTTAACGTGCATTGTCAGTGCCACATGTGAGCGCTTGTTCAATGTATTTTCTTGCCAAAATGCAACCATCTCACAATCGGTATTTTTGAGAAAAAGTCTATACATGCAATTTACGTTGGATGTATATTTTGTTCTTGCAATGTTGTATTTGTTGCAATTTTGCACTTTTGACACACAGTCTGAGATATTTGAGTGTTGTGTGTAATAAAACAATAAAAATCATAATTGTATTGCATTGTTTTAAACACTAAATATTTTACTTAAAACATTCCTCAGACACTTATTCAGTTATTTATAATATATGTTGTTAAAAAAAGCAAAAGTAGTTTCAATGTAGCTAGCTACTTTTTGATAGTAACTTGTAGTGTAGCTAACTACTTTTCCAAAAGGGTAGCTTGACTGTAGTTTAACTACTTTAACTAACGAGTAGCTTGTAGCTTGTCAAACTACAGTTTCAAAGTAGCTTCCCCAACACTGGTCACCCGTGGTGTTTCTGAAGAGCATTTTTAAAGGCCAAAATGGGCGGAGCCGGCCCTCGCCATCTTGTTGGCGCGTCCGGATAAACGAAAATGGGCAAAAAGGCGGGATTAGCTGAGGTGACATGACACTAACAGACAGCAGGCAAATGGCTAGTAGTGACATCAGCGGCAAACCACCTGTCACTCAAGTGGCCACGCCCTTAATTATGCAGAACTTTAAGGCTTAATATAATTTAAACGGATGAGTTTAAAAAAAAAAAAAAAAAAAAAAAAAAAAATCACCCTCCTCACAGTCGTCATGAAGGGCAAAATTAGCTATATAGACCAAAACAACTTTTCGCACCAGGCTGTAAACATGTTTTATTCTGCTGTAAAGTTGGGCATTTTAACATGGAGGTCTATGGGATTGACTCTCTTCTGCAGCCAGCCTCTAGTGGCCAGTGGAGGAACTGCAGTTTAAGTCACTTCGAGAGAGACGGGAAGGTTGCCGCTTGGTTTGCACGAGTGTGACTGTTACCTGGACTGTCCACACTGTTGCTGTCCATGTTTTGGTCATCAGGTCGAGGCTGGTCTCCTCCAGAAGGCAGGAGGTCAGGGTTACTGACGGCACTCATGTATCTGCTGTACCACTCGTTACGCTCCCCCACCAAACGCATGACCAGGTCCTGCAGCTCGGCTAACTTCACCTGAACAACACACACACACACACACGTGAAACATCACGCCGCAGACGTCACACCATCATCACAGAGATGCTCCTCGTACCTTCATCTCCTCCTTGTCTTTGGCCAGCATGTTGATGTATTGCTCCTTTTCAAAGTGTCTTTGTTTCATGATGGCTCTCTGGTTCTGATAAAGCGCGATGTATTCACCTACACGTACAGAAAACACATTTGTAAAGAGGAAATTCCTCCAATGTTGATAAACTCAAATGGTCAAACATTAACAGATATCACAAATATGCTGACATAAGCTGTTTTTCTTCTAGCACGCATTCGCAGAAATCAAATTTTCACATCACGATAATTTCTGAAGCTTTATTGAATTGTGATAAAAAGATATGAAACCTAAATAGCAATGTAAAAAAAAAAAAAAGACTAAAAAAAAACAATAAAATGACGAAAGCACATAAAATTACAAAAAATTAAACAAGTTTATTCAAAATATTAATAAAACTATACTCTAAAATACCAGTGAATATTTTGTATAAGTATTTGGTGTTGTTTGATAAACAAGCAGTTTAACAGGTTGATAATGCGCATTCAAAAAATCAAAATAGGGAGTTATCTATAAGTATAAGTATTCTGAAGTGCCAATGATAACCGTACATGTTCATTATATATGCAATATACTGTATTACAAAATGCCGTCCAGCACGTCTGGACACGACAGTAATGTATTGTATAAAGTAAAGTAAGGAATAATTGATGACGAGTTGTTGAATTATTAGAAAATAACGCACACGTGAGGTGGTAATGATGCAAATAAATATTTTCTAATTAATTTATTCTGCTTATACTACGGTTTAACACCGTAAGACATTGATTAGATGATGTATTTTTTAATTGTTAGGTTTTTGTCCTTAAACCGATCGTTTGCAGGACTAATTTCTTACACATCTCATCCCATGCCTCCATTGTTAATTCCAAAATGTCATTTTAAAGCTGAAGCTTGAGCCATTGATAGCAGACTAATGCCGTTATTAATACAGTTATTAATGAGAGAGAGCTAAACTAAGTTTATCTGCTTCAAGAACAGCGCTGTTATTATTACCTCGCTAGTGAGAAATGTCATGTAACTTTAAAGTTGTTAAACTATTTCACTGATAAAATCATCAGAGCAGCGCTAATAACGCGTTTCTGTGCGTGTGCGTACTGTAGGTGTACGCGTTTGAGCGTGAGAAAGAGTGTATGTGCTGTCTGTACATAATAAAACTTAATTTTGTGGCAAAAAACATTTTTTTGAAAATAATTTGTCTTTTTTATCCCATTGTTTACTATATTTATTTGCTTGGTCAGTGTCGCTGTGGGTTTTGGTTCTGTCGGCTGTAAGGACCTGAAATCATTTGGCGAAGTAATATGGAACTGTAATGCGGTCAAAACCTGCTGGAACTACTTTAGCTGTGCATTTACTGCAAAATAATTGTTCGTTCATCAACCAATCACAAACAAGCATTCACATTTTATATGCATTGAATGATGCATTTTTCATTTTGCACTATGCATTTTGACGCACAATGATTCATATCCGCTGACAGTGTGTGTGTGTGTGTGTGTGTGCATGAGCGTAGGGCTGGGCGATATGGCCCAAAAAAATTATCACGATATTTTTTTTTATATCAGTCGATATCGATAATTATCACGATAAATGTCAAATCTTTATTTCTTTCAAGTTTAAAGCTCCTAAGATTTTTGCTCCTAAGTGAAGGTTGTATAAACCAGAGCGTTAATTGTGGTTTTAACTCTTTATTGTCAGAACATATCATGACAAACACTTGCCAAACAGGTGAACTTTTCACAAATCTGAGGTAGAACATTCAAACATTTGTCATTTGTCCTTAACAAAATTAATATCTGAATAGAAAAATATTTCTTCAGCAGTTTGCAGTGCATGCTGCAATATTCAAATTACATGTTTTGTCTCGAAATGCATATTTGACAGTGAGTTGACAGTAAATCTGCATCCTAACTCAAGCTAATACTACTCTGTTAAATGTATTAACAAAAACAGTAACACCTGTTTAAAAAAATTATAATAATTTGACGACCACATTTTTAATTGGTAAAATGTAGCCTAATATTCTGACTGTTTGAGTTTTATTAAAATTAACCATTGGTCATCCAGTATCATGCATTTAGATCATGATAACCACAGATAAAACCAGGCATAGCCTATAGCACCTCACTATCATGGCAAAATGTAACTTTATGGTTTCTATGGTATTTTTATGAAAAACAGTAGCCTAACAGTTAAATACATTATTAAATACTATAATTATATTCCATTACTCATTTAATACATTGTCTACATTAATAATATTATACAATTCAATATGTATCCCACACTTCATGGTGCAGTTAATATTACTAGGCTAACCTTACAGTAAATCCAAGGTAGGCTAAATGGATTCAGTATCAATTCAGATTCTGCGCGCAGTGTTTCTCCTGTTTGTCAGCGGTGTTTCATCTGCCTTTAAACATTTGTGTTCTTCGCTGAACTCAAGCGCTTCTCTCACTGGATCTCGTGAGCGAGACGATCAGAGTAAACGCGTCTACTCTAGTGAGCTCGCGCTGCCGTTTGGACTTTGAGCCGAGCGGATAAACAGTCCGTGAGGCGCGTGCGGTTCAAATGAGTTTCGTTCCGCTTTTGGCGCATAAACATTATCGAACATTTATCGACCTCTTGATATCGTTTTATCGAGAAAAATTATATCGCGATAATTATCGTTATCGTTTTATCGCCCAGCCCTACATGAGCGTCTCACCGATGGTGTCCGTTTCTCCTGACAGCTGAATGCAGCGGTGCTCCAGCTCCTCCAATCGCTCCCTCAGGTCCACCTTCTCCTGCATGAGTTTGGTGAAACGCTCCTGGAGTTTGTCCATGGCAACACGCAGAGCCTCGTGCACCTCCACTGGAACCCCGTCAGAGTCTCCTACACACACACACACACACACACACAATCAGCAGTGCAGCAAAGACAGGGCAAAAGTAGTAGTAAATAGTGAAGTTGTTAAATAGTAAAATTCTATAAAAATTAAGCAGCACAACAGTTTTCAACATTGAATATAATCATAAATGTTTCTTGAGCATCAGATTCTCATATTAGAGTGATTTCTGAAGGATCATGTGACACTGAAGACTGGAGTAATGATGCTGGAAATTCAGCTTTGATAACAGGAATAAATTACACTTTATACAAATATTCACATAGAAAACACTTATTCTAAATTGTAATAATATTTCACAATTATTTTTTATTTGAATTTTTACTTATTACTAATATTCAAATTATATTCAAATTTAAAAGGCATAATTTCCGTAATGTGGAAAAAAGATTTTGGCTTGTCTCCTGATGCCATTATTATCAATATTATATATATATTTTTGTTACATATAAAGTATCAATGCACCGCATTAAATTGTTCATTAAAAGCAATGACAACATGATTGTCGTAAAAAAAAAAGTGCATTATGTTTAAACTAACATTTATAAATCAAATATAATTTTGTAAATTGCATAAACAATTGTGAATAAAACAGCGTCATGTATTTACGCATACTTTAATTCAAAGAGCCGAAGTGTCGATCACACAGAGTACTTTTTGCATTTAAAAATAGAAAAAAACCCACAAAGTTGAACTTCTTTTAACTTTACACGTGGCTTTCTAGTGCTGGACGTGAGTGTATCGGTCAAAGCTGTCCGTCTAGCGCATGTTTACATGGTAAACAATGGAAAAGCAGCGCAGAAATTGTGTTCTCTATTTCTGCAATGTTTCAAATGAACAACACAGCAGCACCGAATCTAGTGGATACAACTATTAAGCCAAACAAAAATACTAAAATGCAACAAATGACTAACATCATCATCCCATCTCGTAGGCCACTGATAAGGACGCACACCAAAAATTATGATGGACCACTTCGCATTGAAATGTGGATTTTTTGTTTTGTTTTGTTTTTTTGACAGACCTAAAACTAGGGATGCACGATATATCGGCCACCATATCGGTATCGGCCGATATATGTTCATTTTTAATGTTATCGTTATCGGCCTGATAAGAAAATTTGGCCGATATATTAAAGCCGATAAATAATGTATTATTTTCGTCAGCTGAGACGCTTCAGATGCATGATGGTTTTAAATAGCTTGAAATATGATAGAAATCACTTCAAAAAAGGGAAATACACGTTAGTATTTTGTCTGCAAGTCTGTCATATCGGCATTAAATGACATGAAAACATTTTAATTGTTTGCTTGAGACATGACTTTTAATGGTGAGACTTTTGTTTTTGTAATCAGGCTCTCAAAAATTCTATAAAAATTTAGATTTATCGGCCGATATATCGGTTATCGGCTTTCAAATAAAAAGAATTATCGGTTATCGGTATCGGCCAAAATGTTCATATCGGCGCATCCCTAGCTAAAACCAAACGTGTGAATGAGTTTTCTCAAATGTGTGTAGACGTCTGAGGGATTTCAGTGCAGTGAATGTTTGCTCATGATGAAGCCGCACCTGTCTCTGCACATGTGCTCTGTTGATGATGATGATGAAGATGCTCGTGGCTCATGGCTGTCATCTGTTGCCGGGCGGCGTGATGAAGCCTCCTCTCCTCCTCGAACCGACGGCTCATCTCATCTCGCTCATCCTCCAGACGGGACAGGGCAGAATGAATAAACTCCGCCTGAAATAATCAGAGGGAAAGAAAAATTCACCACGGAGTGGAAATTAATATTTAATGAGGAAAACATGTTGGGTGGAGGTTGATGGAACGTGATTGGATCATGAAAGTAAGCTTTTTTTAAAATATTATGATTTATTAATATACATTTTTAATACAATAAAATATATCAAATTAACTATTTTAACTCTTATTATAAAATAAAGCTGAAATATATTACTGCTGGAAATTATAAAATTGATCAAATATAATTATAATACTTTTATGTTTAAACTACACAAAGTCACAAAGCTAATTTTAAATTCAGTTTATAATATTAAATAAAATTTATATTTAAGTCTTAAATTCTGCACTTTCAAATGCTCAAGCTTCTATAATTTGATATAATAAAATAAAATATAATATATAATTATCTCCCGCTTTGATGGTATCAACAGATGAGAAAAGTCCTTTCAAAAGGTGAAATCAAATGACTTTTTCACAAAAATAAAATAAAATTAACTGAACGAATAGTCCATTTTGACTGTAAATCTTCATATCCAACGTCACAGAAGTCTATTCAATTGCATATTTTAATAAACCCACCATGTCTTCTCTGGTCTCAAACTCTTCTGGAATGACGATCTGTGATTTCTGGAAGCTCTCTGGGAGCGAGTGACTCTCCAACCCGTCACCTGCACACATCAGTCGGGCTATCGTCAGTAAAGCCGCTGTGGTAGAGCAGATGTTTCAGTGAAAGCTGGGACTCACCCTCGTCTCTGTGTGACGTGTTCGTGACGGAGCCGTTCAGGAGCTCCTGCACTTCCGTCTTCAGGTCCTCATTGTCTCTGGCCAGCTGGTTTAGTTTCTCCTGCAGGGAGCAGTGAAGCAGGATAGATTATTAGCATCAGCGAGCATTTAAAGGTGCATTGTGTAATATTTAGGAGGATCTGTTGACCGAAATGCAACATTAATTGTTAAATATCTTGGCAAATATTTTCAGAGCTACATTCATGGTAGTGTTGCATTTCTGTCAACAGATCCTCCTAAATATTACACACTGCACCTTTAATGAATGTGGAGAGCAGCTCATATGATAATGGGAGTATTTAATGAGAAATGAGTTGATATTGAGATCTTTGACTTTTGATATCATATTGTGATTAGGGATGTCCCGATCCGATCACGCGATCGGAAATCGGGCCCGATCATGGGGTTTCAGACTCGATCGGAATCGGACGTTACCTCCCGATCAGGACTCGGATATCCCTTGTGTTATGTTGCGGGTCAATTTGACCCGTTTCGATTTTTAAGTTGTTGGAAATACTGGTTAACCTTTGCTTTTTTTCTTGATATTTTGTGACTTTTTCTCATTTATCATGATGAACATGCATGCAAAGTTTCAACATGCTGATGTGTTTTGACATATACAAACAAAATTACTGTTACGTTCGTGATGTTCGCGGGTCAATATGACCCTCATAGACAGCCATTCAAAAGCAACTGTACAGACACAAAATAAAAACATTTATTTTCTGTATGTCAGGGCACTTCAACTCCAGTTCTAACGTTCAAGTGCATCTAAAAGTGCTCTAACCCTAACCAAACACACTTGAAAAAGCTAAAATTACAGTGTTCATAATTATTTGCAAATTACAGATGAAAATCTTTGTCAGACACAGATAGTAAAATAAGCTCTCATTTCAATATTCAAAATATCTAAAATACCTAGCTTTAAACCAAAACTTTTATGTAGGATTTTCAAAGGCAGCTTCACAGAGCCAAAAAATAAATAAAAAACATTTATTTGATGTATGATTTTGTTATGTTTGGTTTCTCACTTCCCAGTGAGTGAATAATGAAACTAGGAAAATAGGTCTTAGGAAACTAGGGAAAGTTAACTTACGAAGATGAAAAATTTTCATTATACAGCAATTTTTTTTGTTCAGTTACGATGTTCAAAGCATAAAATGTAAAAAAAAAAAAAAAAAAAAAAAAAAAAAAGGAAAAAAAATATATGCAAAAAAAAATCAGTATACTTTTTATTTTCCAATTTTGTCAAAACAAAGCTGTTTTAAAAAATGTTTTAAAAACATTTTCATAAATCATATTTTCAGATATAATGTTTTTGTAATGTTTGGCAAATGCTGATATTAAAAGTTTACAGTTTGTATCTAAATCTTTGTTGTTTTTCATAGTGTGGTTTTTGAGGAATTGTATTGAATCCAATTAGGGTCAATTTGACCCGGTCCATAAGGGGAGTACACAGAATTCGAACAGAACACAAGGGATATATGTAAATTAGGCGTGTAACGGTACATGTATTCGTAATTATTGAACCGTTTCGGTTCGAGGCTTCCGGTTCGGTACACATACAAACCGAACGATTCCTAGGACCATTTTTTCCTGCAGACAAAATCCATTCTCAAATCCAATCCTCATTATATTGTGCTTAACGGACCATTTCAGTTCGGACCAGCAACATCTGTGCAGCGCGAGATCAAGCGACACTGTGCTAAGAGATCCAAATTTCTCCGTTATTAACCGTAGATCTCTATTATATCAAACAGCGCTGACGTGGACACCAGGAGAAACATTGTGCGGTGAATGAACATGGATTTAATGTTGCACTTCAAAACTCAAAAATTATATAAATATATATTTAAATGTTATTTTTTATGTGATTACCAAAACATTATTTGTTCATCCTTCAAAGATTACCCCCATTTATAAACCTGAAAGTTTCAAGATGTAGGAAAACTCACACTTATTTAAAAATAGTTTTTCTTTTAATAAATAGGAAATTTCTCTGGCATTTCTTTCTTTTTGCTGTATCGTATCGAATCGAACCGCAAATTTTGTGAACTGTTACACCCCTAATGTATATATATATATATATTCTCATTATTTTTTTATACACTTTTAAAACATTTTTATTTTTTGTTTACATGCCTGCTGGGTATTTTAAGTTGAGGTGCTATTTGTTTTTATATTAGACTTTTTCTATATTCACTGTTGCACTAAAGTCCAAAAGTGAAGATTTTTTGTTATTTATTACTTGATTGTTCAAGCTACCTCACAGAAGTGCTCTGTTTGTTAACAGAGTTGTTGAATGTTAAAATAAGGTGAATTAAATAAAAAATAAGGAACATCCTGGATCTGTTTTTTCTCTCTTCTTTATTCTTTTTTTGTGTATTATATAAGTATCGGATCGGGACTCGGTATCGGTAGATACTCAAAATCAAATGACTCGGAGGCAAAAAAACCTGATCGGGACATCCCTACTTGTGATATGTATGGAATCGTGACATGAGGGTATGGTCACACCCCAAGCGGATGCTCATACAGTGATGGTTGAAGAGAGAGCGTGTGTTCACCTGTGCCTCCTGCAGCTGCACGTGACTCTGCTCCAGCTGCACTTTGCCCTGCACCTCGTCGTGCTGCAGCCGGTCCATCAGCTGCGCCTGCTGCAGGAACTGCTTGTGCAGATGCTCTCGCTCCGCCACCAGCGCCTGGTATCCGCTCGTGTACTGCTGAAGATGGCTGAGATACTGATCCCTCTGCTCCTGCACCGACGCCACCTCGCTCGACTTCTCCTGCAGCTGAGGCCATGAATCAACAATCAGGTTACGGTGGGCAAAATCACTAAAGCTGCGTGCAAATAAGGCAGTAGTTTCCTTTAACCATAAAATACCTTCCCCCTGAGATTTTAAGTTAAATTCCCCCAGTGGTGAAAATCCAGCTTTTAATGTTGTTTATGTGTCTATGTGGTGTTTTTAAAGTGTTTTCAGACAAACCATGTGTAAATTCTAGGGGTGTAACGATACACGTATTCGTATTGAACCTTTCGGTATGCATTTTGAAACCGAACGGTTCGTTGGACCATTTTTACTGCCAACCAAAATGTCGTTATTTCAAATGTAGGCGCGCCGCGCGTGGGCAAGCGCGCCCATAATGTAAGAGACGCTGGCGTGACCACAACATTGCCCAACATCAAATGGGAAATGTAATGTAAGCGGAACGAAACTGTGTGGTTGACGGACAGTTTATCAGTTTGGACCAATGCAGCGCGAGCTGATCTTAATCAAGCAGCACTGTCACTACACAGCCAAATCCAGTAAATAAAGCATTTGAATTCGCCACTGAAGTTATAACATCGCTGAGAGATCTAACGTTAGTGAGAAACGTTCACATTTCTCTGTTATTAACGGATCAAACAGCGCTGACGTGGAAACCAGGAAGAAACATTGTGCCATGAATGAACTATCCAGTGTCCACAGATCAGCAATATCACCATGGGTTTACTGTAGTAACACTACTAACTGTAACCATGGGAGTTTGGCAGGAATAGTCGGCTATAATGCTTTCAAGTAAAATTACGTCAGTTTTATTTTGACATTATGAATACAGTTCCTGCCCTCAAATGTTAATCTGAACTAAAATAAACCTTTGTTTATAACTACTACAATATTATATTTCATTTAGTCCAAGGAGCTGTTTTGTTTTATACGCTCCTAAGAAAAGTCAAGTATAGCTCCATCATTGCTCAAAGTAAAAAAAATATCATACTTTATGATGTAGCCTAAGTTTTAATAAAAATATAATTAAAAAAATTAAAGCAAGGAAATTTCTCTGGTATTTCTTTCTTTTTGCTGTATTGGAAACGTACCGAACCGTGACAAAAGTGTATCGTATCGAACCGTGAATTTTGTGAACCGTTACAACCCTAGTAAGTTCATAAGTCGACAGCATTGCTGAGTATTTTCTCCTTAAAACTGCAGTGAACCAAAGACAGTCTCAAAAACATGGTTTGAAATCGCTGGTGTTTATTCATTTACAGAGATAGTATGATGCCCGTAGGTATTTCCTTGAATGACTCGCGTTGTCTACTTCTGCTGTGGGGCATATTTTGAGTTTCTGCATTAGAGCGCCACCTGGCTTTCAGATAGAGCAGCATTTACTACTAATCACAGAGCCGTGCTTCACTGACAAGCAGCGCATTAAAATAAATAAATAAAATAATTCGCAGCCTTTGCCAAATCACGTGCAGTTTATTTTCCATTAATCGCGCAGCCCTAATAGTGACTCAAGCCATGTTTTATCTTCAATGTTTCAATTATGACCGTCAGGGAAACGTTTAGGGTTAAATTATGTAAAAGCAACCGTTACAAAAAAATCTTTTGCACAGGGTATCCATTCATATTTAAAGTTGTAAGAGGTAGGAATAATGTAATCCGTACGGCTCTCTTTTAAAGATGTTCTTATGACGTGTCAATTGTTGTGCAAAGTTGGTTGCATGTGCACGGTTATTGTAAAAGAACCAGTATAACTAACTCTAACATCATGCAAGCCTGTTTATTTTAATTTTACATAGGATGCATTTAATGATAAGCCTATAAGTGGACACAAACCTGTTCTTTGGCATTGTGCAGATCTTCCTGTAGCTGACCCATCTTACGAGCGATCTCCTTCTTGATGTGGTGCTCGGACTGCAGAGCGCTCGTCAGCTCCATGTTCTCATTGGTCTGAAGGGGGAGAAAGGTCAGAGGTCACATTCGCATCACCAGTAGGGATGGGCCACGCTGAATTGACGTGCTACATGCAAACGATATTATTTGTTGTATTATTTGAGTTCATTAGGAATTATTCAGCCTTTATGAGCAAGCAGAGACTAATGCGCACGTGATTAATATTCATGAACTCAGAAGCTCATCAATCCTTAGTGCGGTTTGTATTGTTATTCTTATCAGTATTATTGTTCGTTTTTTACATTTCAAACTTGTAATTGATTTGAATTATTATTGTGTGCTGTTTTTCAGTACAGTTGCACTATTTAAACATCTGCACTTTAACAGAAGAAACGTATTATCTGGAACTTTTCCATTTCTGGCAGGGCTGGTGTTTGGATTTTTCCTTTTTTATTTTTTTTTTTTTTATGTAATTGGTATATTATAGGAGCCTATTTGATGATGCCTGTTTTACTTTAGATCAATGTTTGTGTTTCTGAAGCTCTTTTTTAAGAATTGTTGAAAGGTGTCTTTTTAATAACAACTGCAACACGTTCCCAAAGTCATGTGAAATAATCGTGTTACATAATTGTGATTTCAATACTGACCAAAATAATCGTGATTATGATTTTTTCCATAACCGAGCAGCCCTAACTTGAAGCCAAAAACAGTGATGACTGGTACTAAATGTATAGTCATTGATATCATTATTGCAATAAATACCAGAATATATCGTGATATAGTTTTAAGTCCATATCGCCCATTAGGGCTGGGTATCGATTCAGATGTTACAAGTCAATTTGATTTCGATTCGCAAGCTCTCAATTCGATTCTCGATTCGATTTTCGATTTGACTCAATGAATATAGATTTAATACAAATCCTATATTTATAATAAAGAACAGTGAACATAAGTTTACAAGGGTACACTTAGGTACATTAAAACAGAACCCAACTCTATATTTCAAATGCATAATATGAATAGACAGGATTTTTGATGCAAGATGAATAATTGATGCTGTAAAAAGGACAAGTCAGAACAGTGGCATGCCTTGATCAAACAGGATCAGGTTATTTTTAGGGCTGTCAGTTAAACGCGTTATTAACGGCGTTAACGCAAACCCATTTTAACGGCGTTAATTTTTTTATCGCGCGATTAACGGCCTTTTTGGCGTAGCAAACTTTGTAGTTTTTTCACATGCTTTTGCAACCGGACGCGGCGCTGCGCGGCGCTATGATGAAACCCATTCATTTCAATGGCTTGCGCCGCGCGAGGACGTTTTGTTGATTCGTCGACCAAAGCACAAGCGGATCTAGCTAGACCGGGAACAAAACAGACACGCCGCACACACTTGTTTGGGCTTGCGAGCCGGCCAAATAGTAGGTTAACGTTATGTTTTGAGTGGATAAGATTCTGAATGGAAAGTTTACTTTTAAAAAGTTGCCAAATGGTTTCATTGACGAGACCAAAGTGATCTGTGTGTTTTGTCGTTGTGAACTGAGCTATCATCATCGCAGCACGTCCAGTCTGAAACACAACTTGATGATGGCCAAGCACACACACACACACGATGTGAATTCTCCGCCCCCTCGTCAATATCAGGACCTCGTCAGTATTTCTTTCACCCTTTTATTGATGGACAGTGTTACATTGTGTGAGAGATTATTTGCTCCAAGTGAGAATGTTAGTGTGAAATTGAACAGTATTGTTAATGTTGTTTTCAATAAAACACATTTGCACAAAGCAAGCCGATCCACTTTTCCATGTTGATAAGAGCATTAAAATGAGAAAAAAATAATGGGACAAAAAGAAATCAAGAGACACTTAGAATAGATAAAAATGTGCGATTAATTGCGATTAATCACGAGTTAACTATGACATTAATGCGATTAATGGCGATTAAATATTTTAATCGTTTGACAGCACTAGTTATTTTATGTTAAAGATAAAACTAACATAAAATCTCCCAGCATTAGCTGTAACATGGAGGCTGCAAGCCTGTGCACAGTGTAGGAAAACTAATACTGGCTTTTGGGTGATAGATAAAAAAAAAAAAATAATAAAAAAAACGATTCGTGGACTTTGAGAATCAATTTTGAATCGACCACATTTTTAAAAAACGATTAATCGAAAAATCACCCATCCCTACTCACCAGCTTGACGAAACCGTTCTGAAACTCGGCCAGCTGGTCCTTGAGGTCTCGGTTCTGAGCCAGGGCTCTGCTGATGGTGGCTTTATCGCTCTGGACGTCCTCTAGAATACGGAGTCGATCCTGAGCGTCTTCAGCGGCCCGTTCGGCCTGTCTCTCCAGTTCCTCCAGCCTCATCTCCTGTTCCTGCACCAGTCGGCTCAGCTGCTCGTTGTCCCGCACCTACAGGACACAAAGGAAAACACATGCAAATCATGTGTAAATAGAATAAAACGCACACACACGTGTGACTGATACTCTGAAAACACCGGATAACAAGCTGCTCACGTGTGCCTTTGATTTGATATATCTCAATGATTATTATTTTTTAGGTTTTTAAGAATGCACAAAGAATAGTGACTCAAGCCAAGTTTTCAAGATTCAAGATTCAAGATGTTTATTTGTCATATGCACAGATTTACACCATGCAATGAAATTCTTAGGTTGCAAAAAGTTTCCCACAGTATAAAAAGTTTCCCACAGTATATGAACCTATAGCGGGAGCACTTCGCAAACACGTCTGCCACGCTGGGCGCCATATTCAGACACTTTCTCTGTAATCTGTACACATTGTTTTATCTACAATGTGTAAATTATTACCATCAGGAAAACGTTTATGTAAGGAGTGTCTAAACATTTATATAAGGAGTGTCTGCTAGAACTGAATGATGTAACGAATTATATGAATATCAATAGCGCTTTTCATCCAAAGTTGCGAATTAAACTTATGCGCAAAATTGGAATGACATAAAACATTTGCAAATAAAGCAGCGCGTCCATCCCGTGTGTTCAAGAGAACAAAATGTCACAATCTCTGTTGAGGCAAAGTTTTTCATTGTGCATCAAGGGATATTCTCAGTAAATGTGTTTCCATTGTAGTCTATACGCATGAAAAATGTATCCGCCTCAATTAAGCACATATGTTTTTTTTTTTTAATTTTAGCATTTCCATACAGTATTTCCATACAGAGGACAAACGGTCAGTCTGTGGAATCGACAAGAGCGCGCAAGTAGATTTTTTCTTAATATCCAGTTCTCCTGTTGTTTCAGCTTAGTTTCTATCAGAAGGTAGGGCTATTTTCGATTCTGTGTTTATTTAAATTTTTTACCTTCTCACAAATCTGTATTTTAATTAGACGCGTTGCTACTTTATAACAGTAAATTGAATAGTTTGCGCGTCTGTATAGTATTGCAGTCTAAATTGCATAGCACTTAAGTGAGTCACTGGCCAAGGGCTAGTTTCGATTTATCCCATTTTCGGATTATTTGAGGGTGCTGTGTTAATTGCTGGGCAGAGACAGCTGTCCTCACTCAGTACTTTGAGTGCATTATATATGTGTAGTGTGCGCGCTGTCGCGGAAGCGTCAGCGGAAGCGTTTCAGCCTCCTCGTGTGAAGACCGACTCGGGTAAAGACCATCGACTCTACCTGTGCGACTCCACCGAGCAAAGACATCAGCTAAGCACTTAAGTATCTACATTTCCCTTCCCTTCCCTACTCCTATCCTTATCCTATTTCCCTTAAACGTCATGTGCTTTCAATACATTCCTGTTGTCTCTCGACAACGCTCACTCATCACGTACAGAAGGCAGCGCAATCCTGCTAATCTGCGTCCTATTCTCTTATCCTCACACTCACCTCTCACTCTTTCTATGGGTCTATGGAACTGCCAATCAGCAGTCAATAAAGCTGACTTCATTCCAGCTTTTGCTTCTCATTCTACTCTTAATATTTTAGGCTTAACTGAGACCTGGATCCGTCCAGAAGACTCAGCAACCCCTGCTGCTCTCTCTAATAACTTCTCTTTCTCTCACACACCTCGCCAGTCGGGGAGGGGTGGGGGTACTGGTCTTCTCATTTCTAACAATTGGAAATACTCAACTCTCTCCTCTCTATGCAATAACAATTCATTTGAATATCATGCTATTACACTTACAATTCCCATTAAGATCCAGATTGTAGTCATTTATCGCCCCCCAGGTCAACTGGGAAGCTTTGTAGAGGAGCTAGATGTGCTGCTGTCCTCTTTCCCTGAGGATGGCACTCCAATGGTAGTCTTTGGTGATTTCAACATTCATCTAGAGAAGCCGTATGCTACAGACTTCATCTCTCTCCTAGCCTCTTTCGATCTCAGACGGCTCATCACCACAGGTACTCACAAATCAGGCAACCAACTGGACCTGGTTTACACACGCAACTGCATCACAGACAACATTTTGGTGAAACCTCTTCACGTCTCAGATCATTTCCTCATTACTTTCAATCTACAACTCACTGCCCACACTCCACCAACTCCCCTACCAGTTACTTTCAGACGAAACCTCCGCTCACTTTCTCCCTCCCATCTTTCCTCTGCTGTGTCATCCTCTCTTCCCTCACCCTCAAAATTCTCATCTCTGGATGTGCATACCGCAACGGATACTTTATGCTCCACTTTAACTTCTTTAGACACTATCTGCCCTCTCTCCTCCAGGCCAGCGCGCGCCACTCCCTCTAACCCGTGGTTATCTGAGGTTCTTCGTGAACACCGGACCAAGCTCAGAGCAGCGGAGAGAAAATGGCGCAAATCGAATGATACATCTGACCTGAGTATGTATCAATCTCTGCTCTCTGCTTTTTCTGTTGATGTTCACGCTGCAAAATCTTCATACCTCCACAACAAGATCAACACCACCCCTAACACACGAACACTTTTCAAGACATTCAACTCTCTCCTCTGTCCACCACCACCACCACCCACCTCCTCACTAACTGCTGATGACTTTGCTAACTTCTTCACTAACAAAACAACAACTATCAGCAGTCAGTTCTCTAATCCACACACACAGGAACCTAGACCAACCACTCCCACAGCCAATAACCTTCTCTCCTCCTTCACTCCACTAACCGAGGAAGAAGTATCTAAACTTCTCCTCTCCTGTCATCCTACCACCTGCCCTCTGGACCCCATCCCCTCACACCTTCTACAAGCCATCTCTCCCACACTTTTACCAGCACTAACACACATCATCAACTCATCCCTCCACACTGGCATTTTCCCTACAGCATTTAAGCAGGCTCGGGTAACTCCACTGCTTAAAAAAACAACATTAAACACATCACTCCTAGAGAATTACAGACCTATCTCTCTCCTACCATTCATTGCGAAAACACTTGAACGAGTTGCTTTCAACCAAGTATCATCCTTCCTGTCTCTGAACAACCAGCTGGATGTCAACCAATCTGGCTTCAAGAAAGGGCATTCAACCGAGACCGCATTACTATCAGTCACAGAAGCCCTGCGGATCGCTAAAGCTGCTTCCAAGTCATCAGTTCTCATCCTCCTGGACCTGTCTGCTGCCTTCGACACTGTGAATCATCAGATCCTTCTGTCCACCCTCTCATCACTGGGCATCACTGGAACTGCCCTCCACTGGTTTGAGTCCTATCTCACAGGTAGGTCCTTCAGGGTCGCATGGAGAGGCGAGGTATCCAAAGCACATCAACTGACCACAGGCGTTCCTCAGGGTTCAGTTCTCGGACCGCTTCTCTTCTCCATTTACACCACATCACTGGGACCCATCATACAGGCACATGGTTTCTCTTACCATTGCTATGCTGATGACACCCAGCTCTACCTCTCATTTCAACCAGATGATCCCACAGTAGCTGCTCGAATCTCAAGCTGTCTGGCGGACATCTCGGCATGGATGAAGGAACATCACCTGCAGCTCAACCTGACAAAAACTGAGCTTCTCATCCTCCCTGCTAATCTGTCTCCACAGCACGACTTCACTATCCAGCTAGATTCTTCCTCAATCACCCCATCAAAGTCGGTCAGAAATCTTGGTGTAATCTTTGATGACCAGCTGACCTTCACAGACCACATTACAAAGACAGCTCGATCGTGCAGGTTTGCTATGCACAACATCAGGAAGATCAGGCCTTTCCTAACTGAGCATGCAACACAACTTCTCGTCCAGGCCCTGGTTATCTCCAGGCTTGATTACTGCAATGCTCTTCTGGCTGGACTTCCATCATGTGCAACTAAACCTCTACAAATGATCCAGAATGCTGCTGCTCGTCTGGTCTTCAACGAGCCCAAAAGGGCCCACGTCACTCCTCTGTTCATCTCCCTGCACTGGCTACCACTCGCTGCTCGCATCAAGTTCAAGGCATTGACACTTGCTTACAGATTGACCACAGGCTCAGCTCCCTCCTACTTTCACTCGCTCCTACGAGTCTACATCCCTACCAGAAGCCTACGATCAGTCAATGAGCGACGGCTCGTGGTACCTTCACAAAGAGCCACAAAATCACTCTCCAGAACATTCTCATTCACGGTTCCATGCTGGTGGAATTATCTCCCCACCCTCGTCCGTAATGCAGAATCCCTGACAGCATTTAAAAGACAACTGAAAACTCATCTCTTCCGTGAGCACTTAACTTAAAGTGAACTTAAAAAAAAAAAAAAACTTTAAATCCTCACTTGTCTGGTTTATACTACTCTGAGCAATGTTTGAACTTTGTATTTTGAGCACTTCTTGGGTTGCTATTGTCTCTTCACGATGACTCGTTTGGTTAGTCCTCAGATGTAAGTCGCTTTGGATAAAAGCGTCTGCTAAATGACTAAATGTAAAATGTAAATGTAAATGTAAATGTAAATGTAAATGTATTTTTTTTTTTTTTTTTATATCCCAAAATCTGCATAAAACCCGGTGGATGGAAACAGCTATTGTGAAGAATAATGGAGTCAAAAGGGTTTTGTGTAATGCATTTAAGAAATGTATTAATCTAAATATACAGCAATAAGAATTGCATGATCTAGTATTTTCACATAAATATGAGTAGCGAATTGTGAACTTTGTAAGAGAAACGCAGTATATGCATGACACCTGTGCTTGGTACTGTAGACTGAGAGCGTCTCTCTCCTGCTGAAGGCTGCTGATGGTTTCCTGAAGGGCCAGCTCACTTTCTGAAGGGCCTGAGACCTGTGACACGACCTGCAGCTCCTGCTCTCTGCTCATCAGAGCTGTGGACACAAGACAAATCTCTCATGTTTCTATCTGACGAGAGGAAGGCTAGAAGTGGTATTTATGTAGTGTATGTTTTGGGCATTTGTTTAGTTTTTTTGGCAACTAATGGGGAAAAGTAAGTGATTTAGGGTTGAGTTCAGTTCTCTTGGTTCTTAATAATACATTTAGTATTGTGTTCAATGTGAATAGGGCGTAAAGAATGTGGATCTCATGTCTTGTACCTGCAGCGTTCTCCAGTTCTATGATCTTCTCCTGCAGCTCGTGGATCTGAACAGCAGTGTTGTCCCTCTCCTCAGACATCAGACGCACCTACACACACACACACACACAATACATCAACATTTATCGGTATCGGCCGATACATGTTCATTTTTAATGTTATCATTATCGTCCCAATAAAAAAAATTGTCATATATATAAAAGCCGATAAATAATGGATTTTATCCTTCAGCTGAGACACTTCAGATGGACACAGTTCAACATGATGGGTTTGAATTGCTTGAAATATGATTAAAGTCACACAAAAAAAGGGAAAATACAGTTAAGAGCAACATGTGCAGCACAAGTCTGTCATATCGTCTACATAACATTATGAGAACACCATTATTATTATGTTTTTGGGACATGGATTTAAATGTTTAAACTTTTTGTATTCAGGTTCTCAAATTATATAAAATTTGGATTTATCGGCCAATATATCGAGATGGTCCTCACTGCAGAACATGAAATCCACGGGGAGGAGTCGGATCCAGATCCAACTCCTCCCACCTTACATACCCAAACCTACCCATCTCCGCCCCCTAAACCCTAAACCCACCCCTAATCCCTAAACCCACCCCTAATCCCACCCATCTCCGCCCCCTGATCCCTAAACCCACCCCTGATCCCTAAACCCACCCCTAATCCTACCCATCTCCACCCCTTGGATCTTGATCCGACTCCTCCCCGTGGATCTCATGTACTGCATTGAGGTGCTACTGAATATATCGGTTATCGGCTTTCAAATATAAAGAATTATCGGTTATCGGTCGAAATTTTCATGTCGCTGCATCCCTAAATCAACACACTCCATGAGGGTATAAACGTGTGTGTGTGTGTGTTAGGGCTGAATGACACATCTAAATAGCGACCCATCACAAAGTCTGCGATTTAATAAAATGAATATATGCACTGTGTTTCAGAGTGAACTTTATCATGTCGCTTATAACGTGCATTTGGGAACGAAACGTGGGGCAGCCATTTCACCAGATTTGTAATAAGAAGCATTTAAAAATGTACTGTAAAATAAAACTATTATTACTTATACACACACACACACAACATATGTGTTTACCTGAGACAGGAGCTGTTCTGTTTTGTCTTTCCACACTCGTCCCTCCTCCTGAATCTGTGCAGCGTACTGATCTCTCTCCACCTGAAGCTGAGCGACGGACTCCATCAGCTACACACACACACACACACACACACACGGAATTCAGAATGACAGAGGAAAAATACTGGCACAAGCCATTCCCAAATTACAAGCCCTTCACACACCTGAGCTGCGTGAGCCTCTAACTGGTGCTTATCTTCCAGGATGAGCTGAACCTGCTGGTGTTCTGATGGAGGACCCGACTGACTGGAGAACTGGAGGATTTATGTTAACAGACAGGAATTACTCCATGAGATTTTCTAACAGCATGCAAACCCTCTTTTTGCGTAAAAAAAAACTACAACAACTGTCAGGATCTACCAAGGACACGCAGTGAAAAATTAGTGATAAAAAGGCATGGTTATTTTTGTGGCTGATCTTTTTGCATATGCATTTGTACATACTTTTAGGGCGTAGTATAGGTAGGCGAATTGGGACGCAGCAATAGTCTTCGCTTCATAAATAAAATGTAGGAAAAGCCTTACAAAAAGTTACATAATTATTCAATCGAGATCAGCAAGTGATTTTCTCTTTGTCTTTTGTTCTTCTATTAAAATTAATAACAGACGTCAGCTGGTGTATTAGGCTGCTGTCACTTTATGAGCGAATCCACTGATCCATTATAATATTACTAGGGCTGTCCAAATAACGCGTTCATTTCGATTAATTAATCTGAGAAGAAATAACGTGTTAAAAAAAATAACAACGCAGATTAATCCATTGATCCGTTTTGACCTTTGCGGAGCCGTTCTAGCCGTAGCCACCATTCGTGTAAAAAGAAGGAGGGAGACAAGAACGCGCTGCTTGGATCATTGTTTGGAACATTTACTCATAACAAACGGAGTTCGTCAACTCTAAAGCACCACATCAATGCAAAGCATCCAGGAGTGTGTGCGTGAGTCGGTGAGTGTGTCTGAGAGAAAGCGCGCTTGTGTGTGTGTGTTGTAACTTTTCACGCGCTCTCACGTCACACAACCATTTTCTCACGCACAGAAAAATCGTGCACCAAACGGAAACAGACAAGACAGAGCCCGTACTTATGATATTTAAAAAATCTCAGCTCTCAGATTCTGTCAATTTTATTACAAAAATCAAACAATAAATACCGTTTTGGCGCTTGTAAATGTGACATGAGTCATGACAGATCCCATAGCGGCACGTGAACCGATCATCTCTAGCTAATAGTAAATAAACACGAATGACCAATGTTGAAAGATAAAGTAGGGCAGCCTAAAACTTACCGAAATGTATATTCCTCGATCAATCAGTGTTTATCAACCGCGAAAAGAGGTCAATAAAACAGCTGGAGAACAATTATGTCACATAACATTTAGCCTAAGTTACCTCAGGAAAGCCATTTCATGACCATATGATAGCACGTTATAGTTGGCTATAAAAAAAGAGCTATAGAAAGTATTTTTCTAAATTTATGTAGCCTACTACTATATTACATATGTATTATATTTTTACTTATATCAAAGTTGTTATTTGTAATAAACACGTATTATATTTAATTTGAGCTATTTTTAACCTTAAATAGGCTACTACCAGCTGATATGGCTCTCTGTATTTTTACAGCATTGGGTGAGATTTTTTTTTCTTGAGAAAAATGAATGCCCATCTTGTGTACCTATTTATCCAAATGAGTCAATATTGCATCAAATCACAAGAATTAAATTATATTGAAATCGTGAAATTTGTGTCAAGCAATAATAATAAAAACGTAGCTTACCAGAAATTGTACCATGTAAACATTGTAAGATTGTGTATGCGATTAATTTAGATTCATTAATTACAGAGTATGTAATTAATTAGATTAAAAATTTTAATCGATTGACAGCCCTAAATATTACACGTGTTTTCTTTCTCAACCGTTTACTTTCACTTAAAGGGATAGTTCACCCCAAAATGAAAATTCTGCCAGTAATTACTCGTACAGTACAGTTATTACAGTAATTGTTCCAACCCCGTAAGACTTTTGTTCATCTTCAGAACACAAATTAAGATATTTTTGATTAAATCTGAGAGCTGGATCACTCCTCCATAGGGTTCTAAGGGATCGAAACTTGCCGGCCCAGAAAAGTTAGTAAAGACATCGTTAAAATAGTCCATGTGACTACAGTGGCTCAACCTTAAGTTTATCAAGCGACGAGAATACTTTCTGTGCGCAACAAACAAACAAAAATAACGACTTAATTAACGACTATTAATTTTCTTCTCTGTGGGCCTCGAGTGAGTTCACGTGGTGTAACAGCGCAGCGCTTCTGTGTCGTACGTCAGAACGTAGGCTCACTATTGGCCGACGCTGGTCATGTGTGTGATGCGTGTGACGTACAACACAGAAGCGCTGCGCTGTTACACTACGCAAACTAACTCGAGGCCCACAGAAAAGAAAATTAATAGTTGAATTAAGTCGTTATTTTTGTTTGTTTTTTGCGCACAAAAAGTTTTCTCGTAAGATTGAGATAATGTCAAGTTTATTCTATAAACTTAAGGTTGAGCCACTGTAGTCACTCGGACTATTTTAACGATGTCTTTAATAACTTTTCTGGGCGGGCAAGTTTCGATCCCTTAGAAGCCTATGGAGGAGTGATCCAGCTCTCAGATTTAATCAAAAATATCTTAATTTGTGTTCCGAAGATGAACAAAGGTCTTACAGGGGTTGAACAACATGAGGGAGAGTAATTACTGACAGAGTTTACATTTTGGGGTGAACTAACCCTTTAAGACAAAACCGTTGTGAAAGAGATCTTGCACTGCGTTTATATTTGCACAAACATAAGCGCGCATACAGAAAGCCACCTTTCATGAGATGTGCGAATACCGAATTAGAGTTCTCTTTAGTGTCCTCTCGCACTTGAATGGCTTAAAATCACATTAAAATGTGCACACAAGAATCGTATCTGCAGAACTTTTTACTGTTATGGAATTGCAGTCTCATATGCCCCGTTTAGTAAATCTGTCCCGAAGTGTGTACTGTGTTTCCTCACCTGCTGCAGCATGTCGTCGGCCATCTCCAGCCGCTTGCGAAGCTCATCAACCTCATGTTTCAAGGCATTGTTCTCATTTACTCTCAGCTTGAGCTGCTCAGAAAGTTCTGAGCTCTGCTGCCGGGACTCCTCGCTCAAATTACTGACAGGCACACAGAATATATATTCATATAACATCTCATTTTCAGAACCAGGTTTACATGATATCTGTTACTTCACACTGTACTTCTCCTGTTATACTTGAATACTAAACGCGCCTGTTTCTATTTTCAGTGTGGCAATAATCTACCATTTTTACCTCCTTCACAAGCACAACATTTTCTGATTATTTGCACTGACTGGTCTGGATCTTAAATGCACTTTAATTCAATTTTATTTATACAAACATTTATTCTTATTGCTTTTTGCACTTCTGGTTAGATGCTTCTGTTTCTCATTGGCTTTGTACTGTACTCTGCACAATGCCAATAAAGCTGGATCTAATCTAATAACACACCCATTCATTCATATAACATCTGCTGCTAAATGAAGGGGTTTTAGGAGACTTACTTAAACCTGAGGACCTCCACTCGTAGACTGTCTCTCTCCTTTTCAAGCTCTTTATTATGCTGTGGAAACAAGGGTTTTTTAAACTCAACCGGGTCTTTTATGTCAAACATAGCTGATAATGAAGATGAATGGAGGATCTGCTACCTTCTCAAACTGCTTCTGTTGTGTCGAGACTGTAGATAATGTTCTCTCTAACTCAGACACTCTGTGTTTACTGGCCTGCAGTCGCGAGCTCAGATCTTCTGCCTCGCCTGCACACAAACACACACACATGTGGACAGGTTAGTGTAAAAAAGGTGGATCTCGCAAGAATATGTGCAGGTCGTACATCAAAAAGAAATTTAGTAATAAATTACATATTTCATAAAGAAAAAAAAGTACATTTTTAGGCCTAATATCACTGATTCTCAGTGTTCAAGCTTATTCACCTCAAAAACACTGAGGTTAATGAGACCTATGATCAATCCTTTCTTAAAAGAAACACAAACCTGTGCTAATTGAAAGAAATCAAGTAGACAAAAAGATTGAATCCAATATTTGACAACTTTTTTACCACAAGTGTAATAATATGGGGGAGGGGGGCACACAATTTTTAAAAATCTTTTTGGCAAGTCATTGCACCCTGTGTGAGCAAAGTCAGTAAGTTTTAATTTTTTCAGTTTTTAAAAAAACATTAAAGCAAACGCACACATGTGAAAAACACTTAATGAAGAAAGAATATAAGAGCAAACTCGTTTAAAAGTTTATTGTTGCTGAAATTGGCTGAAATTGGTTGAAAATAAACTTAAGTAGGTGTGCAGTTATGAGAATGAATCTGACAGTGTGTTATTCACACACACACACACTCACCTGACTTCTGTCGTGCTGCCTGCTGTGTGTAAGACAGGGCCGTCTGTAGCTCTGATTTCTCGGACACCAGGATGCCGATGGTCTGAATGTGAACCTGAATGAGGACATGCATCATTAAACACACACAAAACTTCACGTTTGTATAAAAGCACTTACATTAATAGGGCTTTTCCTGCATTGAAAACATTTTGGCCGCCATCAAAATGAATCTTTGTCCCGGCATTTTGATCATTTAAAGTGACAAGATCTGTCATTCTGCAGTACCAGTACTCACTAACAGCAGGTATTAATTTAACTGAATTAAAAGGATAGTTCACACAAAAAATTAAAATTTTGACTTCCATAATATCTTTTTTCCTACTATGGAAGTCAATAGCTACCGCCATTAAAAAAAAAAAAAAAAAATCTTTTGTGTTCAACAGACGATAGAAACTCATAGAGGTTTGGAACAACTTGAGGCTGAGTTAATGATGACAAGAGTTTTGGGGTGAACTATCCCTTTAAAACGCTTAACTTGTGATGTTTATGTAAATATATGTGGGATGCGATCACACAAAATCAGACATGACTATAGTACTGTATAATATCGGTTCACCTGTAGCTGTTCACGCATCGCTCCCTGCTCCTTACTGAACTTCTGCTCAAACTCTTTCCGCTCCTGAGGAGAAGCGATGAAGCACAACAGGAGTCACACACTAACCAATGATGAATGAGCAATATAATAACACTGTTGGCCGCGCTTACCTTCTGTAGTTGATCAGAAAGCTCCTGAGACTGCTTCGTCTGAAGACACAGAACAAACATGGTCAACATTTAACTTAAAGAAAATCATTCCTAAATGTTAAACAGGAGCCTTAGAGTTATTACAGGTTAGCGCTTCATTAAAGACAATATGAAAATGTATCTTATTCCCTTAAAATGTGATAACTGCTCTTCAAAACATTCTGAAGGCCATGAGGGAGGGGAATATACACAGTATATATATATATATTTATTTATTTTTTTACATTGAGCAATATATTTACAGTATTTATTTGTTTACATTAGTTAAAAAAAAACAGCTGTTAATTGTTAGTTCATGTCAGCTCAGGTCCATTAAATATTAACAGATATAACTTTTGAATTTAATAATGTTTTAATTAATATGAACTAAGATTATCTTGTTTGTAAAAAAAATCTTCACATGTACAATCCAATCCAACTCTTACAGAATAAAAGAGTGAAACGGAATAAAAATAAGAAATATAGATGTATGTATTAATAGCAACCTTTTAATTAAAGCAATAAGGCACTCAAGACTGTGTTACAATATGAAAAAAGTATATTCACAATATAGCATGACCTCTGACGAGTTTAAAAACAGATGTTTACTAGGTCATACACTGCATAAACGCTAATCATGTGTGTGTTTAATAGGATGTGAGAAGTTCACAAAGAATGCATTCTTGAATGTCACATTTTTTTTTTCATTCTCATTGTACTCCAAGAATGCATCCCGTGTGAATGTCTCAGGTATCATAGGACGTCATGCATAAACTCTTACCAGTGTCTCGAGTTTGGACGTGAGCTGGGTGTTTGTTAGTGCGCTGGAGTCCAGAGCAGCGGCCAGCTCTTGGTTGCGAGTCTGAGACAGAGAGAGAGAGAGAGAGAGAGAGAGAGAGAGAGAGAGACAAATGAAAGACTCAGAGTTGGACATGACAGAGAATAGCAAACAGGAGGTGATACGGTGTAACACAAAGAAAGTTATGTGTGTAACTGAACACTGGGTGAATGTGGACAAACGGCATTCGTTCGTATTCTAGCAGGGCGACATTTAACATTTTACTCAAATCTGAGCTCTTAAAGTAGAAAAAATGTGTTCTCTCTATTGAAATTAATACTTTTATTCATCAAGGATACATTAAAATGATCAAAAGTGACTAATAATATTACGAAAGATTTCTATTTCAAACTAATGCGATTCTTTCTATTCATCCAGAAAAATATGAACTGTTTTTAACATTGATAATATGCGCATCAGATCCTCATATTAGAGTGATTTCTGAAGGATCATGTGACACTGAAGACTGGAGTAATGATGCTGAAAATTCAGCTTTGATCACAGGAATAAATTACAATATACAATATATTCATATTAGACATTTAGTCTGCAACATTATTTTAAATTTGTACTGTATTGTTGATGAAATATATGCAGCCTTGGTGAGCAGAAGGGAATTTCTTCAAACTTTTGAGTAAGACTGTAACAAATAAGCGGAGCCTCTTTCTGTCGAGCCCGTGTTTGTGAAGCTGGAACAGGATATTTGTTCAGTGTGTAGCAGGAGATCATGTGAGCACCGGATTAAATGCCAGCACTGCAATAACACACGTTCTGAGAGATAAACAACTAATCACACTAATTAAAGACTTCAGTAGTGCACAGGAGAGAGAAGAGAAAACGGTTTCAGATCTTTTTTAATTCTTTATTTTTACCAAAGTCCCCCTGTGGTGAAAATCCAGCTTTTAATGTTGTTAATATGTCTATGTGGTGTTTTTAATATGCTTTAAAACCATGTGTAAGTTCATAAGTCGACAGCATTGCTGAGTATTTTCTGCTTTAAACTGCAGTGAACCAAAGACAGTCTCAAAAACACAGTTTGAAATCGCTGGTGTTTCTGACGTCACAAACGACCTTGTAACCAATCAGATCAACGTGTGATCGTCAACCAGTGGATCTCTGAGCTGAGTGAGTGGAGGCGGGGCTCATTTGCATATTCATAGAACCGCGCATACTAAATGAGGCAAGCGTGTCGAGTTACATTCAAGCCATTTATAGGCATGAAGAAATGTTTTTTCAAGGAAAAATCGTTTAAATATGTCATTTTGGTGATCAAAGATGAGTTTTAAAGGATATAATTATTGAATACAGGGGGACTTAAAATTGTTCTTGATAAACCATGAAGAAAATTTGTGTGTAAACCATGAAGGAATCAATCCGGGATATTAGTGTGAAAATGATATCAAGTGACTGACGCTCATAGACCGTCAAATCAGCCAATACTGTAAACCCCTACAGACTTCAAGCTATTTTCATCGTAAGAACTCCAATAAGATTATCCAGCTTGAGTGAGATTAGTGACCGTATGGAGTGTTAATTATAAACCTCTAGACCAAACTAAACTACCTTACAGTACAGCAATACAGTTCAGCACATATACTTAAAAAAGAAAAAAAAAGATGTTTATGTTGAAGATAAAAAAGTTGAGGTGAATTAATAGTAAAACATATCGAATAATTAATTAATTTTTTATTTATTTATTTATTTTATAGATATTGATTGCCATTTTTAAGGTAGATTTTACTATTTATATTTGAGTCTGATACTGTCTTGCCACTTCTGTTTATTTTTTCATTCTATATTTGAGACTGATAAAACGTTTTTTTTTTAAGGTTGCTCTTAGTTTTGCTGCTTTTATTTGTGTTTTATGTGTTGTTATGCAAGTATTATTTTCGTATTATTTATCTGGTTGTAGCACTTTGGTCAGCCTAGTGGCTGTTGTAAATGTGCTATATAAATAAAGTGAACTTGAATACCTCCAGTTCCTTCTCGTTGACTGCCGGTGGATCGCTGTCTCCATTGATGTATGTTGATGACTGCATTTCACCCGAAATGGAAATAAAAAAAACAATTAGCATTTACACAAAACAAATGCATCGGACGTCTTGAATCATTTGATTAATTCATCCTGAAATGGTTGATATTTGGGGTATTTACAAGTGTTAGATAAGAATTTAAACAGCTTCTATCATGCATCATGATATGTTTATTCTTTTATTTTTGTAACTCGCTCAATGCACGTAAATTAAAAAAAATAGTTGGTTCATTTGGGAGGAACCATTGGAGTTTAGTTACTAGAAGTTAAGATCAAATCAAATATAAATACTATGCATAAATATATAAATCAAAATATGAAAAATAGATAATTTACTATCTTAATTTTTTACTGGCCTCAATGCAAATTACTCATCTGTGCATGTTAATCTAAAAAAAAAAAAAAAAAATGTTTCAATAAAATTTAAATACTTCAGAAATGACTTTTCTGCTGATGTAACCAAGCATGGGCAGGACAAATAACATCGCCCAATAACATCATAGCATCATAATCCACCCAAACACAGACTCACGTCAGACAGAAGTCCATTGAGCTGCTGGGAAAGCTGTCTCAGGCTCTCTGTGGACGACAGCGGCCTGCAAACACACACACACACGAGTTCAACCTCACACAATTTAGTGTTACAATGAACTAAACATGCATTACAAACATACAGAATCAACAGTATTTCTGTCAGTGTACGAACTGACAGAATAAAGCAGCAAGCTACATGTTCCATGCAAATCTGAGGTTTTGTCTTTGGTTGGAGTCTACTTCTATTTCTGTATGAGTGTGTGTGTGTGTGTGTGTGTGTGTGTATATAATTGCATGAATAGTTAATTGCCTTTTACCAGGGTTATTATAGTTAACTGAAACTAAAGCATTAAAAAAAACTGCGTAAATAAAATAAAAACAAAGAAACACATTTGATTTCAGCCAGTTAAATTTCTCATTTTCATTTAGTTTAACATGTTATAATAAATAACTAAAACTGAAATAAAAATGAATACAAACTATTTTGACATTTTTCTTTAAAAAACAAAAACAACAAAATTAACTTTATTAATTATAACAACAAAATATAACAAAAATGTATGTAAACAATGTAATACATGTAATTACACATTATGTAATACAACAAAAATTATGTCAATTTAATTTAAAAACAAATTATTAACAAAATTAAAATGAAAAAATATCAAATAAAAAAATGTATAATACTCAATGATAGTAAAATAATCCTGCCTTCAAAACTTTGAATCCAGGGTTATTATAGTTAACTAAAACTATTAAAAAACATTTTTGTTACTTATTACTACTGAAATAAATAAAATATAAAAAAAACACTATTTCAGCCAGTTGTCCAGAAAACATTTATCATTTGAATTTAACTCGATGTACTAAAGTAACAAAAACTTTAAAATTAGTCAAAATTATA
>JARWKJ010000004.1:2777698-2782698 GCA_029959095.1 Rhinichthys osculus
GTGTGTGTACTTGTATAACTTTTTTTGTGTGTGTGTGTGTGAGTGTGTGAACTAGTATATCTTTTTCATAATTTTCCAGTTATCTCTGTAAAGCTGCTTTGAAACGGTCTGTATAGTATAAAGCGCTGTAGAAATAAAGCTGACTCGACTGTGTGAGGACCGGTGTGAGTTTTAGACCATCAGAGTGAGGAACAAACAGAGTGAAGTGAGGACATAATGGCCAATCCTCACTTTCTGAGAGCCCTTTAAAGGCTTGTTTGAGGGTCAAGACCTGGTTTGCATGTGTGGAATGTGTGAGTGTGTGTGTGTGTGTGTGTGTGTGTGTGTGCTCACCGTGGCTCGTATGTGTGTTTTGGCCTCCCGTAGCTCCTGTCTCAATCCTTCTGTCATCGCGGTCACAGCGTATTTGGTGGCGCAGTAAAAGTGTTCGTCAGCGCTGGGCACCATCCTGTGACCTCCCATACTGCCAGACAAGATGAACAACAGCCTCAGGTGTGTTTGTGTGTGTTATCTTTTCATTGTGTGTTAGCATTTATCTCTGTAAAGCTGCTTTGAAACAATCTGTATGGTAAAAAGCGCTATAGAAATAAATGTGACTTGACTTGACTCAAAGCAAGTGTCCTGAAAGTGAAGCTAAAGCATCTCGATCGCCCCCTGGTGGCCGGTTGCAGTGTATGTCATAAACCCCGCCCTCTCCATGAAATCCAATGGGATGTGAGCCAAACTAAAAAAAATCCAGTTACACTTCAAATAATTTAGTTATAGGTAGTTCTTATCACGCAGACGTATGTTTAAGAGTTTGTTTTTCCAATACGTTTGGTTTTAGTTAGTTATTTGATGCTATGAACACTGGGGTGTAACCTCATGATTGACAGCTGTGCTCGCGAATGAGGATTATGGGCGGGACCTTGATGCCATGGCTCCGCCTCCTGATCACTATTTTAGCTTCATTTTTCTACAGTTGAATGAAGTGGAGATGTTTTACAGTCTATGGCTCAGTGAAGCAGGAGTTTGAGGACGGCAGTACCTGTTGATGTTGATGATGTGTCCGTCGTCCACATTTCTCTCCTTCATGGACTGGTAGGCCTCACGCGTGCAGATGGCCAGAGCGAGGACGTTTACCTGCACATGGTGAATGAGTGGATGATAAAGATCCAGATCACGTGACATCCAGGTCATATTTTACCCCAAAATCATTCCTGGAGCTCAAACGGTAAAGTCATGGGTTCGATTCCCAGAGAATGCATGAACTGATAAAATGCATTGAAATGCAATGCAAGTCTATACGTAAAATGAATGTGGGTGAAATAATTAATTTTATTAATTAAAGAAAAAATGCAGAAAAAAAGAGTTGATAAGGGGGAGAAATGGGTTGATGAGAAAGGAGAAATTAAAAGACTATGGCAGATCTTCAAATGAATGAATGATTATCAATGCAAACTCATTCAGAATGCAATGCACATTATCTTCCACATAAGCAAAAAGAAATAAAAAATACTGGCAATTCATTTCTCCTTCACCCCTCCTGGGCCGGACTACAGTATCTGACAGCTGATGCACCAGTGGCTTTACTCTCACTGTGTGCATTTGGCAGATGCTTTTATCCAAAGTGACTTACACTGCTTTTAATCAGTTCATGGTTGCCCCAGGACTCGACCCCTTGACCCAGAGCCATGCGTTTCCCCTTTCTGAGCGTCAGGATTGCTCCTGTAATGCATCAGTCGCTCATAGTGCGCTTTTGAGTAAGAACAGAACTGCAGTAAACAAATTAAATGAAGTATTTTTTAAGTGCCCACACTCATGCATTTAACTGCACTCGATGAAGTGTTTCCCTTCATCCTTCCCTCACACTCTGTAACACATCTTTCCCTCGCGGGTCAGAATGACCCGAAGCCCTAAAATTATACTTCTTTTTTTTTTTTGTCCAGAAAACTTATTTCATCTTGATAATATTTTTTCTATTTTTAATGCAATTTTTTGGAGATTTTTTTATTTACCTTTAAATTACCGGTACTACATTTGATCAAATAATAATGTAAGCACATTCCTCACATTCAACTTAAATTCAAAATAACTCACAATTTCATGCATAACCCTTTTAATTCAGCTCTAAATATCTTACATTGGAGTGTTTGCCGACCTCTGGTGGGAAAATAATAATATAACATGATATTTCATGACTCTCGCCACTAGATGGCCTTATAGCTCTATATGAGCTGTTCCGCTGGGTCCTAAAGCCAGTTTCTCTTCGGTATGCATTCAGACACACATGTGGACATTAAAAAATCATTTTTTGGTAAAGTTTTAGCATTTTTAGTTTGAATTGAGCATTTTTAGGTTTTTCTATGTGAACTGAAGCATTCCTCGCATTCCATTCATTCCTAAGGGGTCAAATTGACCCGAGAGGGAAGGGTGTGTTACTTTTTAAAATTTCAACCACAAAACCCCTCAAATCCATTAAAAAAAATAATTCTTCAAGTGCGACAAAAGTCCTATGGTCTTGGACTCCTCTGATGAACCCTCAATTTTCCCATTTTTGTTCTACATTTCAATGTTTCAGGTCGAAATGACCCGAGGGAAGGATGAGATTAAAAGCCAGTTGAAGAGAAGAGAAGAAATGATTGATAAAAGCAGCACTATTCTAATATGTATGAGTGTGTGTGTGTGTGTGTGTGTGTGTGTGTGTGTGTGTGTGTGTGTGTATCATCATGACACTCAATCAAGTGTGTGTGTGTGTAGTACACACACACACACACACTTGATTGAGTGTCACATGATCCTTCAGAAATCACTCTAATATGATGATTTGCTGCTCAAGAAATATTTATGATTATTATCAATGTTGAAAACAGTTGTGCTGCTTCATACTATTGTGGAAACCATGATATTATAAATGTCTTTACTGTCACTTCTGATCCATTTATTGTGTATTATGTAGGGCTGTCAAATGATTCATCGCGATTAATCGCATCCAAAATAAAAGTTTGTGTTTACATAATATATGTGGGTGCACTGTGTATAATTATTTTGTATATATATATATATATATAAATACACACACATGCATGTATATTTAAGAAAATAATATTATTTATATATAAAATATTTATATTTATAATAAAAATTATATATAAATCTATATACATGAAAATGTTTCTTAAATATATACATGCATGTGTGTGTATTTATATATATAAAATAATTATACACAGTGCACACACATATATTATGTAAAAACAAACTTTATTTTGAATGCGATTAATCATTTGACAGCCCTAAAATTATGTACATGTTTTTTCCTTCTACACCCGCTTCTCTTTTCTGAAACGCATTCAATCCATAGGCTACTCTTTACGACTATAGTAATCCTGCAAGTCTCCAAATCTCTTCTGAGGCTTCGTTCTGCATAGACAGCAGACATCGATAGTAATGATACTCACATCGATCATGTTCCTCCATCCGTCAGTGCTTCCGCTGAGCAGTGGTTCGTTGTGAGCCAGACCAGCGTTGTTAATACACACGTCCACTCCCTGATGCAACGTCTTGATGGCGGAAAACATGGAGAGAATCTCGTCCTCGTTGCACAGATCACACTTATACGGGATCAGGGAGCCACTGTATCCCGCGCTCTGACACTCGGCGGCCAACTTCTGCAACACAAGAGACGAGAACAGCTTCACACACTCGTTTGAGACGCACAGCTGTCTGGGAACATTTAAAAGCTGTTTAACGTGTGTAACGCTGGTAGATTTGCAGAGGTGGACAAAGTACACAACTTCCTTACTCGAGTGAAAGTGCAGATACTACTGGTCAGATATACGGAAGCGCATTGCATTCACTTGAGGAAAAAATCTACTCTGTTTTTCTGAATTAACGAGTTAATTATCTCAGAATTACGAGATATTTTTTCATGGGAAAAAAGTTTTTGCTCTGTTTTTCTGAGTTAACGAGTTAATTATCTCAGAATTACGAGATAATTTTTCATGGAAAAAAGTTTTTGCTCTGTTTTTCTGAATTAACGAGTTAATTATCTCAGAATTACGAGATATTTTTTCATGGGAAAAAAGTTTTTGCTCTGTTTTTCTGAGTTAACGAGTTAATTATCTCAGAATTACGAGATAATTTTTCATGGAAAAAAGTTTTTGCTCTGTTTTTCTGAATTAACGAGTTAATTATCTCAGAATTACGAGATATTTTTTCATGGGAAAAAAGTTTTTGCTCTGTTTTTCTGAGTTAACGAGTTAATTATCTCAGAATTACGAGATAATTTTTCATGGAAAAAAGTTTTTGCTCTGTTTTTCTGAATTAACGAGTTAATTATCTCAGAATTACGAGATATTTTTTCATGGGAAAAAAGTTGTTGCTCTGTTTTTCTGAATTAATGACGTAATTATCTCAAAATTATGAGTAACTCATTAATTCATAAAAACAGAGTGAAAAAAAAAATTTCAAGAAAAATGTATCTCAAATTCTGAGATATTAACTCTTTAATTCAGAAAAACAGAGCAAAAACTTTTTTTCATGAAAAAATATCTCGTAATTCTGAGATAATTAACTCGTTAATTCAGAAACCAGAGTAGATTTTTTTTCCTCACGTGAATGCAATACGCTTCCGTACAGATATTACTCCGTTACAAGTCAAATTTGACTGATTATTACTGAAGTAAAAGTACACAAGAACTCGTTTTTAAAAGTACTTGCGTACCAAAAGTAAAAAGTGTCAATGCATTGTTTTATTATTGTTGCATTGTTGTATGTAATACTTACAGTACCTTATGCCTCTGAATCTATGCCTGCCTTCCCTCATATCAATATCACATTTATTTCTAGAACACATTTCCAGTAATGGGATTGAAAGTGAGATGCACTCAATAACGTCCACAATGGTTCCCTCAAATAGTGTTTTGGCTTTTAGTATGAATATGTTCGCCTTACTGTAAGCTAGTGTGATCTAAAACAATGACAAAATTCGCGTTTAGAAGACCAAACCCACCGTTGAA
>JARWKJ010000004.1:2790198-2800198 GCA_029959095.1 Rhinichthys osculus
ACACACTAACCCGACCCCTAAACCTACCCATCTCACACACACACACTAAACCTACCCATCACACACACTCACTAACCCGACCCCTAAACCTACCCATCTCTCTCTCACACACACACACACACACACACCCGACCCCTAAACCTACCCATCTCACACACACACTAAACCTACCCATCACACACACTCACTAACCCGACCCCTAAACCTACCCATCTCTCTCTCACACACACACACACACACACACACCCGACCCCTAAACCTACCCATCTCACACACACACTAAACCTACCCATCACACACACTCACTAACCCGACCCCTAAACCTACCCATCTCTCTCTCTCTCTCACACACACACACACACACACACACACACACACACACACACACACACACACTAACCCGACCCCTAAACCTACCCATCTCACACACACACACTAAACCTACCCATCACACACACTCACTAACCCGACCCCTAAACCTACCCATCTCTCTCTCACACACACACACACACACACACCCGACCCCTAAACCTACCCATCTCACACACACACTAAACCTACCCATCACACACACTCACTAACCCGACCCCTAAACCTACCCATCTCTCTCTCTCTCACACACACACACACACACACACACACACACACACACACACGACCCCTAAACCTACCCATCTCACACACACACTAAACCTACCCATCACACACACTCACTAACCCGACCCCTAAACCTACCCATCTCTCTCTCACACACACACACACACACACACACCCGACCCCTAAACCTACCCATCTCACACACACACTAAACCTACCCATCACACACACTCACTAACCCGACCCCTAAACCTACCCATCTCTCTCTCTCTCACACACACACACACACACACACACACACACACACACACACACACACACTAACCCGACCCCTAAACCTACCCATCTCACACACACACACTAAACCTACCCATCACACACACTCACTAACCCGACCCCTAAACCTACCCATCTCTCTCTCACACACACACACACACACACACCCGACCCCTAAACCTACCCATCTCACACACACACTAAACCTACCCATCACACACACTCACTAACCCGACCCCTAAACCTACCCATCTCTCTCTCACACACACACACACACACACACACCCGACCCCTAAACCTACCCATCTCACACACACACACTAAATCTACCCATCACACACACACTAACCCGACCCTTAAACCTACCCATCACACACACACACACACACACACTAACCCGACGCCTAAAACTACCCATCACACACACACACACACACACACACACACACACACACACACACACACACACACACACACACACAAACACTAGCCCGACCCCTAAACCTACCCATCACACACACACACACACAAACACTAGCCCGACCCCTAAACCTACCCATCAGACACACACACACACTCACTAACCCGACCCCTAAACCTACCCATCTCTCTCACTCACACACACACACACACACACACACACACACACACACACACACACACTAAGCCTACCCATCACCTACCCACCCTCTGCATTTTTACATTTTAAAAAAAACCTTTAATTTCTTTATTTTTATACCAGATTTAGGTTTATACCAGATTTAGGTTTATACCAGATGCAGGTTTGCTATGCACAACATCATGAAGATCAGGCCTTTCCTAACTGATCATGTATCACAACTTCTCGTCCAGGCCCTGGTCATTTCTAGGCTTGATTACTGCAATGCTCTTCTGGCTGGACTTCCATCATGTGCAACTAAACCTCTACAAATGATCCAGAATGCTGCAGCTCGTCTGGTCTTCAACGAGCCCAAAAGGGCCCACGTCACTCCTCTGTTCATCTCTCTGCACTGGCTACCACTCGCTGCTCGCATCAAGTTCAAGGCTTTGACACTTGCTTACAGATTGACCACAGGCTCAGCTCCCTCCTACTTCCACTCACTACTACAAGTCTACATCCCTACCAGAAGCCTACGATCGGTCAATGAGCGACGGCTCGTGGTACCTTCACAGCGGGGCACAAAATCACTCTCCAGAACATTCTCATTCACGGCTCCATGCTGGTGGAATGATCTCCCCACCCTCATCCGGAATGCAGAATCCCTGACAACATTCAAAAGACAACTGAAAACTCATCTCTTCCGGGAGCACTTAACTTAAAAAAAAAAAAATCCTTTCCTCTAAATCCTCGCTTGCCTGGCTTATGCTACTCCGAGCTATGTCTGAACTTTGTATTTTGAGCACTTCTTGCGTTGCTTTTGCCTCTTCACGATGACTCGCTTGGTTTAGTCCTCAGTTGTAAGTCGCTTTGGATAAAAGCGTCTGCTAAATAACTAAATGTAAATGTAAAAGGAGTTTTTTGGAGATTTTGGTCACTTCTGGGTACAAATTTCTGGGTCTCCAAAATATAGTTAAGTAGGTACACACACACACACACACACACACACACACACACACTAACCTGACCCCTAAACCTACCCATCACACAATTTCTGCAGTTTAACATTTTCAAAAAAACTCATTCTGTATGATTTATAAGCTTGTTTCCTCAGTTTAGGTCCACAGTGACACGAGTCCCCATGAGTCTGTGTGCATTCAGGTTTAAGTCCCACCGGGATAGAAAAACATGCACACACAAACACAATACGGGAGCTGTTTTAAAGATAATCTATTATGCTCTTCCTCAAAGTCTTGATAATGTTTTTGTGCTCTCCTAGAACAGGTTTTCCTGCTTTAATGTTGATTATTTCCTCATATTCTCCATTGTTGCGGCTCCTCTCTTCCCAGTCTGTCAGTAACGCTCTGTTTACTTCCTGTCTCTATGAAGCCCCTCCTCCTGAAAAGCACACTGTGCTCTGATTGGTTGGCTGGAGCAGTGTGTTGTGATTGGTCGAGCGCTTTGAGCATGTTTGGGAAATGTCCCGCCCCTTACCCTATCTCCAGTTTCAACCACAGACTGTGAAAAAATGTGGATGTAGTGTCCACGACGTCACCCGCAGCGCGTCACTCCCGGATAAACGAAAATGGGCATAAAGGCGGGATTAGCGGAGGTGACGCTAACAGACAGCAGGCAAACGGCTAGTAGTGACATCAGCGGCAATCCACCTGTCACTCAAGTGGCCACGCCCTTAATTATGCAGAACTTTAAGGCTTAATATAATTTAAACGGATGAGTTATACAAAAATTCACCCTCCTCACAGTCGTCACGAAGGGCAAAATTAGCATTATAGACCAAAACCACTTTTTGCACCAGGCTGTAAACATGTTTTATTCTGCTGTAAAGTTGGGCATTTTAACATGGAGGTCTATGGGATTGACTCTCTTCTGCAGCCGCTCTCTAGTGGCCAGTGGAGGAACTGCAGTTTAAGTCACTTCGAGAGAGACGGGAAGGTTGCCGCTTGGTCAACACACTACTAACTAACTCAACCAGTTAACCAATAATTAATTATTTAAATGAGGAATATTGTGACGTGTTCGTTCCCGGAAGAATCTCAAGCTTACAATGGAGGCGTTTCAGGGAGTTCAGAAACACTGATATAGATATTGCATCAGAGCTTTTTCATGCTCAGACAGCAACATAATAGGTTCTCATTAACATAAGACACAGAAGTGAGTGAACTGCTCTCGCTGAAAGTGTGGTTTATTTGCATTTATACTGCATGTGCTGTTTGCACTGTTTTAGCAGCTGACTGACTAATGTGATTATGAAAATCAGGTGGAGAGAGAGACTGTGTGTGTGTGTGTGTGTGTGTGTCACAGGTCGTAATGTTATCCTGCAGGTTGTGATGTGTCAGGTCCACACCCAGCATGGAAAACAAGTCGCTTCACACACACAAAACATGCACAGATCACTGATATATGCAGAAACGTAAAATGCCTTCTATAACCAAACTCACACACCTGTAGATTTTCAGGACATCCACGGTAAACCTGCGTTGTGTGAGCGGAGCCGCATTGGCTTTTCCATTGGCTTTGGGATTATTGCAGAGAAAATGAATAAAAAGTTTATGATTCTTGCACGTTTTGTTTATCAAGATAATCTTCACAAATGAAGACACATTTGATGAATTTTGAAGCCGGTTATAGACAAACGACCACAATGTCACATGACTTTGACAATGTCACATACGCTTGTATAGTTCGAATAGTTTGCAAGAGCGCAATTTTTAAACACAACGAGACTACAGAGTAGATTTAGTTAGGCTGATGACGTTTAATGTCCTATTTGAAGACAAGTGCTTTAAAAAAAAAAAAATCACAAGGGGGTATTTACTTATGCATTTCATGTTGTAAAGGTCCTTTCACACTGGACGCGATTTTGACGCACGAATATTTCGCGCGATAGTTTTATTTTTTGATCAGCTGTTTGTGTAATGAGTGCTTCCACACCGAACGCGAATGTGCTGCGACTTTTAATTTTTTCGCTTCGATGTCGATTTTTTTTTACTTTTGCGGCGACAGAAAAGGCTTCAGCCAATCACATACAGGGAAACAAAGCCGAAGCTTGTTGACGCTTTGGCCGCTCTGACGTAGCAGCATTATGTGCGAGAGAAGAGAAGTGTCACAACATGAAATGTAAACTAAAAACAAGCAATACATTAAAACTAGAAACCTTTAATAATGACAGCATTTTTATATTGCCTATTCCGCATCTCAACGCACGCATACGCTATCATTTATGACATGATGGTGTTTCTTACCAGCAAAAGAACGAGGAATGGGATAAAATAGCTGGGATAGTTGGTGTCTCCGGCGAGTTGATGAAGTGCTTGCTGATGATTTATAATATTTTTGACTTGGAGGGAAATAATTGATTTTGAATATTTTCATCATTCATGGTTGTGTGTTTCATATTATTTTTGCATGCATGTATAGACCAGAGCATGTGTGTAAAGCGGAGCGGGGTGACCTTTAAATAGGCCTATAAGTTAAAAAACTCAAACATACGTTTCATATATACGTTTAAATAATATAATGCTATTTTTTTTTATTTCATCTATGTTGATTAACTATATGGGAACCGCATGAGATGAGTAAGGATCATAATATGCCCAACATTTGGAATGGGTCAGACATAATTTTGGCCACTTATTAAGTTTTGTTTTGTAGAAAGCCTTTCTTTAAAGTGAATTTCGTTTTGTATAAATTGTCTCTTAATTTTAATCAATGTTTCATCAACAAATTGCCTGGATTTATAGGAATAAGAAGCAAATATAGTAGACAATATAATTAGGACACGGAGGCGCCGGCGCGTCAACTGGAGCGCGTCTCATACCGAAAACTGACAGAAAACACTAGTTTATTAATAAACAATTCAAATGTTTAATGCATAATCCCACACACATATCTTATTCTAGCCATTGAATGCAGGACAGTAGAGCCAGAAGTGCTTTGCTTACAGGTTTTGGCCAACAAAAATTTTCCAAAAAAAGATTCTGAAGGACTTTGGCGTTAAAATATCACAAAGAGATATAAAATAATCAAAACTCGAATGTTGTTTGGAAAATGAGCTTGAACTTCTCCACATTTGGCCTAATAAAGCATCGTACGAGACAGCTTTAGGAACAGCCTTCGCGTCTGCAGCGAAACCATGATTTCCTTTAATGCTGTCCAAGAAGGAAAGTTTAGGAAACTCACTAGATTTTGGAACAGAGACAGAAAGAGTGCATGCAAGTGTACATCGGCGAGTGTGTGTGAAGCACAACCTGTGTCAAAGCACAGTGGGAAAAAGCCTTTACTCAAACTGAGGCTGGAAAACAGCCCAGAGAAGCAGAAATAAAAGAGGAGTACGGTCCGCTTAAACAAACACAATGATCGCCGGCCAACATGACAGAATACATTATCTGCAGCGCCACCGGAAGACTGAGAGTCTGTGTGTGTGTGTGTGTGAAGGCCGTCTGAGTGCCTTTACGAGAGCCGTGAAACTTGGCGTTAAATCTGACGACCGAGGCTTTTCCACAGATCTACTAGAGCACAGTTCCCACTGCATTCAACTCACTGGATTCATTCATCTGTAGAAATAGACAATTCACACACAAATATCAGCTACTTAGACCTCGATGACTCTTTTTTTTTCATGCAACGTACACGCACACACACTGCTCTTTTTATCCTAAAAAGATTTTAAGATATTATAAACAATAACATCATTAAGATTGAAACAATGTGTTGTGAAACGCACTACATAAATAGCTTGGACTCATTTCCATGTGCGCTGTTCCTTTAAGAGAGGTGATTGACAGCTGGCTGATGTCATCATCCAGTGTGTGTCCTTGTAATCTGACGCTTTATAAAAGTGCCTGCAACTGGTTTGGTTACGCTTCAGTTGCAACTAAAGATCCATCACAAAGGCCATCCATTACTGACAACTGACAGCTGGAATAATCAGTTCAGAGAAGAGTTGGGATTCACTCCGGACCGGAATAACAACAACATTGTTCAATGACAAATACCAATCATGCACACCCATCTAATACACACAAATATGTGACATGCACACAATTGTGTCATATTTCTTTCACTCCATTGAATGTTGTTTAGGGAGTCAAAAAGGCAAAAATAATTCAATAATTAAAACACTTTTAGATGCTTTAACACACACTATACCGACAACAATGTAAGATAAACATCTATTTGGTAAAAGTCATAAAAGGTGCCCCTATAATGCTATTTTAAAGGTTCCTGGTTTTGTTTTAAGGTCTCTTACAATAGATTTACATGCATCCAAGGACAAAAATACTTTAATTTTATTTTAGCAACTTTAAGCAAACATTTTTCAGTTTTGTTGTACAAGCAACAAAATGAGCCCAGGGGCCGGTTGCATAAACCTCCAAGACTAGTCTTACAAGTTAGACATCATAGTTTTTTCTTTAAGACTTATAGCATTTTTAAATGAGTTACATATAAACGTAGATTAGCCTAATTTGATACCGAAACCTAAGATTGCCAGTGGGTCACACTAGAACTTAAGGCGCTGTCTTAACATAATGGCTATGTTTATGCAACCGGCCAGAAAACAACATTTACATTCAACATTAAAATCATCATGGGCTTTCATTTATCTTGATGACAAAACTTAAACAGATGCACTAAAGACATGAATAAAGGCATAGAGGAGCCGATTAAAATGTTTTGTGTTCATGCAAAGCCGAAACCGGGGTAATCTGCAAAAATCTAGTCAGGATTTGCGTCCTCAAATCACCCGATAAAACAAACGCTTCAGCACAACTGGAGTAAGATGTGCATGTAAACACCTTCATTAACAGCTGATTTTATATATTCTTTGAGTATCAATAACCTGTGCAAATACATAACCAGATTAGGAAACAATCTGCCAATGCACATACCGCTAAAGCACAAACTCATATTAATTTAACAAATCATCATCATGTGGTTTTCCTGAAGCTCATGATTAAGATTCCGCGGTCTAGTGGAGTTGCTCTAAACGCTAACCCAATGTTAGTTAATGCAATGCAATGTAAATATCTGTGTAATGTTTCACTGATTTCCTGTTGCTAGGGGTGATTTGGTTATTCTGGTTCGGAAATATCCAGCTTCTGTTTGACGCCACTATTGAGGCTTTACATTTCATTTGACCAGCAAAAATGGGGACCCGCAACACTTCACCTCTCTTATCTAATAGAATGAGAAGTTGAGTTCATGCAGATCTGTGATCTTATCTGAATCAGCGGTGTAGATTAGACATACACCAGTAATACGTCCCTATAGTATCCACCTTATTCCTGACGACCTTACTGCGTTTTGAATTATGGGCGGCACTTCCGGTTTGGGGAACTTCCATTCAAAAAGGCTGAAACGAATCATTTCAAATCATAAGGTTGCCCTACAAATAAAGCTGATCCGTCAGTTTGACTGGATGAGCGGTCAATTTTCCTTCATGATTTATTTTCAGACATCATGAGAATAACATTATACTTGGTATTTTAACGTGACATGTAATAACAAGAATATCTACGGCAAGAGCTCTTTTCAGTCGCTGCTTTCTTTTCCTCGTGATGATTTTTATTTTTTCCTTTGCAATCCGCTGTAAAAGTATGAAAAAAGTACAACATATACGGCACATTTGTGGTCTGTTCTCCCGAATTTAATTTACGATAATAATTCACTGGAATGCACAAAGAATATCTCGTTATTCTCCTCAAATCCTCACGTTTCTTTCCAGGTTTGTTTTCACAGGTAAATGCAATTTATAATCTGTCAAAATGACGGAAATCACTTTGATATAGTGTCACGTAATGCTGAAGTTAATGAACATTTTTGATTAAGGCTTGTTATACAATAGGTATATTTGCCTACTACAGTGATATTTAACCAAAGACTCGCGCGTTTGGGGCTAATTTTGGTCTGTTGACCTTGTTGATTATTTTAAACTTTTAAATTTCATTTTAATGTTCGATGGTTGAAGGGTGAGTCGATTAATGTCATCTCATTGTGACACTTTTTTAACGTATGGTGTTCATAGAGCGAGCCTTTCACTGATTGTTTACAGCTTAACGGAAGTTACACATAATTCGCGCAAAGCGTCATGGGGGCAGGAATAAGGTGGATAGTTTGTGAAAAACTGCACTACTTCTGCTGAGATTCATGTGCATTCAATGGACACTTAACAATCCCATGAGGCCATAGGAGGATTTATAGTGAAGCGACACAACTGAAGCTGGAAGGTCATGTTACAGTAACAGCTCATCCAAACTTCATTCATACCACCCATATTTACACTATACAGAATATACTTTTTAACAGTCACAAAGTAAATTCAAATTCAGATGTAGAACGTATTCAGACAAACGCAGTGAAGGTGTGTTTGACTTCTGCTGGATTTAACCGATCGATCGGTGAGATTTGCCGTTAGTTGAACACTTTCTGCTTCCCGTAGTTTGCATACTTTATCACAGCTGTAATATTGGTAAAATACAGACATTTTCATGAAGCTATTCATTCAATGCGTCGTGTTCTTCTTAATACAGCGCCTGTATGCACAAGAATAAGGTTCAACATAAGCCTATACATATTTTGTACCTATTTTTTTAACAGTTTTAATTTGATAACCATGACACTATATAACATTAAGATTACATGAAAAGAGTTTTTACTGTTTAAAATTTGGGAGTTAAATTGATAAGAATGAACATGTTATCATTGTCATCAGTGAATCCAGCCAATCAGGAAACAGGCCGACTGCTCTTGAAACACTCATTATGATGGCATATATATCAGCACAATTTTCAACAGGCACACACTTCTTCAAGTCAGATGCTGATCATTCTGCACAGCGCCGCATGAAGCCGAACACACCTAAAACATGCATTAACAGAGATGAGAAAACCCACTCGGCCCTCATCCCTGATCACATGATCAAAACTAAACACTCAGTGTTGCCAAAGTCAGCGGAATATCCCAGTTTACTGATCCCACGCGTGATACAGAGATCATGACATCAGCGGTGGACCAGCATGCACTGCGTCACGCATCACTTGTGTGGAATCGATTGAGCTTGAAGGACAAACACTCATAGAGACACACTTACTATAGCTGCAGATTTGGCCTAAATTAAGATGTCTCTCATTTATAGAATGATTAATTACTGGTATACTCACACACACGTTTACTTAGCTATTTGAATGGGGACATTTCATAGATGTAATGGTTTTTATACTGTACAAGCTGTATATTTATGCCCTTACACTAACCCAACCCATCACACACACACACTAACCCGACCCCTAAACCAACCCATCACACACACACACTAACCCGACCCCTAAACCAACCCATCACACACACACACACACACACACACACACACACACACACACACACACACACACACACACACACACACACACACACACACACACACACACACACACACACACACACACACACACACACACACACACACACACACACCCGACCCCTAAACCAACCCATCACACACACACACAC
>JARWKJ010000004.1:2802698-2917698 GCA_029959095.1 Rhinichthys osculus
ATAAAATTTCCAGGAAAAAAATGTGAATGAACGAATGAACGAACGAATGAATGAATGAATGAATTATGGCCCTGCTAGTGTACGTACGCTGGCAAAATAGGTATAACAAATAATAAAGCATATAGAGAGAGAACTACAAGCCGGATACCAGTGAAGGCTTTCCAGTCCATCCCGTCTCCCAGAGCGAACGCGTTATTCCTCTCAGAGTCTCCGTTTGTTCATCACTATCCGGATCCCAAACCTTTCTGACGGAGTTTCCCAGTCTTTCTGTTTGGTTGGAATACAGAAGGAGGAGTGCTATTCTCAGCTATACTAATATACTTACACTGGCAAATATATATAGGCCTACTGGAATATACTGGTATTGGTATGGTGAAAACTAGGGCTGTGCAACGATTAATGGCATCCAAAATAAAAGTTTGTGTTTACATAAATATGTGTGTGTACTGTGTATAATTATTTTGTATATATACAAACACACACATGCATGCATATATATGAGAAATATTTTCATGTATATACTGCATTTATATTATATAATATAAATATTTTATATATAAATACCACATTTTTCTTAAATATATACATGCATGTGTGAGTATTTATATATACGAAATAATTATACACAGTACACACACACATGTAAACACACTTTTATTTTGGATGCGATTAATTGTTGCCCAGCACTAGAAAACACTAGTGCTTTACACACACCCAAAGCATCTGGCTAGTGTGTGTGAATGTTTATATTCTAGGGAGACCGTCTGAAGCTCGATGCACACACACACACACACACACACACACACACACACACACACACAGAATATAGCCTTTGAGACAATAATAGTGGTGCCTTGTGATCAGACAGACACAAAGCTTGCCTTGTCTCTCATTTCACTCTGAGAAACACACATTTCATGACGGAAAGATTGACAGTATATCTATCTTTATTGATAAAACCTGCCAAGACCCTCAATGAACATTTACAACACACACAAACACACGCACGCACGCGCACGCGCACACACGCACGCACACACACACACACACACACAAAATGAGGTATTTCCAGGAACGAAACATTTACCAATCTGGAAAATCGAAGCTTTCAAGCACTGCTGTAAATCTGAGCAGCATGTCATATCTTTCAACCTTTGTCCATCATAACAATATATCGCAAACATGCGTGTTATGAATGGACTGTGTTGTCCAGACACACAAAAACAGAAGCCCTTTCATTCAATCTCAATAAATCAGAAGTGAGGAAACAAGTATTCGCTTCAGTTTAAAGAAACACGAGCAAAGCAAAATATGAGGCATTAAATATATCTTTTATCAAACTTATCTTAAATCATATTGTTGTCCTATTGTTAGTTTAATTGCTTTTATTGTTCACCTAATTTGTAAGTCGCTTTGGATAAAAGCGTCTGCTAAATGATTGAATGTATTAAAGATGGATATAAAAACATACTGTCATTTTTTTCCTACGTAAAACAGACATGACAATAAGTTTCTTGTAGTATGCAAATATAAAAGTAAAGTTCTTGTAAACAACACGTTTGAGAACTCCAGTGAAGGGCAGGGCTGAACACATGATTAATGATTGACAGGATATTCTTCATTGATTGACAGCCTGTGAGGAAGGGTTGAGGAATGACACTTCACTGAACATACAACATTCCTAAAGGGACTAATAACACTTTACCCAGAATATTATCACACAAAATATATTTAAAAAAAAAAAGTTTTTCTAAACCCATATGACTGGAACACAAGAGAAGAAGAATCATCTCAGTGACTATGAATATTACTATAGATTTATGTGAGGAACATAACTGATAACTTCATAACTCTCCTCAGAAAGAATAACAGCCTTTGAGTTTAGATTGACACGAAGGTGAGAAAATTGTGACAAAATGTTGATTTTAGGGTGAAAAACCAAGTAATACTATATTTAATGATAGTCCTATAACTCAACATCACACAAAACAACAATATAAACTCTCAGCTTATCTAAAAGTCAAGCATAAACTCCCCTAGGCGTAGTGAATTATGCAAAAATGCATTTAATTACACATGTCAAATAAACAGCTCGAGGTGATTTTAAAGAGCAAAGTGGGCGTGGCGAAATCTATCAATACTTCACACAGGCGATCAATCACTTTAATGAAGTGTCATTTCTCCCAAATGAACGCACTGGACTCAGAAATAAAGGGTAAACTGTATACTTGTGGAAATGAAGCATGTATGTAGAGAAGGAGTTTGATTGAGAAGCTCTTCATGCAGTGAGCTAACACCAGTAGCACTACAGCTACGAGGCCTTTGAGCACTAAAAACTCGTTTTAAGATCGTTTTTACCTCGATTTTGTCCACGTTCCGCGCGCAACCGACCACTTTCATGCCGTGCTGAACGAGAACGCGAGCGACAGCCGCTCCGATGCCGACAGACGCTCCGGTGACCAACGCGACTCTCCCCTTCCAACGCTCCATCATCATCTTCATCAGATACAGTGTATCACAATCACTGCAACGTCACAATGTAACAAAGAGTTCTAATCCGCGCGTGAATGGAACGATGTATCAGATCGCGCGCGGCTGGTAGGCTACTTTGTGTCTGTGTGTCGCGCGCGCGGCGCCCGTGCGGTAATATTAATATCTCTCTGATTCAGAAGAGTGTATCAGTCAGTCAGTGTGTGTTTAGGGCGGGAACAAATCACTCCAGCCCTCCCTCTGCTCGCTCACACACAGACAGACAAACACACACACACACACACGGATCCAATCCCAGCAGAACCACTGATTAATTATTAACGACCGAAGAAAAGATAAATTTGGTTGTTGTTACCGTCCGCGCGCTTTTAGTTTCGTTTTCACTCATTAATTTATACTGTACATGAACGCTGTATTGAACGTGTACACTGTAAAAAAAAAAATATGATCAATAAGTTTTATTACAACATATGTTTTTACATTGCTTTAACTCATCAAAATAAGTTAACTTAATTTTTTTTAATGTTATACAATATTCAACTAATTTTTTACGTCAGTTCAATGTAATTTAAGTTGAAATGACTTAAACATCCAAGTTGATTGTACTTAATTTAAGGCAGCAACTTTTCTATTACGGTGTACATGAATGTCCTCGGATTCAAACTCGTTACTTTTAAAACCGGTCATAAATGTCACTTGACATCATATGTGTAGAGTATATTGTTAATATTGGGGACATATTATAAAGTGCAAATTCTCATCAGTTGTCTAATAAAAATTTCATTAAAAATGACATTGAACTTTTTGTAAAGAAATCTGCTTTAAAAAAGTAAAGCAGCGCTGGCATTTTAAATAAAGCATTTTAGTGAACACTGGACACACAAAAAGAAAAGAAACAATCAAACAAGGTCGAAACTTTTAAACTCTTGATATAGTTTTGCATCAGGTATTTAGATAACTTGTTAGTCACTTTTTATTGTCTATATTTTAATAAAACATAAGGAAATAGAACAAAACACGCCATCTAGTGGTTGACTAATTTAACATTTATCAAGGCTTGATGATATAAGATAAAGCTGTAAGTAATAAATAAAACAAGCTGTTTGACAGCCTATCATGGGAACTTAAGTCATATTTTTATATGCTAACCAAATTAGATATTTACAAACCTATATCCCAATAGAAACACTCACAAGAGACATGAAACATTCAAATCTGATGCATATTAATAAATAATCTTTATTTAGTAAATTTTGCACATTGCTTTCAACATCACATCCAATCTTCTTTATAAATGGATGTTTTCATCTTCCTGTAAAATCTTTTTATTCAGATCATTTTATTTCTGTACACATTTATTGGTACAATTCTCGCCACTAAAATGGTCACAGTCAGAGAAACAATCTGGGAGAAGATTGTAAAAAACAAAGAAATGCTTCACAAACAATACATTAAGACTACCGACATCTAACCCTACAGCCAAGCCCTGCAAGCTCGATTACCATTTTAATAACTGTGTTCCTAACAACCTGCTCCCTAATCACCATGTCAAGAGAGAAAGGAAAACAAAGCCAGCTGTGATTGGTTGAGAAGTGAAAGAGGAGGAGCCTGAAGGGGAAGACGTGTATATAGATGCGAAAGAGACGTGGAACTTTACCCAAAAAACATGAACATCGTCAAATACAGATTCTTTTGCCCATTTCATATTCCCAAATTCTTGCCTGAAGAAAGCAACAATGCAGCAGTGATCATCATGAGTGTTTTCACGGTCTATAAAAATAAGTGTGTGTTAGTGAGCGTGTGCGGTGGGCAGCCACTCTCCGCGGCAGTATTTGGTGAAGCGGTCTTTAAGGTGCTGTCTGTACTGGTCTCGTGTTCGGTAGAAGGACTTGTTGTTCTCCACGAACGACTGGATCTCGTCCTGTGTCAGGCAGTTCTCTTCATCTGAGGTCACTTCAGATTCATTCTGTAAGAAAAAAAAGAAAAAGAAAAAAAAATTCACTATATGCAACTATTTCAATAAACAAATAGTAGTGAATAATTACAATTTAACAAATTTTTTTTGAATGAACTGACCAAAGTACATTATTAGACCGTTTATTCTCCTAATCAGGGCCTAGAGCAACTTGAAAATGTATTGGCCATATATCATTTTTACCAGCCATGAAATTGTTTTTGCAAAAACATGCAGTAATGACACCAACATATTAGATACCAGTGAAAATTCACAAGTTTGATACCACAGCTGAAACCACTAGCCTAACTAATATAAATGTAAACCATTATTTAAGACAAGCAAACCGTTAGTAATACAAATATGAACAAATAAACACAACATAAAATAATTATACAAATGAAATAAACAGTGCTTTTCAGGTACAGAAATGTAAAATGTAAAAACACTGCATAGGTTTTACTGCTCACTGTTTAACATCCTTATTAATGAATCCTTATCAAAGTTACAAAAGTGATTCAGTCAAGAGCAGTGAGCAGCTCTTATTTGTGCAGTGTTATTTTACATTCGATTAGTTTCTGAACCTGAAGACCTGAAAATCTTAAAACACTGTTTGAATCGTACGTTTGCAATAAGACAATGTGAATGATAGTAGTGATGCACCGATGTGAAAATTGTGGCCGATACCGATAACCGATATTAATATTGCTGTTATGGCCGATACCGATAACCGATATTAAAATTGCTGTTATGGCCGATACCGATATTAATATTGCTGTTATGGCCGATACCGATAACCGATATTAATATTGCTGTTATGGCCGATACCGATAACCGATATTACTATTGCTGTTATGGCCGATATCGATAACCGATATTAATATTGCTGTTATGGCCGATACCGATAACCGATATTAATATTGCCGTTATGGCCGATACCGATAACCGATATTAATATTGCCGTTATGGCCGATACCGATAACCGATATTAATATTGCCGTTATGGCCGATACCGATAACCGATATTAATATTGCCGTTATGGCCGATACCGATAACCGATATTAATATTGCCGTTATGGCCGATACCCGATATTAATATTGCCGTTATGGCCGATATCGATAACCGATATTAATATTGCTGTTATGGCCGATACCGATAACCGATATTAATATTGCTTTTATGGCCGATACCGATAACCGATATTAATATTGCTGTTATGACCGATACCGATAACCGATATTAATATTGCCGTTATGGCCGATACCGATAACCGATATTAATATTGCTGTTATGGCCGATACCGATAACCGATATTAATATTGCTGTTATGGCCGATACCGATATTTGCCTATGTCGATATCTCTGTATAGAAAACACATAGCGAGGATTAGGGCTGCACGATATTGGTAAAAAATTACATTGCGATATTTTATTTTTCTGCGATATATATTGCGATATAAAAACAATTTCACCAGATGACTTGAATAGCTCTATTTGGAAAGAATGAATCATTCTAGAATGACTGGGGTGGTTTTGTCATGGAGTAAATCCGCATAGAAACTAATATTAATAGAATGTTAACTAATGTAGACTTTAATAAATGGAACCTTATTGTAAAGTTTTTTCCGATTTATGTCTCTTGGGTTCAGTGTTGGACAGATCAGTTGTTTTAACCATTCATTCAAGTGAATCGGTTCAAAGGAGTCATTGGTTTGCTTTCGGGTTAAACTTTCCGCTAATGCGCAACTGGGTTATAGGTTGCCAGGTTGAAATGACAAACGGGTTGAAATTGTATATGGTGTGTGGATTGTGTGAATAGAGGGTATGCGCATGACGTCACCGTCGGCCGGAGTGAATGCGGTCACGCCCACAAGTGGCAAAAAGAAGGAGCGGCAGCATTTGTTTTCAGCGTGAATGCCGTGAAAATCACACAAAACACATCTAAAACGGGAAAGAGCTTTGCGATTGACTGTACAACTAGATTTGACCAGAAATCTGAGGTACTGTATATTTTTACAGACTGCAAAAAGCTACAGAACAGACTATATTCTGCATAATTGGATGTTTTTAAATAAAGTCGGACAAAAAACTATACAAGTTTTAGGGCTGGACGATATGATGATATACAGTATAACATTAATGTAAGTGATCACTCGGATTTAGACCTATCTATATTGTATTTATATCAAACGTTTACAGGCAAATTTTCTTAATTTATTTCCCGGGCGTCGAAATCAGGCACAAGTGACGTTAATGCATTCCCTCTATATAATGCATTTAACCCTCTGGGGTCCTTCGGCCCAAATGGACCCGAAGCATTTAAAAAAATTTTTTTTTAAATCATTGCTTTATCGGAATGGTCCGAAATTTGGTGACTTTGTTGGTACTTGGCATATGAACACCCCAAAAAATTGGGGACAGGATTTGAATAGTCTAAGTGGTTGTAAAAAAATAGTCACACTCAGGACCTTCGGGTCCAAATGGACCCGCATAGGAAATGAATGGGAAATTGGCAAAAATGTGAAAATACAGAGTTATTTTGTGCGTACAAACTACAAATCAGCCACGATCCAGAAAAAAAGCACACAACAGTGAACGGGTGAATCCATAAAACATCAAGAGTGCAAAACAGACACATCCACACACACACACACACACACAAACACACTTTTATACACATACACAGTAATAAATTCAGATTACATATGGGTTTTGAATTTTTAAAATGCTCAGTTTGTCCACCAGATGGCATCCATCTCATTTCAAAAATTGCTTTCATGAGGCCTAGGCTTGACTCTAAAATGAAATACAGCTTTAAAAAAATAAAAATAAATAAAAATATATATTTTTTATTTCTATTATATTCAATGGGGAAAAAATGGGTCATAATTATTGCATTAATATTAATTATAAATCATTTTTATTTTTGAAATTATCTCAAAACACCAAAAAAGAAAAGAAAAAATATTATAAAAAACAAGTAAAAAAAAAAAAAAAGATGATTTTTTAAAAATAAATAGTAATCCCACCCTTCCGGCCCATTTGGACCCGAAGGTCCTGAGTGTGACTCTGAAATGAAGGACCCCAGAGGGTTAATACAAGATCTGGCAACTGGTCAACATTAGACAAACATATTGGTCCGATTATTCATAAAGGAGTTTGGGCCATGCAAATTACGGGAGTTTCCCGGGAGAAATAACAAACCGGGAGGGGTCCGTGAGATAAAAAAACGGGAGAAACCCGGGAAAAACGGGAGTGTTGACAGGTATGACCCAACCCTATGTGGTATGAGCCGTGTGCACACTCACCAGCAGCTCCACGAGGCTCTTGTTCGCCTCTGTGCATGCGTCTGGCAGGAGAGGCTGACTGTGGAGACACTCGCTGCTGCGAACATGATGCCGGATGCTCTCGAAGGATTCACAGCACAACTCTTCTTTGCTTCTGCACAGATGTGGTGAAGGAGAGGAAGACTCGTGAACGGCAGCAGATCCTCTCCTACTGCCGTCTGAGACGCACATCTCCTCCGCTTTAGACGCCTATGAGAGAGGGGAAAACATCACAACTTCAGTAATAACAAGCAGAGATGCACTGGAAAAAAAGCTTTTTACAGAAACCGAAAACTTAGCCAAAACTGAGAATATGATAAGTCTGCTATGCTGCACCTTCAAAGTTCAAACTGTGACTTTTTGCACACATTACACTCATTTAGGTACATTTTAAAATGCATGTCTATTTTTAATAATAATATTTTTATTCCTTACTATTTTTATGCACCTGTGCACCAGGATAAATTCATTGTACATGTTGTACTTGGCAATAAAAGCTGATTCTATCTATATATCTAAAATATATTTATTAATGAATTACTAATTGATCAGATTTATTCTGTCTAAACAATCAAATAAATTTTTTTTTTTACATAATTTAAATTGCAATATAGTGCTTGCATTTAGCAAAAATTCTTAATTTGACAGAATTTCATATCAAAAGTAACAAAGCTTATTGTGATTATTGGATGAAAGTAATGGCAAATAATGTTTAGTGAAGTTGTGTTCATCAACTGAAAACAGCATAGACTAAAATATCTTAGGTCATCAAACTGAAGATCGATTAAAAATGACAAATGGATATCATGAACCCCGCTCTGACATGTGTACCTGTTGTAGTTTATCATGTCGTTTGACACAGTCAAAATGTGCTATTGGAAAAATGCTATTTAAACGTCATTATTTTTGCTGATTTTGGACAAAACCAAATATTCTGAAATTTCAGTGCATCACTAAAAGAACTAGAATATTTACACATAAAATGAATGTGATATATTTTTGGCATTAATATTATGATGATTGTGAAATTCTGATATAAATTTGTTCATAAAACTATCTCCCATTATCCTGCAGAGCTGCTTATATATGTAATATTGGTAACACTTTACAATAAGGTTCATTAGTTAACTACATTAGTTAGCATGCCATTAACTAATAATACACTGCACGTATACAACATTTATTAATCTTTGTTCATGTTAATTTCAACATTTACTAATACTTTATTCAAATTTTGTTAACATTAATGCACTGTGAACTAACATGAACCGCTGTTTTTATCATCTAACATTAAAGGTGCCCTAGAATGTGAAATTGAATTTATTTGGGCATAGTTAAATAACAAGAGTTCAGTACATGGACATGACATACAGTGAGTCTCAAACACCATTGTTTTCTCCTTCTTACTTAAATCTCGTTTTTGAAAAACACCCCTGAAAAATAGGCGAATCTCCACATAACACCGACTGTGACGCAACAGTCGGGATCATTAATATGTACGACTCCAAGAATTTGCATAATGCCAGCCCATGTTCAATGCCAGGCGGAACTGCGCAGCCGAAGCATAGCAGTTGATCAGTGTGGATGTACACATGAACACAAAAGTATTCTTTAGTTCCTTCATCTGAGCCTCTGTAGAAAAAATGGGTTAATTTTATTTTCTCTGGAAATTTCCAAACATTTCACCGACAACTGTTTCCTCAACTTGGGCCAATACAGAGCTGGCCTCGGATCGAGCTACCAAGCAACACTTTCTGATGTGTAATTGTTCAAGTTCAGACAGGTAAGTTAATCTTTCTCTCAAAATCGTTCAATACTGTTTATGCATCAGTAAGTCAAGCCAGTGACTAAAATATCAGCTTCACATCGTTTCTTTTAGTAGGATGAAAAAAACCTTATTTAAAATGTGAATAAATTATACAGAAAGCGATCAAAGAACAATCTTTCCACACACTGCGAGTTTATCTGGACAACTGGTTATGAAATCAAGGACGCATGTTACACTGCACAACGAAGCTCTTACTGTATGTACATCATCGTGTTTGCATTGGTGAAAGCATTAGAGAGAGTGCAGAAACAGATTTGCAATGATAAGATCTTCATGCTCGTGATCAACAGACTGTCATCTGCTCAATGCTCATCACGGCAACATTTTATGTGATGGGAATAGATCTAAATACTTTAAAAAGTTCTCACGATTCGTTAATCTCGATAGCTGTAATAGTAAAAACGTATAATAGCTGTAGTAAAAGTATTCGAGAGAGTTTCACATGCATTTCATATGCAAGGATGGCAGCCAATCACAGCAGTGGCTGGCTACACTGAATCCAACAGCCAATCACAGCAGTGGGCGGTTCCACTGAATCCCACAGCCAATCACAGCAGAGGCTGGCGACACTGAATCCCACAGCCAATCACTGCAGTGGGCGGTTCCACTGAATCCCACAGCCAATCACTGCAGTGGGCGGTTCCACTGAATCCCACAGAGACACGCCCCTTCAAACAGAGCGTTCAAATCAGAGGCTAAAATCAGGCTAGGAAAAATGCCTTTTATTTCTAAATTATGACTATTTTTGATCTAAAAAACATACTAAGATTATAAGGGCAACCCAGGAAATATTATAAAAATAAACATTCTAGGGCACCTTTAACAAAGATTAACAAATACAGTAATAAATGTATTGCTCATGGTTAGTTCATGTTAGTTAATACATTAACGATTGTATTGTAAAATGTTAGCGTAATATTTAGCAGATAAAGCATCAAAACGCACTTTCATCAAAGTGCCACATGATTACGGTAATATAATGTTTAGCCAGGTTTGAATCATTAATGATAAGACGGGCTTAACAATACTTACTATATGTAAACTCCCACAAATTGACCCCTTGTTTTTTCTTTTCTTCTTTTTATTTTTGCCGTTTGTGTTGTCTTCAGAGATGGCCCAGCACTCGACACAACTGTCCACGGCGTCCTCCTCCTTCTCCTCCGAGCAGTGGTGACTACACGAGCATTCACCTGAAGACAAACATGCATATCATCAGGATCATATCGGAAGTATTTGTCTAATAGAGATTTGATAGTGACTATCCATAAAAACAGCATAACTCTCGCAAAAAAAAAAAAAAACAAGCTCAAATCTGACTGGCTGGCTTTACGGTCTGAAATCAGGATGCACAGGTTTTGAATCAGTCCAAACAAAATGTTTACAAGTTTCCAGAATAAGATGCAATGTCAACACAGTTGAATAGACAAATGTTTGACCATCTATAATCATAATAACGTTGCTTTACCCGTTTCATCATGGTTACACATGCCCTCGGTGCAGGCCACATCTGAGCCCTCTCTAGAGCCCGTCTCACTGCCCTCCATACTGGAGCAGTAACCACAGTCACTGCCGTTACTGTGAGGCAACACTACTAGAGGAACAAACAGGCACAAACACACCAGTCAGAGGCACTCTGGGTACTAGAAATACTTTATAATAAGGGGCAATATTTGCCACCTTAAATTGATTTCCAGGGCATTTTTACCTTATTAGATGCATGCATCGTCCTTTTGATAAATTCTTATATTTAATCAAATTCAATTAGAGAACAGAGACACTATGGAGTGTTAACCAATCAAATGAAATCCATTTTTGCACTGCAGAAGTGGCACATAAGCTGTATCTAAAGCAGTATTTATATGCATTTACACTGCAAAGATTATTGCATATTAACAACAATTAAATGGTACTCTAAAAGTGCCCCTATTTTAAATGTTCCTAATTTTGTTTTGTTCCTACAATAGGTTTACATGCATCCAAGATAAAAAAAAACAAACACATTTTCTCATAATATACAGTGGACATCATTCTCAGAGTCTGAAAACGGTTCGTTTGATTCAGTTTCTCTGAACTCCTCCTTTCTGAGAGCCTGCTCTGCTCTGATTGGTCAGACGGCTAAGTCTGCTGTGATTGGTCATTATCATATCTGAATTTCAGCTTCGTAGATACAAACAGTAACGATTGCTTTTGAAGTTCATGCAAAGCAGAAAACAGCTAAAAACCAAACTCTTCCAGTCTCAGATACAACTACAGTGTTTGAGGGCGGAGCAAAGAGACGCTGTTCAGCCAATCAAGAGCACAGGCTGGAATTATGCAAATTTGTTACATTGTTACACTGTAATAGAAAGTGATGGAGTAACTGACGACTCGTTCCAGCAGTTCAGAATTGATTCTTTCTTTTGAGAGACGATAACTTTATTTGTCGTCCACTTTAATCTTTGAAAAATGATCTTTTACATTCACAAACATCTGCTATATTACACTGCATGAAGGGAATATTTGAAAAAGCATAATAGGGGCACGTTAAATATGAAAATTAAACCAAGTTTTAATTAGTCACAGTATGACTGATTCGTTCAAATGTGTTGATTCATTCAGGAATGAGGCAAATGACTGTCTTCTTTATGAATGGATCATTGAATCACTGCTTTGTTCCAAAACACTGATTTATACAGGAATGGAACATGTGACTCTGAGATGCACAATGACTTTGTTTGGAACTATTTTCGTTGGTGAAATAAAGCAAAAACAGAAAATATTGTGCCTAAAATGTAACACAATTTTAAAGGTGTAGGATAAAAAAAAATAATAATAAAAAAATAGACAAAAACAATGCCTCTCAATTAGGGCTGTGAATCTTTGGGTAGGCAGCGAATCGATTCGATTCACGATTCATAGGTTTTCGATTCGATTCAAGAACGATTTTTGCAAATTCAGAAAGATTCGATTCGATGCGATTCACATTAAAATTCGATGCGATTCGATTAATTCGATTCGATTCTTAATTTTTTATATGCATTCATAGGATTATTTAAATGCTTCCCCCAATGGGTCTTAGTCAGGGTGTGAATTATACAGCTGGCTTCGGGGGTCAGAGAGTGGGAACAAAAAGAAAGAAAAAAAAAACCAACGACATTTTGTCTATTGTTAACGTTAGTTCATGTTAGTTTTTAATGAATCTATTCTTATAAAAAATATTATCAAAGCCTATAAATTAGCATTTGTAAAAATGTAAACCAAGATTTAAAAAGGCTTTAAAAGTATAGTTCATCATGCTAACTATTTTGTAGGAATGGATACACAACCTTAAAGTGTTCCTACATTAAACATCCTTCCATTGTGAGACTAAAAATACCATGAACTTTCCCAACTAAATCCTTAACTAACGTTTCCTCATGGAATAGCTATACTCTTTGTTTTCTCTTTATCCGACTGAACATTTTCCTTGTGATTCTGAAAGAAAACGCGCCGGCTGTCTACTTGTGCTATATTAACGATTACGAATGCAACTTTAATGCGCATCTGATTGATGGATAAACCACGCGCTCTTATTTCAGTGTAATTAATGTGGTAGTTATTTCATCAGTTCAGTTTAACGACATTAAGTTACATTTCATTCATCATTCATGATTAATCGGTGTACATTTTAGACACCTATTATACGTTTTCTCTTTCCATGTAATAAATGCGCACCCTTGAATAAGTGGGGTTTTACTTTAACTGCTCAGGACGGGTATGACCGTTTCCACGCAACGAATGCGTTGTTTCATAGCAGTGACCGCGCAATGATATGGCAGCTTTATCAATGGCTTGCTTTCTCGATAGAGAGCTGTCATCTGCTCATGTGAACACCAATGGCTGTCCTGAGGAGAGCTCAAACACGGACTGCTCAAAAATCTGTAGATGAGAGCTATATGGGACTGAGCGCGAGCGAAATCCAGTGAAAGATGGTAAGAGTGCAGCGAGTATGTGAGAGCTGTGAGGACGCGAAATGACGCCGCACAACGCCTCATTAATTCGCGCATGTAGTCATTTAATGACTGTTTTTATGTTTTAAAGCACTGAATCGATATAGAATCGCAAATTATTCGATTCTTAGCATTTTAAATCGAATATTGACCGAAATAAACGATTCACAATTCGAAATACATGTTTCAAGATCGATGCATATGCATCGTCAGGATTTGTAATCGATGCATCGAGAAAACGAATGAATCGTTACACCCCTACTCTCAATCATTACTGATGGTCCACTAGTAGTGTGTGGTGGTGTGTGTCTACAGAGTGTGTTTTCAGGCAAGCGGGTGATGGCAGGACATTAGCCACGTTTCCATTACCCTTCAAATTGCGCAAATTGAAATTGCGAATTGAAAATACGCTCAATGGAAACACGTCCATTTCGCAAAAACTCCCGTTTATCGCAAAAAAGTTTTTACGCTCGCATGAGGAGGTTTTTCAGGCAATACGAAAAAGGAATATTTCGCAAAACTGCAATGGAAACAGGTTTTGCGCATTTACAGTCAGCTGACTTAGAAGACGTGTTTGGGGTCCGTGTCCGGAAATAATAATAATAATTATCATCATCACTATAACAACATTTATTAGGCTACATATGTAGAAGATGCTTTTATCCAAAAAAGGAGCAAAGCAATTCGTCACATCTCATTCATAATACAGGGCTAAGATTATCACAAATAAACAAGATTTTGACGCATATTCAAGTGTTTCTGCGGAGAGTGGAGCGCACACTTGCATTTTCCTATCAACAGTGGAAAGAACATAAAATACTCTATCATTTCTGGTCATACAGAAAATAATAATACATTATTCACAACTACCGTTATTTGTGTAAACTCACAATAACAAGAAAACGTTGTGCTTTTGTAAAATAAAATAAAACAACCAGGTGCGCTTTCATGGTCTCAGTGAACTGAAGCGCTAGAACTGAAACAAATATAGCCTTAGCTAAAGCTTGAAATGTCCACATTAAAACAAACAAATTCGAATCGAAAGCTAATAGCTTCTGATTATGTAATCCGTATGAAAGGTGCATTTCTCTCCAAAGGTGCATCCGACCTTACAGCGGAGATGGAGATGTTTTAGCCGACACTAATTTTTTTATTAATAAACAATTAAAATGCCTTGGTTTTTTTAGACACATTTATTATAGCCTATAACTCACCTATAAATCACCTTTCTGTAGGCTGTGGTTATAGCCTATGGCTCTTCTCATTCAGCACTGCGGGAAAAATATCATTTCCAGGTTCTAATTTGGCCTTAGAAAACCAGTAAAATCTACATTTTTTTTTTTCATATTAATTTGTCAATATTTTAAAAGTTTAATAAAGGGGCAAAAAGTCAAACAACAATCTGAAAATTCGTCGATATTTATTTTTTTGCGCAGCATTTGGTATGTATAGGTACAGTTCAAATTAAAATTTTGGTGTTCAACTTTGCGTTTTAAAAATACAACCGTTCATTTTTCGTTTTGCAATTAGGCTACGGGTTAAATAAACGAATGGACACAAAAGTAGGCTACACTGACCGTTTAGACATAATACGAGACAGAGTTCTTTATTAAATATTTATCCAGGAATACTGGATTCTAAACCTCAAAGAAATGCCACAATCAAGACCTCGGAGCAGAAATGAGGGAGAAACAGCCAGGAACTCCTTAGGCTATACCTGTGTGCCGTTCTCAGTATAAGGGTCTTTCCCTGCCATTAATGCTTGGATAACACACCACGTCTCCTTCCATTAATAATAATAATAATAATTAAAGCTGCAAGCAGCATTTAGCGGTGTTCAAGCAGTTAAGGCCTTTAAGGCCGTTAAGCACAAAAGCATCAAAAGACATTAAGTTGTATGTAGCAAGCATTTAACCACTGAGATCATAGATAGAATAGACCATGTTTTAGCATGATTTACCATGATATACCCCATTTCAGTGTGATTTTTCATTATTTACAATGTTCCAGTATGATTTACCATAAATCTAGCATGATTTACCATAGTTTACCATGATATACCAAGTTCTAGTATGATTCACCATGATTTGCGTTTAGCACCAATTACACTTCGTGCTTGAACACCTAATAATAGGCGACCTTTTTGACAGTTATAGCGCCACCTATGTTCCGATCTCCATGAAACTCTGCATGCTTCTTCACCATGTTATGACACATGTGCTCATCAATTTTTGTGAAGTTCTGAGTTTTTATTTATGATTTATAGGCTTTTGAGTGTATTTTGACACGCCCCCTTTTCTAAATGACCCTGTTACAGTGAACCAAAGGGCAAAGTTCAACTTTTTTTTTGATAATTATTGATCTAGAGAGTCCATAGAATTGTCCTAGACTGGTCTGGTTCCGATCAGGCAAAAAACCAGGGACTAGTTCGCAAAAGTAGGTTTTGGACAAAATTGTCCATAATTTTTTTTTGCTCAAATCGAGAATCCGAGATATACATCTTGTCCGTCTTGAGCCAAGGAAAACAGTGGTGTACACACCTTGATTCTAGGTCAAACGGTCGAGGAGTTATGGGCAATTTAGTACTTTTGGTTGCTGTAGCGCCACCTATGGGCCAATCAGGGTCATACTCTGATAGGTTCTCCCCAAACTGAGGCCCTAGCACCTGGCCAGGTTTCAAGTCTCTAGGCCTTACGGTTTGGGCTGCACGATGCGTTTTAGGTTTTTTTCTTTTTTCAAATAGCAATTACAATAGGTTTTCAGCACTTCGTGCTTGAACACCTAATAATAATGTAATGTCTAGTGCGGTGGCTGTGATATAGGCTATAAACCTACCAACATCCGTTACCATGATTTTTGGAATGACTGATCGCGAGAGGAAAAAAAGACATTTTAGTCGCATAACTTCGGTTAATGGAAACGCCGTCATTTCGCAATAGTTTTTTATCGACATTTAGAAAAAAAAAATCGCAAAAGTTTTGCGCAAATCTGTAATGGAAACGCGCCTATTGTTGTGTGTCTGAAGCTCCGCTAATTGCGTCTTGACACAAAACCAGCTCGCTAATCTTACTATTGCCTTGTTGACTGCTATACTCGACAGATTGCTAGGCACTATAATTATGTTTTTATGATGACATATTTGTTGTTTATTAGCAAGCTAGACTGAATATGGCTAAGCTCACTCGCAAATGATTTGCAAAATCGCTCATCTTCCCGCAGCTAGTCTGAAGTGTCTGCCGGCGAGGAGACGCCAAGTTTGAATGTGGTGTTTACAAACAGTAGCATAGATTTCTGCACAGTACACCTTTCATTTCTGGTGTGTTGAACTGTTGAATTAAACCAGCATAACAGTTGCAGTCATGCTGATATCTGGGAAATGTGTGATATTACTGCTAACTATATCATAAGATTAATCTCATACAGGGACTGAGAGCGTTCAGAATCGAGCCGTGTATTACCGTAGACGATACATATCAAGTCAAGTCACCTTCATTTATACATCGCTTTAACAATATAGATTGTTTCAAAGCAGCTTTACAGCGATGGTGAGAAATTACAGTAACAGAGATTGGTTTGGCTTTATGACAGCTCTAGAATAAGGTTATTGTCCAGATAAAGTTAGTTTTGATTGATTCACTTCCGTCACAAAGATCATTAGTTATTAACTTAGGGGTTAAGTTAAACTAAAGGTCCTTTCACACTGGATGCGATTTTAACGCACGAATAATTCGCGCGATAGTTTTATTTTTTGATCAGCTGTTTGTGTAATGAGTGCTTCCACACCGAACGCGAATGTGCTGCGGCGAAACAACGACTTATTTTTTTCGCTCCGATGTCGATTTTTTTTTACTTTTGCGGCGACAGAAAAGGCTTCAGCCAATCACATACAAGGAAACAAAGCCGAAGCTTGTTGACGCTTTGGCCGCTCTGACGTAGCAGCGTTATGTGCGAGAGAAGAGAAGTGTCACAACATGAAATGTAAACTAAAAACAAGCAATACATTGAAACTAGAAACCTTTAATAATGACAGCATTTTTATATTGCCTATTCCGCATCTCAACGCACGCATACGCTATTATTTATGACATGATGGTGTTTGCTTATAGGGACCAGTTAAGAACGAGGCATGGGATAAAATAGCTGGGATAGTTGGTGTCTCCGGCGAGTTGATGAAGTGCTTGCTGATGATTTATAATATTTTTGACTTGGAGGGAAATAATTGATTTGGAATATTTTCAACATTCATGGTTGTGTGTTTCATATTATTTTTGCATGCATGTATAGGCCACACACCAGAGCATGTGCGTAAAGCAGAGCGGGGTGACGCTTAAATAGGCCTATAAGTTAAAAAACTCAAACAAAACATATGTTTCATATATACGTTTAAATAATATAATGCTATTTTTTTATTTCATCTATGTTGATTAGCTATATGGGAACCGCATGAGATGAGTAAGGATCATAAGATGCCCAACATTTGGAATGGGTCAGACATAATTTTGGCCACTTATTAAGTTTTGTTTTGTAGAAAGCCTTTCTTTAAAGTGAATTTCGTTTTGTATAAATTGTATCTTAATTTTAATCAATGTTTCATCAACAAATTGCCTGGATTAATAGGAATAAGAAGCAAATATAGTAGACAATATAATTAGGACACGGAGGCGCCGGCGCGTCAACTGGAGCGCGTCTCATACCGAAAACTGACAGAAAACACTAGTTTATTAATAAACAATTCAAATGTTTAATGCATTATCCTTACTTTGGCCGGTTCTTTGTGGCAAAGTTTTAGCTACTTTACAAGATTAGCATACTCCCCTTTAGACTCTCTGTTCTTTAAGATTGGGTGCACACAAAACCTTCTTTTCTGTCTTTATAAAGAAAACGAAAAGCTCGTCTTCACTGGATGATGATGATGAAGTGTCCGTGTTTTCTCAGCTGTCGGCGCGAACGTTTTGTAATGTTGAACCTCTGAACGTCGCAAATTCGCGTCGCGGCTGATGTGAATGGTTTTGACGCGAACTATTCGCTTCTCCACTTCGGTTTATCGTTACGCGTCCGGTGTGAAAGGGCCTTAACACGACACCGATCTAACAGAAAACACTTAATGCGCTCCCGCCGCTCATTCAACACAACAACAGTGTTTGAGCTCGAGAACGCAAACCTTGAAACAGGTTCCAAGATGCAGGCGTTGAAAAACGGTAGCATCTCCGCGTAAACTTCAAAAACGCAAATCTGTGAGAGCGCTGACGGCGTGCACATGCGTATTACACGTTTAGACTATAGGTATGCGCGTTTGAATATATATGTGCGCAGGCGTGTAGTCTTTCTATAGAAATTGACCTCAACAAACTACTTGTCTGACCCTAAAAATTCATGAAACAAAATTTTTTGTATTATCCATGTGAACTGGAATCATTTTGACAATGTTTTCTCTGTAAATACGTAAAGGGGGCGATATCACATATCACACAGGCATCCTCTGCGAGCTCTCTTTACCTTTCTGGGTTTTGGGGGAGCGCAGGATTGAGGTCGCGGGACAGGTACAGGAGGAGCTCTCGCTGGTGATGATGACCTCCACGCTGCCGGACTCCTCTCCACTCCCACACGACTTACAGCCGCCGTCCACAGACTCAGACGAACCCTGGGGAAACACCAGAATAAAAATAAATACAAATTTAAACAAAACATAAAATAAAAAATACGACCTCACGTTGTCGTGTCAATCACGTTTACACACAGCCTCCGAAACTTTCGTCCGTCATAAAAAAATAGAACAGAGCTTTATTGTCATTGTAAACAACGAAATTACAAATTTGAAACAAATTTGAAAGCATTTTGAGAGCTGTTTTGACACTTCAGAACCACCGAATGACGAATACGGAAAAACGCATACGAAAATTTCGGACTCAAGCCGCGTTTCCATTACCCTTCAAATTGCGCAAATTGGGAATTGAAAATGCGCACAATGGAAACACATCAATTTCGCAAAAAAGTTTTTCCGGGTGAGGCGGCAATTCGAAAAAGGAATATTTCGCAAAACTGCAATGAAAACAGTTTTTGCACATTTATAGTCACCTGACGTAGTTGACGCGGTGTGTTTGGACAGAATACGAGACAGAGTTCTTTATTAAATTCATAAAAGACAAAATAATTACAGGAATACTGGATTCTAAAACTCAAAGAAACGCCACAGTCACGAGCTGGAAGCAGAAATGAGGAGAAACACAGAAACTCCTCATATGAGCCGCTCACAGTATACGGGTCTTTCCTTGCCATTAATGCTTGGAACACACACACACACACACACACACGTCTCCTTCCATTAATAATAATAATAATAATAATAATGTCTAGTACGGAGGCTCTGATATATATAAACCTACCAACGTCCGTTGCCATGATGTTATTAATGATTGATCCCGAGAGGAAAAAATGAAGTTTTAGTCGCATAACATTGGTTAATGGAAACGCCGTCATTTCGCAATCGTTTTTTATCGATATTTAGAAAAAAGCACAAAAGTTTTGTGCAAATCTGTAATGGAAACGCTCCTACAGTGTGCAAGGACTTCTAAGTAAATTTATTTTTCTCATTCACCACCACCATCTGCACATCATTTAACACTGATCAGCTTCACTGTCATATACTGCACTTCCCACAAGTACAAAACAGGGCTTTACACTACTTTACTGATCAAAGTCAATATATTTTTCTTATTCACATAATGTCTTGTGAGGAACACGAGCAAGTGAACAAGGGCGACAGAGAAAGACTCATTCTACCACAGTGTTGAGTAGGGGTGTAACAATATATCGTGTCACAGTATATCGCAGTATACAAAAATACAACATGTAATGTGGATAATTCACTCAAAATAAAAATTACTGTGTGAGAAAAAAAAATCGAGTTTTAGAGTCAGTACTACATTAAACTACAATATATCATGTTGAATATAATGTATAATAATGCAATGGGGGAATATGTGTGGGTCCTGACAATGCCAAATGTCTCGTTACCAGGAAAAAGTGGCCTAGATTACTGGTATTTGAAATAGATCTAATCAGTGACAGAGTGAAAGCATATTCGTCTAAAATAATTCTGTATTTTCAGCTTCAGAATCATTAATATTTCTCTATAGTCCTGTGCTTTGTGTTTCCAGCACCAAGTCTAAGCCTACTCATGTACAACCACAATGTAATGTAGCATTTTAATCAACAGTACATTTTTTGTTAACCTTTTATCATTTGTCTTGGAGTATCGCAATAATATCGTATTGTGAGTTCAGTATCGTCGTGATATGTATGGAACCGTGACATGAGGGAGTCGTTACACCCCTAGTGTTGAGTAACAACTAACTACATTTTTCAGCAGCTAGAGTACAGTTTAAAAAAAAAAATTAGCTTCTTTTTGTTGTATTAATTTTAAATGTATCTTGAAAATTCAATACGGTCACCATAATTGAGATCGACATTATTTTAATACCATACAAATATTGCTCTAATTGTAAAATATAAATGATATCTAATACTATCGGTTAAAAGTTTGGGGTCAGCAAGATTTCTTAAATTAGCCTAATACTTTTATTCATCTAGGAAAAATCAAAAGTGATCAAAAAATGTATCAAAAGTGACAGTAAAGACATTTATAATGTAACACAAATGTCTATTTAGAAATAAATTCTGTTCTGTATTCATCAAAGAATCACGGTTTCCATAAAAATATGAAATTTTCAACATTGATAATAATCATAAATGTTTCTTGAGCATCAGATCATCATATTAGAGTGATTTCTGAAGGGTCATGTGACACTGAAGACTGGAGTAATGATGCTGAAAATACAGCTTTGATCACAGGAATAAATTACACTCTACTATATATTCACATAGAAAACAGCTATTGTAATAATTTTTCACAATATTACTGATTTTTGTGTGTGAAAATCTACTGATTTAGAGAAGCCAGTGAAGGAGAGGAACAGAGACACATTAAAGGAGTCATTACCTCATCAAGGCTTTTATCTTTTTCCCCCTCCGCTTCTTGTTCACACTTGTTTTTGCGTCTGTTCTTGCGTTTTTGCCTCTTCTTCTCCTGTTTGAGTTCTTTGGCTCTCTCCTCTTCTGAGAGCTCCTCACAGAGTTGCTCCAGTCTGCTGATGCCCTGAACCCTCTCCACCGCCATCTGCACATCATTTAACACTGAACACGTGAGCTTCAGACTCAGAAACAACACCACCGTCATATAACACACTTCCCACAAGTACAAAACAGGGCTTTAAACTACTTTACTGAATAAAGCCACTGAATGACAAATACGATGAACATTTCAGACTCAGTGTGCAAGGACCTTTAAGTTAATTTATTTTTCTTATTCACATAATGTGAGGAACCTCGGGTCAAACTAAAAATTACACAATCAGTTTATTTTATATCCATTTTAGAAGTATAATTTTCTTGCAAGCTTGTGTATGGATACCGTTCAAACCCCTGTGATTTCCCAGTAATAAAGATTTATTTAAATATTACAAAATTAAATGAATGTTACTCACTAGAAAGCAACAGATTTTGGGCAATTAATAGGACCTGGCTAGTTTTGGTCCACATGTTGGTTTATAACCAATGCTAAACTAATATTTCCCATATAAACACATTTACATGGATGTTGCACATTTTAGGAGGATTGCATGAACTTTAGGTCAAACAAAAAAATTACACAAGCATCTTATTTTTTTATCCATTTTACAAGTATAATTTTCTTGCAACCTTGTATATTCCAAGTAATAAAGATTTATTTAAACAGTACACAATTAAAAGAAGAAGAAAAAAAAGGTACTCAAACCAGAATGCAACAGATTTGGCTATTTAATATGTTGGTTTATAACCAATGCTAAACTTTATATATTTCTCATATAAACAAATTTACATGGGTGTGGCACATTTTAGGAGGATTGCATTCAATATGTAGGATAATTTTTGTACATATTTTTTTTTGTACAATTGAATGTCATGTTTAATAGTTGGATACATTCAAGTTTAAATATTTCAAAATTAAATGAATGTTACTCACTAGAAAGCAACAGATTTGGGCAATTAATAGGACCTGGCTAGTTTTAGCCACATGTTGGTTTATAACCAATGCTAAACTTTATATATTTCCCATATAAACAAATTTACATGGATGTTGCACATTTTAAGAGGATTGCATTCAAAATGTAAGATCATTTTTGTCCAATTGAATGTCATATTTTATAAATGGATACAGTCAAGAAGGATTTGCATCCTATTTATGAAAAGTGCCATTTAGGTTTTCAAAATGAATCATAAGCTTGTGTATGGATACTGTTCAAACCCCTGAGATTTCCCAGTGATAAGGATTTATTTAACTATTACAAAATTAAATGAATGTTACTCAAACCAGAATGCAACAGATTTGGCCATTTAATAGGACCTGGCTAGTTTTGGTCCACATGTTGGTTTAAAGCCAATGCAAAACTAATATTTCTCATATAAACACATTTACATGAATGTTGCACATTTTAGGAGGATTGCATGAATTTTAGGTCAAACTAAAAATTACACAAGCATCTTATTTTTTATCGTATCATTTTCTTGCAACCTTGTATATTCCAAGTAATAAATATTTATTTAAATAGTACAAAATTAAAAGAAGAAACGAAAAAAGGTACTCAGGTTTTGGCCCACATGTTGGTTAATAACCAATGCTAAACTTATATTTCTCATATAAACAAATTTACATGGGTGTGGCACATTTTAAGAGGATTGCATTCAAAATGTAAGATCATTTTTGTATAATTACAACAAGGATATCAGAGATTGGATGGACAAAATTTCTTCAATTGAATGAAAAGAAAACAGAAGTCAACCTGTTTGGCTCTAAAACTCAAATTGATAAATACAGTGTTTTATTAAGTAATTCGCAGTTAAAAGTTAACTCTCATGTTAAAAATCTTGGGGTCAAAAATGAATTGATAAACAAACTAGTTAGCGCCAGCTTTTTTCAACTATAGTGTCTTCATAAGTTAAAGCATATTCTAACTTTTAAAGATTTGGAGATAGTAATACACGCTCTGATATCCTCACGACTCGATTACTGTAATGCTTTGTACGCTGGAATTAGTCAATCATCAATTTCACGTTTACAGTTTGTTCAAAATGCTGCAGCTCGCTTCCTTACTGGGACAAAAAAGAGGGAACATATCACACCTATACGGGCCTCCCTCCACTGGCTACCCGTGAAACAGAGGATTGATTTCAAGGTTTTAACTTATGTGTTCAAAGCTTTAAACGGTTTGGCCCCGATTTATATAACTTTTAAGCTTATATTCTCCTCAGAGATCACTTAGATCATCATCTAAGTTACTATTAATCGTCCCAAAAACCCGCCTAAAAACAAAGGGCGATAGGTCTTTCTAAGTTTATGCGCCAAAATTATGGAATACTCTTCCATTATCTATCAGAGTCTCCCCTACATTAATAATGTTTAAAACTTTGACTAAAACTTACCTTTTTGCACAAGCATACTGAAATGCATCTAAAATGCTATATATATTTCTGTAAATAGCATGTGAGTTGTCTATTTTATTGTTGTTACTAGGTTTTATATATATATATATATATATTAGGGCTGTCAAATGATTAATCACGATTAATCACATCCAAAATAAAAGTTTTTTTTTACATAATATATGTGGGTGCACTGTGTATAATTATTTTATATATATATAAATACACACACATGCTTGTATATATTTAAGAAATATTTTCATGTATATACTGTATATAGATTTATATATAATTTATATTATATATAAATATAAATATTTTATATACAAATAATATTTTTTTCTTAAATATACATGCATGTGTGTGTATTTATATATATATACAAAATAATTATACACAGTGCACCCACATATATTATGTAAAAAAAAACTTTTATTTTGGATGTGATTAATCGTGATTAATCATTTGACAGCCCTAATATATATATATATGTTTTTTGGTTTGAATTTTTGGAAATGTTATGCTATCTGTATGCTATCTGTACTTGCACTGTGAAGCACTTTGGTCAACATTCGTGTTGTTTAAAAGTGCTATACAAATAAACTTGACCTTGACCTTGACAATTGAATGTAATATTTAATAGTTGGATACAGTCAAGAAGGATTTGCATCCTATTTATGAAAAGGTATTCAAAATGAATCATAAGATGAATATTAGGCGAAAGCTTTACCTCGAAGCTTTTACGCAGTGCATCAATGCCCAAATAGAAGAGCATCTGCCACGTCTGCTCCTCGGCTCGCAGCTTCTGCCAGATCCGGTGCAGCCGCTCGTACAGGTGGATCCCCAGACACGTCAACACCTCCTCCTGGGCGATATCTATGGTCTTCGCGTGTCTCTCCCGACGCCTGTGAATGAGCCAATGGTGGTTTATGATTTAACGGCGGTATATTCATGATAATGGAATTAATAGGGGTGGGTGACAGTGCAAAAATATCATATCACGTTTTTTTTCCAGACGGGATAGCAATCCACAATCTTGTTACGAATCTTATAAATTAGACTTAAGACTTTTTACAAGTTACTGAGCAATAGAATTAAAAATATAGCCCTATAAACAGGGCTTGACGTTAACTTTTTTGCTCACAAGACACTTTCCAATTACTACTGGTAGTCACAGTATGAAGAATTTTTGGGTATAATATGTCAGTTTACTTTATTTTGCTCTCCTCACTTACATAAATGAACTATAGACCCCTTTTCAGTTGGTAAACATGGTGACGTTTTTATGTGGGTGGAGGCAGAACGATCCCTCTGGCCCTCAGAAGTATTGTTAGCTTGTTTTTTAACAATGACTGGAGAAAATCTGAATTTTTCTTAATGTGCAAGGTCACTCAGTGTCCAGGACCGCGATTGTTATTTTCAAAAGTTAATTTTAACGGTGGAACGAGATTGGTCGACCCGTAGCCGTTACACGCTCACTCAATGCATGGACGATCTGACAGGATTAACGTTACGTTACCTCGGTTGAGTGGCCTGACTTCTACACCTACCTTATAGAGAAACCGATCGTAAAGAAAAACATATTTAAATATTTAGATGCCAATAACTATGTGCTGAATGATCATGTACAAGACTTGTGTGGTACGATCCTCAGTTCTGCCGAACCGACAATGTAAAGACTGACATTACGGTGCGATTTTAATGATGTGAATATTTTCTAGAAATAAAAATTCCAGATTCATCATTTTTCATCGATTCTTGCACCAAACAACACAACAAGATGACATTTAATAATAGTAACAATTTAAGCTCCTTATTATGTAGCCGAATCTGTGCTGATTTGTATTGGCCGCCTCCAGTTTTCACTTTGTTTTGCCTCCAGCTAGCGCCGTGACGTAACTGTGACGTCGGCGCAAAAGGGGTCTTGTCTAGGGATGCACGATATTGGATTTTGGCCGATATTCGATATGCTGATATTTTCAAACTAATTTTGCCCGATGGTGATATCTTTGTATTTTTTTTAAGTAAAAAAAAAAGCTTATTAAAGCTTCTATTAAAGTTCTCAGTCAAGAGCAGTGAGTGATTTCCTCTGTGTTTTGTTGTTTTATTAACATTAACGGGATAGTTCTCCCAAAAATTTTAATTGTCATCATTTACTCTCTCAAGTTTCTTTCTTCTGTTGAAAATAAAAGTTATTTGGAAGAATGTGGCTAACCAAACAGTTGCTGTACTTCAGTGACTTCCATAGTATATTTAAGCACAAGAAAGAAATGAATACAGGTTTGGAACAACATTAGAGTGAGTAAATAATGACAGATTTTTTATTTCTGGGTGCAGTATCTCTTTAAGGACAAGCGGCAGCATATTATACTGTCTCTTTAACCCTTTAAGTGTCACCCCCCTTTTTTTGAATATACATGAAAATGCACATTTCGAACTTAAATGGTTGTAATTCAAGAATGATTTGGAATATAGACGTAAGATTGGTCTTGTTTTAAAGAAGACATTTGGCAGATTTTTGTAGAAGTGAAATAAATTAAGAAAGTGAAACAGAAAAAAAGTTATAGAAGTTTGAGTTTATGAAAATGTACAATGTAAAAATTTTAATTATTCATATTTTATATAAAATACATATTTTTAAAACCTGGGCGACTCTAAAACGGCAAAAAAATCAAAGCCAAAAATCTGAACAAGTTGTGTTTCAAATTTTAGGTTGATATCTCAAAAAATGAGCTTTCAGTAAGATTTTGTTTGGGCGCAGTACCAAACTTTTTCACTAGATGACAACCAGACTCCATTACTGCCCATATAAGGGCGCCTCCATTTCCATATGTGTTTTGAGTGATATGAACCATTATTTCCACAATTTTCATACAATTTATGAAGTAGACATCCTATTCAGAAGTAATATGAGAAATTTGGCAGATTTTGATATGATTTCAACCTCTAAGAAACATAAAAAGAACACGCATGTGCATTTTAGCTTCCTGCCACATCATATAATTTTTTTCTTTATATAAAAAATAAAAAATCAGACCTTTTTTTTTTCAAAAAAATTGAATGGATGCTATCTTTTGAACTCTTGGCATGAAAACAAACTGAGGTTTCTACCCTTCTTTCATGATTTTTCATGTTCATCACTATTTCAAAATAAAGGTCTAAGAGTATGAAAATCAATCACCAAATATGGAAACTAGAGATTGTAAGCTTTCAAATGATATATAGTTTGTCAAGATTAGTTTAGGTTTAGTATGGGATATTACTGTTTTAAAAATGTAAAGGATTTGGGCCCACCGGTGGGCCCGTGACACTTAAGGGGAACTGCACGCGCCGCGTCTAATATACACACATTTGACAAGCAGATTTTCTCTGTTTGCTTTCACTTTAGACATAACCAACTTTGTTTATGTAAACCGTGTGTGTATTTGACAGTATCAGCGCAATAAGACTGGAAAGATTAGTCCAGTATGCAGACTCTGTGACGGCTTTAGTTCCTGTGAGCGTCGGGTGTAACGCGCTCAGAAAAGCGGATGTTAGAACAGCGCATCAGCACGTGAATGACATGTTTAACTAGCAAGACTTTGACGCACATGCAAATAATGAACTTTTGTGATTTGTAGTGTCCTGTGAGTGTAACTCTACCTCTGCGTTTACATGTGATGTGAATGTATGTCGCGTTGTACAGTATGCTGAGATGAAGGCGCCAGAATTGAACTGATAGAATGCACGATACTATGATTTTTCTTCAAAAGCAGATCATGAAGACATTTTAATCGTCCACGATCAAAAACCGTGTGAGACACACACCCCTAGTTGGAAGTTTAAGTTGCTGGCGCTCATGCTTCGTTCACGGTCGTCACGTGCGCATAGGAAACACGCCACCCTATCGGCAAGGCTCATCGGCAGAAATATCCATATCGGCCAATGCCGATGATGGTCATTTTAAAGGACAACTCCGACGCAAAATGAACCTCGGGTGTAATAACACATTGGTACAGACTAAATCGTTCCCTGAGATTTGTTTTCATGATAATCGAATATAAAGAGTTTTATCTCTAAAAACAGTTTAGCTTATAACGCTAGTATATTGGCATAGAGTAAGCAAAAAGAGATCGCTAGTTAATACCATTAACAAGGCTCAAATTAGCCCCACACTAACACGGCAGCATAATGAGGGTCCTTACATGCAAACCGAAGCATTGAGAACTTTGTAAGTGTATAGACAGTTTAATAAGAAGATACTTTACACAGACAGTACAGTTAGCGCATACAGACAGGAGCCATCTTGGAAAACAGTCTCGATCAATCGAACCACGAAGGTGAGCGAACAGTACGTGTAGATATTGAAGATAAGATAAATTATATTTATTTTTTTATTTTCTCTGTTGCGTTCAGTGCTTCTCTTATGCGCTCAGTGCTTTCTTCCGGAAACAACGGACCATATGAGATTCCAAGTCACAGTTCAGCTCACATATCACCGTGTTCGTGGTTTGACTGATCGAGACTGTTTTCCAAGATGGCTCCTGTCTGTATGCGCTAACTGTACTGTCTGTGTAAAGTATCTTCTTATTAAACTGTCTATACACTTACAAAGTTCTCAATGCTTCGGTTTGCATGTAAGGACACTCATTATGCTGCCGTGTTAGTGTGGGGCTAATTTGAGCCTTGTTAATGGTATTAACTAGCGATCTCTTTTTGCTTACTCGATGCTCAATATACTAGCGTTATAAGCTAAACTGTTTTTAGAGATAAAACTCTTTACATTCGATTATCATGAAAACAAATCTCAGGGAACGATTTAGTCTGTACCAATGTGTTATTACACCCGAGGTTCATTTTGCACCGGAGTTCTCCTTTAAGCTTTTATCAGCCGATACCGATGTTGTCCCGATATCATCGTGCATCCCTAGTCTTGTCCTGCACCCACTAGTAAAAAAAATATCAAGTTATATCTGGTGTCTGAATCATTTTTGGTTTGACTAGACTCCACATGGACTGAATCACTCACTCATAACCCCCGGCGAACTCTGGTTCTGCTCGGCCCAGTAAGTGAGCGATGAAGTCGGTCTCGCAGCAGACGTGGATGTGGCGCTCGTGTGGACAGCATCGCAAGCCCTCGTACAGAGACGCACAGTAGCCTTTCTCTTTACTGCAGTCCAGATCCCCCACCAGGATGTTGTACGCTCGCAGAACCTTGTTCTTACAGTCAGTACAGAACCTGAGAATGACAGAATGACGTTGCAGAAAGAGAAAATCAGAGATTTTCAGAGACAAAAAGTAAATAATAATCATTAAGGCGAGACACCCCAGGTGAATAGGGTAAAAAAAAAAAAAAAATATCACCCTACTTCACCAGTTGATTGATTACATTACTAATTTAATAAAAGTTTTCTGAAATGTTATGTTTAAGTATGCAAATTAGGTGTTATCTAATTAAATATGCACTAATTTGCATACATTTCTACAACAAAAATCTGAACATTGGATAAAGTCAGGTTCAAAATTCTTGTTTAATTGTTTTGATATATTAGAGTCAAAGGTTTTTACACAGGGCATTTTGGATATCTCTATTTATCACTCAGAAAATACTGTCAACAGCCAAAAATAAATACATTTTTGCCATTTTTTAAAGGAATAACATGTTGTATAAAATCAGGAAAATTATATATGAACAAACCCCTCTGTAAAAACCTTCAGAATATAGAAAAGAATAAAACTGTAAAGTTTGGTGTGTGTAAGTGTTACTGAAGTGGAGATTTCTGGCTCAACGTAGGAGGAAAAACTCATTTCGAGAAAACGGCCTTTAAAGATATAATTGAAATCTACAGCCGCAAATAGATAAAGTGCTCTAAGATGCAGTTAAAAGTGTATTTTGGATGTTTTCTGTCCACTAGTCTGAAAAAACCCTTTATGAAAAGCCAAAAATCTCAACATTGACAGATGCCTGTAGTGTCTCGGCTTAATTAACAGAAATGTGTAAGATCACAATCTCTCACCGGTGTTTGCGTAGGTACGTCTCCAGAGTCTCCAACAGAGAGGAGCTGTCAATCAGAACCACTTCATCACGACAATCCTGTGACATCAGCTCCCACACGTCCATCCAGCTGCCCCTGCACGGCGGAAAACACAGTTAATAGGGGCGCAACGATACCCTCATGTCACGAGTCCATACATATCACCAGGGGCGTTGCTAGACCCATTTTACTGGGGCACGTGCCCCAGTATAAATCTGCTGTGCCCCAGTAAATCTGAAGTTTGAGTTTAACCATTTATTTTATTTGTCAGTGTATTTAATATAAATTATATTATAGGGTAATAGAAATGATCTATTTGCAACGCAGTAATAAACCAATCAATGCTTGTAAAAGCAACGCAGTTTAGCCGAAACAGAAGCTGACCCACGCGACAGAAATCCGCGCGCGTCTGTGTTTCCTAGCAACAGCACCGCGCACACATCTGAGCACACCGAAGTCCGGTGTTGGCACGCGAGGTAGGCTATGAAAACATGACGAAACAAAAGTTTCTAAATAATACAAATAATCTTAAAAGTAAAATTGAGTCAGAGTCAAGTGATTGACCGTTTTGCCAAAATGAAGCATAGGCGGTATAGCCTACAGTTTAATGCTCAAAAAATACATCAACTTAGTTTGGACTTGGCTGGGGAACTTTGTTTTCTTTTAGAATATACATGCTCTTTATTTTATATAGTATATATCAACTCTTTATTGATTTATTGAAATTATGTAATTGTAAATTCTTGAAAAATATAAAGTCTAATTATTCATTATTAACATTGTGTAATGTAGAAGAATGCAAATGTGCAAGAAAGTTTTCTCTCCGTTTTCTATTTTCTAAAGTTTTCTATTTTCATACAGTGTTGCCTTTTATGGCACAAAAAAAGCTATTGTTATCCAATTTGTTGGCATTTAAACACCTTAAAAATGCACATATGTAGGTCCGAGAAATCCAAATTTTCTCGGGGGACCATGCCCCCGAACCCCCCTAAGTTACTCTACTACCCAGCATGGTGTTTTTGAAACAAACAAATGTAATTTGCCCCGCCCTCCTTAGTTACGCTTGCTATCTCAGACAAACAATGGGGGACCTGTGCCCCAGTAGAGCTTAATGTCTAGCAACGCCCCTGCATATCACCATACTGAACTCACGATACGATATTACTGCGATACTCCAAGACATATAGTAAAAGGTTAACCAAAAAATGTAATGTTGATTAAAATGCTAAATTTGAAATTACATTGTGGGTGAACATGAATAGGTTCGGACTTGGTGCTGAAACCCAAAGAACAGGACTATACAGACACCAGAATAGCCATGTCCTCCTGAGACCCAGAATTTTTTTTTTTTTGAATTTTTTTTTTTTCCATGTCATCACACTGTTTAGAGCACAATAAACAAATGGTAAAAAAAACATATATATATAATAATATTTTATTCATACGTTATGCTATGTCCTCTGTAGTGGACGCCAGGACTAAGTTGTTTAAAAAATAAAATGACATGAAATTATATGTATAGGCAAAAACAATGGGATTTTTTTTTTCAATCACCAATACATTTTGGGGTTTCAGGATTTTTTCTACCAAAATTTGTATAAAGATTATTCTCAACTATGTTATGAAAGAAATAATGGAATGAATTGATACACCATTTTACTTTTTGCAATATGTGGGTAAAATGGCCAGAAGTTAATATTCCCATTCAATGCAATGTATCTATACACTGTATCTAATTTGCACATTAATGTGTTCTGGGAGCAACATTTAATGAAAGAATAAAGGGTAATAATTGGAGTAATAATTGGCAACATTTTAATAATAACATCTAACATTTCATAGGAATATTGATGTATAATTTATTTCCATATTCACTTGTTGTGTCTCCCAGAATGCCTGATAAACATGATTTTAGTCCTGATGTCCTCTACAGTGGACACGTTTGAAATCAATGCCCTGTTCTGTAACAAAGTTTTTTTTTTTTTTTTACCCCTTAACATTTTCCTGAGATGTTGTTTTATAAAATACAATTTGAAAAGTAGTCCAATTTATATTATAATTACACTATATTATCATATTTCCATAAGAATGCTACATTTGATCACTAAATTAATGTCAGACATTTTTAAAGACCAAGGAGAAGTTGTTTTCATGGTGAAACCTCCAAACATTTGGTATCTCTGAAAAGTCCTGAATGTGCTCTTTACAGGACACCCAGGTTGTGTCATGTGACATGTATGATGTCAGAGAAATTCACTAAAATATAATGTCCACTACAGTGGACAAAAGTCTATTCTTGGGTCCCAGGAGGATATTCATGATTCTGAAGCTGAAAATACTGAATTATTTTAAACAAATATTGCACTCTTTCACTGACTAGATCTGTTTAAAATAAACGTAGGCCACTTTTTACTGGTAACAAGACATTTCGCATTATCAGGACCTTCAAATATTCCCCCATTGCATTATTATACATTAAATTCAACATTATATATAGTAGTTTAATGTAGTACTGACACTAAAACTCTGAAAACTAGATTTTTTTCCCACTCACAACCCTACTTATTGCAACCCTACTTATTGCAACCCTACTTATTGCAACCCTACTTAAAGCACAGGTGGCAACGCTTGAATTTATCTTATTTTATTTAAATAATCAAACTGCATTTATTCAAAATGCTTGGAATCAGGGGAAATATGTTCATTGCGAAAACATTATTATTATTATTTTTAAGAAAAGCATCTCAAGCACAATTTTTATTTTGGGTGAACTATCCACGATGCATATTGTTGTATTTTTGTAGTGCGATATATTGTGACACGATGTATTGTTACACCCCTACATTTAAACCAAATGCGTTCTGATATGGGTAGGGATGCACCAAACGTTCAGAAATTCGCACTTATATTAAAACGTCCACATTAGAGGCTTAACTAACTTTATTGGGTTGTACGATTTGTCGTAAGTAAGTCGTAAGCTCTCCATAACGTAATACGTAGTCGCATAATATGAAGTTTACCCTCAAATGATCCAATAGAAACCTTCAAACTCATGAGCAGAAGTTGTGTTGAAATGCGTACATTTCCGATTCTAACTTCTTATGCCTCGCATAAGGTTAAAAATGCTTCTTTTGAAATACGATATTATGTAATTATTAATTTATATTTAAATATTTAAAACTATTTGAAATGAATAAGGATTAATAAATAAAGACAATATATTATACTTGTTTATACATATTCTACTTACATAATTTCTTGTGTTTTTTCTAATCATTATGTCGTCATATATATATATATAATTGATTTTATTTGACACAATAAATTTGCGCTGTTTAGATCTGGTTAATATTGAAGAGCAGCTTGTCAAGTATTTTATCCATACAATGTTCTCTCTCTTAAAATGTAAGCGAGTGTCAATGCCAACATTACCATACATGTCTAAAGGATTGAATCTGTCAGGTAAAGCAAGAGCTGATTGATGCAGTTCAGACATTCTGCTGTTTAATTTAAACTGATTCATTGTCGCAGGCCTCTGTATATATTTGGTGTATGCATAGAGTTGCATTACAACTAAGTTTAATGGTTCAACGCAAAAATATTTAGTAGTGCGTGCATTGTAACTTATGCACATCTGGTCCATGGACACATCCCAGGTTTTCTGGTGAATGCATTTTACATTACATGAAAACTATGTCTAGGGATTCTGTCAAGGAGGAAGACATTGCCATCTCAAAAACACCAAATGTCAGGATGATTAAAAACAACGGACTCACCCTAAAGGCTTCGGTTTGTGTGTGTCTAAAGAGTGCAGTTGGCAGCGTTTGTTCTTTTTACTCTTCGGGATGGAATCAATTATGTTGTTTAACTTTGACCTGCAACAAAGGAATAAAAAGCACACGTTAACATTAAAGACAACACAGATACATTTTACCGGCAAGTTCAAAACTATTCAATCGGCACATCCTTTCCCTTACACGATGCACTGAACTTCCATAATGTGTCATTTCCATAATGTAGGTTGTGACTTAGTCACCATAAAATCAAAACCGCCGAGTCAATTCGTTCATTTCGGTCGTTAAATGAATCAAACGACTCGTAAAAAGATTTGTTCATTTTGATGAACGAGTTCGAACAGGAGAGTCACACAGAACAGAGCGACGCGAGCATGTGAGCTTATAAAACTTAAACTTTTTTTTTTTTTTTTTTTTTAAATGAGCGATCGTTTCGCTTGATAAGACCCTTATTCATCGTCTGGAATCGTTTAAAGCCCTTTGAACAGTTTGCGGTTTGCACTGAAACTGTCTTTTGGACCTTGAACCGTTTGGTACCCAGTAAAGTGCATTATATGGAGAAAAATCCTGGAATGTTTTCATCAAAAACCTTAATTTCTTTTCGACTGAAGAAAGAAAGACATGGACATCTTGGATGACATGGGGGTGAGTAAATTATCAGCAAAAGTTTTTTTTAAAGTGAACTAATCCTTTAAGACCTACATCACACCCATTTTGCAGCCGTAAAACACCAGATCAAATCCCAATAATGACTATTACTAACAAATGTTTTAATTAAAAATACATTTATTATAAAAAAAAACTAATTTAACACAATGTTTTTGGTAAATTTCAAACATTCATAACAAACAGATAAACTAACAGATAGACAAATTAGATAGGAGACAGGAGAGAGAGAGAGCAATAGACAGATATTAGAAAGAGAGAGAGCAATAGATAGATAGAGCGAGAGAGAGGTAGATAGGAGAGAGAGTTTTCAGTACATCACAACAACATCAAATCACTTAGTAGCTATAAGTTTCTTAGCTCAACACCTTTGGCAACAATCTCTTCGTCTATATTCTTAAGCTCAGCCAGTTTGTCTTTGTGGCTCCTTCTGAAAGCGTTTGATTTTACAATAAGTTCAGTCATCTTGCTTCCTTTGTAGGTTACAGTTTGACAAGAGTTTAGAGTGCGACAAAAGCACAACGTTGTGTTTTATTGCGAGTGTTAACAAATAAGTAAACACTTTGCTGTTTGATGAACAAAATGACGGAGTATGTTTTTATGTTTACACTGTTCGATCGCGCCCGCGCCTCACACACACACACACAGTTCGATCCATCTCTCTCACTCACACACACACAGTCCGATCGCGCCCGCGCCTCTTTCTCTCTCTCTCTCTCTCACACACACACACACAGTTCGATCCGTCTCTCTCTCTCTCTCTCTCTCTCACACACACACAGTTCGATCCGTCTCTCTCTCACACACACACACACATTTCGATCGCGCCTCTCTCTCGCTGTTATTTTTGTAGGTAAATGTGAGACGTTGGCAGCACACATGTTTGCTACGTCTTCTGAACAAAACAAAGAAGTGAGTTTGATGACGCTTTGCAGGAGACTGCGATGATTGGTCAAAGTTGCAGAAAAGGTGCGGTGATTGGTCAAAATTGCAAGGCGCACTGAATTCACGGGGATTTGTTGAAGTTGCATTAGTTGCGATCGCGAAATCCTGGAGGGACTGGTTCCCCCCCCCATTCCACCTTGCGTTGCAGTCTGGTCGACTTTGAATAAGGCTAGTATAATGAAATGTAAGACATTCGTTAAAAAATTAAGACTTGACAATGGAATTTAAGACTTTTTAAGGCCTTAATTTAGGAACATGAAATTTAAGACCTTTTTAAGACTTTTAAGACCCCGCGGCTACCCTGTATTAAGAAACATCCACTTTTGTTCTGGTTCTGACATTGCAGTAAATCGCGCTGATTAAATCTAACAATCGCTTATCACGCAAACCGTGCAAATTATACTTTGTTCTCAAATTGTTAATGTTAACAACGTCAGCATTGCGTGACTACATGTAATGTCCTTCCGATATTATCCTCGTTTTCGCATGGGCCGGTTGCAGTCTCTTTTTTTCTGTAGCCACTCCGAAGTCCGAACGAAGTCTTTTGTATTTTACAGCAGGTGAGTCTCTAGTTGTCACTGATGATGATCGTCGTTTGAACCTTTCTGGATCCGCCATCTAATTGTTAAGTTTAATTATATCAAGTGCTGTGAGAAAAGGCTATAAATCTCCACCTCCAACATCCTCACACGCAATATAGCTTATACTAGCCGAGACTCTTCTTTATGTGTACAGATGTGTGTGTACAGATGTGTGTGTGTGTACAGATGTGTGTGTGTGTACAGATGTGTGTGTGTGTGTACAGATGTGTGTGTGTGTGTACAGATGTGTGTGTGTGTACAGATGTGTGTGTGTGTACAGATGTGTGTGTGTGTACGTGTGTGTACAGATGTGTGTGTGTGTACGTGTGTGTACAGATGTGTGTGTGTGTACAGATGTGTGTGTGTGTGTACAGATGTGTGTGTGTGTGTGTACAGATGTGTGTGTGTACAGATGTGTGTGTGTACAGATGTGTGTGTGTGTACAGATGTGACGTACATGACGCAAAGACATGCTCGAATCTCCCGCGGAAATCCACCAGTACCACTGGAATTAAAAACATTATTACATGCTTACCGCTTTGAATCGAACTACGGCAAGCAGAGAGTGTTGAACACTGGATGGTTATGTATTTTCTCAAATATATATTTTGGATAATTTTTAACCCCAAAAAAGCTACGGACTGCAGTTTTAACGATCAATCTATAATCCCACCCACTTTGAAGCGGTACTAAACTGCAGAGGAAAGGCAAACTGAGATGTATCATGTAGTGGAAAAGCGCCATTAGACACTAACAGTGTTTTGCAGAACTCACCCATGAACATAAAAGAGTGTGTAGAGTTGCCTGGGGTCAGTGAGACACGCCCGTGTGACTGACAGCACTCCAGAGGATCCCACAGTGAGCGGTTCGAGCGCGAAGTACCCGGAGTCCGTGAGCTGAGAGAAGAGGTGCTCCACACTGCGCCGGCAGCCCACGCACGGCACCGACTGAGCCAGAGCGCTGATGACCTCACGAGACATCACCATCAGCGCCATGTTCAGGTCCTGCTGCTTCAGCAAACTGTGATGCTGGCGGACAAACACAGGAGGGAAAGTACTTTAGTTTATATAGCGCCTTTCAGAAAACTCAAGGTCGCTTTACAATAAAGTACAAATAAACCATACAAATAAACTGAGATGGATAACATAATAGATAATGGTACATACATACACATAGAAATCAAATAGCAAAAAATATATTTTTTAAGCTTGAAGCCTTAAAAGTCTAAAAGACTATTATTTTGTCATTTCTGTCAAGCTGGAAAAGAGATTCAATTTGTCCACAAACAAATACACACTAGTTTGGGATCAGTAAGATTTGTAATGTTTTTAAAAGAAGTCTCTTCTGCTCACCAAGGCTGCATTCATTTGATTAAAAATACAACAAATAAACAGTAATACTGTTAAATATTATGACAATTTAATATAATTGTTTTCTATTTTAATATATTTTAAAATGTAATTTATTCCTGTGATCAAAGGTGAATTTTCAGCATCATTACTCCAGTCTTCAGTGTGTCACATAATCCTTCAGAAATCATTTTAAAATGATGATATGATGCTCAAAATACGTTTATTATTATTATCAATGTTGAAAACAGGATCTTTTTCAGGATCCTTTGATTTTTTTTTGCATCCTGACATTAATTTCTTGAAGCAGTAATGAAAATATTTTTATTAAAATCAACAAATTGAAAGCAGTACGACTTTTATTGTACTAAGAATAATGATTTTGGGTTTGCATTACTGTAATGAGATTTGTGGTGTAGTTGCTTAATTGTCATGAACATTACTATTTTCATTTAATTACATTTTTATGTTACAGATTTGGTGTATGTTTACACAACAACAATGAACTACAAATAGGAAGAAAAAACCCCTGGAAAAACGCTGTATTTTGCTGCCAGGTCATGTGTAGGATGTCAAAAATTAACGTTTTTTTGTAGTTTACACAGAAACGATAACGGTATCGTTTTCAAAACTTGCACTTCGAAAAGTTTGTGTTTTCAGGACCCATGTTTTAAAGTGAAAACAGCGTTGTGGAAATGCGCCTTTAAATAAAATTAAAATGCATGTTCTAATTTCTTATTTTTGGTTTTAGGGTGAAATATGACCCAGACGTGTTCTTGAAAGGCTTTCAACAATGAGAAAACTGGAAAATGTCATTGTTTACCTCAATAAACTGCTTCATTTGTGAAGTGTTGATCTGATAGCTGTCAAATTCCAGAACACTGTCAGGAAACTCCATCACCATCTACAAACAAATACAACATATATACAATCAAAATAACACAACACTTCCAAACATAATTCTGTCTGTGACTTCAGTTTGCATTCAGTAAGCATATATAAAGAAGAAACAAACACACTTGGTATTTAGTGGTACTTGCAAAGGCAAACCTCTAAAACTGGTTTAACCCTTTAGAACCGGCTGTGTCATCGCCGACACATACCAGCAAGCTGTATTCATTTTACCGTAACTCTTCAACCATTTGCACTATCAAAAAAATTATTCAAATGAAATATACGGCGTATTCCGTCAGCAAATGACAGCAGCTTTCTGGCGGAGCGAGAAGGAAGGATTTGAATGGAGAGATACGAAGAGTGTTTTGGATTGCATAAAATAATAGAAACCAACAAATACATGGTGAAATAAGTGGTAGACAGCAGAAGAGGGGATTGGGATGATTTTTAATGAAACTTGGGAGGCGGATGGCCGTTACTCTTTCACGTATCTTAGCATGTGGTGTGTGCATGCGTATGTGTGCGTGCCTATGAATGCATGCGACGTGGGTGTATGAATAAAAGTGTCCTAAATGAAAACTGTGCAACCCAATGTCACAAAAAAAGACTTTTATATATGTATTATAGTTCATTTTTCAACTTTAAAGTGTTAGTTTCTTTCGTTCGTGATTATAAATAAAAATTAGTAAATTTATTTCTTATTTTTGTCTATTTAAATTCTATTTACAAACTCACCACCACACACAATAATGGTCAATAACTGTAATGTGTTGACAGCTTGCACATGAAGATAGCACATTGTTTTAGAAATTTACAGTCAGAAAATCAAAATGTGAAAAAAACACCTATTTTAGCTTCAGGTTCTAAAGGGTTAATTGTATTAGCCACTGAAATACACAGATTAATCATGCACTATAAGACCAGGAACATATATTTTTGGTTTCATTTTCAATTCACATCAACTTTAAAGATAGTAAAATCCAAAGTTAAACCAATGAAATGATCTTACCGTGAGTGTGTCATCGATGTACAAGGGAATCTGGCGTGCAAGAAAAAGATACTCCTCTTCCCCGTCCCTGCAGACAGCCACCAGACGAGCCATGTCTCCGTCCAGATCGGCCTGTTAGTGAGAGGACAGAATCTCAGTTAGCAAACCCTAAGAATACCAGCAGAAACCAAAGCATTTTACACCATGTGTAAATTCATAAGTCGAGTATTTTCTGCTTGAAACTGCAGTGAACCACAAAAACACGGTTTGAAATCGCTGGTGTTTCTGACGTCACAAACGACCTTGTAACGAATCAGATCAACGTGTGATCGTCAACCAGTGGATCTCTGAGCTGAGTGAGTGAGTGGAGGCGGGGCTCATTTGCATATTCATAGAACCGCGCATACTAAATGAAGCGAGGGTGTAGAGTGATGCATAATGCCTGGTACAGACATTACAAATCAAACTGTACAACATGGATCTAATAATCTTGGGTACGACATGTATGCAGACTGTATGATGATGATGATGACACCTATTGAATCATATAGGCTACGACGCAAGCTAGTATAGAAGAATAAAACGTCATCAGCATGCGCTAGTGGTAAACGTGTGAAGAATCCACTTTGGCAATTGTTGTTTTTAAGTGTGGAGAAAAAAAGAGGAAGCGAAAGAGGAGATTATGGCTATGAACCGGTTATGATTACAGTTATGGCTATGAAAAAGAGGCCAACTAGGCGAGCTTGAGGTAAGTAGTGTTGCGTTTTTAGTGTCATGTTGATCAATACACCATTTCATGTTGCATTTTTATTGGCTAGTCAGTCACAATGTGAGATGATCATGCTAAGTTTGCGAGACCGTCAGAAATTATCGCAGGCTAACCTTGGTCGCAAACCCCGTGACAACGGCCGTCTTTGAACATCTCTCAAATGTCTCTCAAAATCATACATCTCTCAAAATCATACAATGTGTACCAGGCATAAGGCACCCAAAATTGGAAACACTCCAGTCATCTGATAATGTCTACCAGATTTCTTGGGAGACGTGTGTGTAGACAGTCCACCTGGAAACGAAGCCAAACCCCCTCATGGAAGAGGAAAGCTGTCGTGTTTACAACTGTGATAATGAGCGACAAATAAACGCTGGATTTCTGAAAGTACGTGAAGGTCACGGCATACTAGACTCTTTAAAACACGTCCAAGAGTTTTACACAGCCGGCCTGTTATTGCAGCGACATCGACTTTACATTTCACACCCTAAACATGGCACTGAATAAAACTAACTGTGATTGGTTGCTTTAGATATCAGTCAGAAGGCCTCTGGATGGTCCCTGGCCAATGAAAACTGCTACACGAATCTTTATAAATGATACCTTTGCATCATTTGACCAACCAAATGTTTTACAAATACAAGACTTTGTTTGTCATTTTTTTCCCCCTAATGCTCAACCTTATACTCTGACTCTGATAATATCCTAGGTCTTGACGTTTGTGTTAAAGACTCAATTTCAATTCATTTGCAGTCTTTCCCAATGGATAATTTGCATTACAGCTGGGATTTAGACGTTAGTACAAAGAAACATGGGAGGCAGTTGTGGACACTGTTCACTTCTCAGCTATTTGTGCAATATTGTAGTCAATTTCTAAAGTGCAAACACTGTGTGCCTTCCTAGCAGCCCTTGTAGCTTTGCTAAGGATTATTAGCTTACACACACACTATTATGTGTCTACAGAGGCTTAAACACTTATTATACCCACCTCTACACTCCAGTCTGAAAGAGACACTGATGTACTTGTATCACATTCGCATATATTTGTATACAATTGCCAAATAAATGCAGGAACTCTTCAGAGGTGTAAGAGGTCAAGCCACATTACGACAATTAGCAGCTAAACAAACACCAAAGCAGCATCTCAAAGCTCTGAAATATCAAAATACACACTTCAGATTATATTCATATAAAATAAGGTCGACTGCCTGTTGTCATAACAACAATTACACAAAAAGAGCTGTGATAATCGCACTCATGTTCCCTACGATGACACACATGCTAATTAGCCTGCTAGCCAACGAAATGCTCACACCTTAAACGAATCATTTAAAAATATGTAATGCTGTAAATGTTGCAGGCACGGAATGCGAGATAATGTTACAAAATAAACAGACATTTTAGTGTGTCGAACTCGCGTTAGCAGACGGCTAACCTGTGAAACTTTTCCAAGCTGATTAGCATGCTAGTGCTGTCAGTGCCTTGCCTGCGCGAGCTGCAACTTTAAACCCAAACAAAGCATGTTTTACTGCACGCTATACAATGCGCAAATGTACTTTTAGCATATTAGAAGACATTTAAATTCAGAAGTGTCCTGCCAAAGGTCTACTTTGACTGACGGACTGACAAACTCAGCATTTATCCTCCCCGTAACGTCCCTTTTCAGCCATTATTGCAGTTAAAACAGCGTCTAAATGCACAAATATCAAGCAGCAGTTTTCCTACCCACCTGTTTTCGATAGTTGTTTTCTTTTTTGGGACAAAAACAAACAAGTGCGACAGAAGCGTATGTGGCAGGCGAATGTTCTCTGACCTTTGGCCCCCTGATACGTCAGAAAGTAGTTCCGGGCTTTGATTGACACATGGGTGGAGACTCTTCTTCTTCTTCTGTGGGTTTACTGGCGGGTTGCAAACCAACTAAAAGGAGATTATTGTGAGCATAATTTACATTTGGGTAGATATTATATGATATACCTTCATCTAAAACCACTTTTTCCTCATTCTTTTCTAATTGTGCATGCATCGCACATTAGTTGATATATTAATTAATTGGCTATGAAATGAAGACTACATGAAAATAAAAATATTTAGCATATAGTTTTATGACGTAATATTAATTTAGTTAAAATAATTTGGGATATCAGCAAACATTAGTGCATTTAAATTATTATACATGCAGGTTTTAGGATTGCATTTGTTTAAATATGAATTATTTTAAAGACTGCATGACATATTTGTTTAAAATGGATCTTATAATTATTTTACAATAATGTTTATGTGTTTTTTATGACATAATTAAAAGACTTTGGAATATTAGTAAACATGTTTCCTAATTCTTTTCTAATTATTATGCATGTTATTATTGTTATTATGCAATTATGATCGCTGGACTACATTAAAGAATACATGAAAATAAACATATGTTGCATATAGTTTTATGACATATCAATTTAGTTAAAATAATTTGGAACATTAGCAAACATAAGTATTTAAAAATATATATATAATTAGTATACATGCAGGTTTTAATGATTGCATATTTGTTTAAATATTATGTAATTCAAAGTATGCATGACATTTTTGCTTAAAATTGATCTTATAATTATTTTAGTATACATCAGCATTTTTCCTAATTATTATGCATGCAACTTTACAACCTGATGATATTAAATAAAAGTCTACATGGAATATTTTAAATCCATTTATCATTCAGAAACTGTGATAAAAGAAATATTGGCCAATTAAAGCATATAAAAAGACAAAAATCCGAATCTAAATCTCTGATGTGATGTCCACGTTATTTGCCATGAAATCTTCCCATTTAGTACTTTAATATTTGATATATAATACAGATTACACATATAGTAACATCATATTTACAAATAAATAACCCATTCACTTTTATTTGCACTTTGCAAACAATTTACACACAGCAGTTGAAACGAGAGATCCATTCAGAAGCCTAAAATTAAATAAAAAGGTCGGTGTTTACCAGAACTTAATGGTTATTTTTTTGATATGCAAAATGAATATGACCAAGCTGTTCATGAACATATACAAGAGCAAAACACTCACGCCTAAAGCATCACTGCTGTTCAGAGTGTCTATGAACACGTTGGTCAAACCCGTCATGACATTCGCCAGCAGGAAATATAACAACTGGTTCCGGTTAACAGACTGTATGAGGCATAACGCATCCATATTATTTCTCATTTTCTCAGACTTCCTATTTTGATGTGGACACCACGATGCAGACACAAGTGAAAAATTAGAAATGACTTTAGAAAACAGTAACACTAAATCCCCAATGCTTAAACAAGAGAGAAAGAACATGGCTTGCGCTACAGTCCAAACGCAGAAGGAAAGATTGGCCATTCTGCGTGAAACTGGCTCTATGCATCTCTGGCACACGTATAAAGCCAAAAACAAGCCAAAGCTAGTCAACAGAAGGTTACGGATCACTCGGATCCAGTCTTGAACTAAAGCTCTGCTTTGCATGAGGTAACGTCCGATCTGAACCCCAGCCATATAGATGGCAATGTAACCCACGACGGAGAAGATCCCCTCTTTGTTTTCCTCCAGAAAGCCTGTGCGATTATCACCGCCAACGAGAAAGGACTTCAGACCTGTCGTTTCCAAGATAACCTGGTACGTTCCCCCAATGAACACAGCAAGAATCCCTGAGGAGTTTACCGGAAAGAGAGCCAGAAGTGCAGACGCCACCAGTCTGACGATGGCTAACGTGAAGAAAAAGTTCCAGTGAACTCCATACTCCGTCACATGTTCGTGATAGCCGGATGATTTAACGCTTGCAAGCCTCACGAACCCTAACAGGACCAAAGGCCAGACTGAAACACACTGTTTTAGCACATGACCGATCTTCGATCCGCGTATCTCCTTTCCTCTTGCTTCGGGACACACCAATGCATTGGCAATCACATACGCTCCCACGCCGAAGTCCATCACTCCCGTTCCATACGTCTCTGTTTTCGCATAACGTCTTGGGAACACACTGAAATCGACAGCTAAGATGCTGATGGCGGTCTTCACATTGACTAAAACGCGGAACACGGTTACAAACGGGACTTGGTTTGATTCTACTCGGCTTTTCACGAACTTGTCCATCGTATTGGAGAAGGAACCTCGCTTTGCGTTCTTGTACACGAGGTACAGGACGGCGAAGTCGACGACGGCAATGCCCACGATGACAAAGTGAAGGATGTCGCTTAATGCGGTGCACGACAGGACCAAAGGCGTTATTAGAGATGTGAAGTCCAACAGGAGATGGGATGCCCAGGAGAACGGGAGAATCCCTTTCCCCAGGTGGAAAACGATCAGGAAAAGACCTCGACTGAGGAAGCACAGCGGGGCTAAGAAGGATCCCAGAGAAACCTCCGTCAGGCTGGTGCCGGTCAGATTGCTGACAAACGCAACCTTCTCGTCTGGTGATGCCATTGCCTGTAAAAAGAAACACATATTTTATTTAGTAGTGTATGCATACACTGCAGTTCAAAAGTTTGGGATTTTTTTTTTAACGTTTTTTAAAAGAAGTTTCTTATGCTCAACAAGGCTGCAAATTTAAAATAAAGTTTTCTATGTGAATATATTGTAATTTATTCCTGTGATCAAAGCTGAATTTTCAGTCTTCAGTGTCACATGATCCTTCAGAAATCACTCTAATATGATGATTTGCTGCTCATGAAAGGATTATTATTATAATCAATATTAAAAACAGTTTTTTTTCAGAATAGAAAGTTCAAAAGAACAGCATTTATCTGAAATAGAAAGCTTTTTTTTAAATTATACACTACCGTTCAAAAGGGGGGAAATAAAAGAAATCATTAAATCTTTTATTCAGCATACAGTATATGCATTAAATTGATCAAAAGTGACAGTAAAGACATTTCTAATGTTACAAAAGATTATATTTCAAATAAATGAAACAGAACTTTCTATATTAATCAAAGAATCCTAAAAAAATAAAATGTCTACAACTTTGTCAACATTGATAATAATAATAATAATGAATATTTTTTGAGCATCAAATCATCATATTAGAGTGATTTCTGAAGGATCATGTGACACCGAAAACTGGAGTAATGATGCTGGAAATACAGCTTTGATCACAGGAATAAATTACACTTTAAAATATATTCAAATAGAAAGCAGATATTTTAAGTTGTAATAATTTTAATGTATCAAATAAATGCAGCCTTGGTGAGCAGAAGAGACTTATTTTAAAAACATTAAATATCTTATCCGTTCTCAAAAAATTTGAACGGCAGTGTATATTTAGTATATTATATATATAAATTAATAATACATTTATGTTAATTGGCCAACATGTTGTCTGATTCTTATGGAAGTAAAACGTATTAAGTTGTGCTCTGCCAATCCTAAAATTGACCATGGTATTTTTGATCTCAAGCATTTAAGCGCAAATAATTCCATTTAAGCGATTTAATCAAGAAACACACTTATTGAAGCTATTGTATTATATAAAATGTGACTTACCTCTTCCCGTGTGATGTGTAGTGAGACTAAACTACAGAAACCACGTTAAAGCAGTGGTCTGTCAGGATAAACCGGTTTAACACACTAAACAGGGACTCTTATGCATCATTACTGTACTTGTATCTTTCCAGTAAATAGTAGAAATACACATTCCTCTAATAAATCGTTTATTTTTCATTCATAATCCTCAGTTTATAACAAAGTGTCGTCGCACATTGGCACTGGAATGTTTCTTTTCCGCGTTGGGCGTGGCTTACATGAAACGTCACTATATGGGCGGAGACATTTCTTGAGTGACGTTACTGCGCGTGTCAGTGCCCGCCGGTGTGAGTCGCGCGCGAGAGGGAGTTTTGTCCTTCACTGAGGAATTTTCATGGCTGAAAAACATAAAATAACTCATAAAATATCCGCCTAATGGCAGAGATATAACAAAGTAAATACCGCGAAACGCGTCTTTCTAAAATTTACAGTCATGGCGAATGTCAAACAGAAGCTTTTATTCCGAAATAAAGACGTTTCGACGACCGTTACTAACAGCTCTGACGGGAGTTTGGAAAAACCTGGAAGACCAAATCGAGAGAAGGAAAAGGTACACTAACTTTATTCACTGCTCATTTAATACGTTCACCTCACTTTTTCTTTATGTATAACAAAGTTTAAGATGTATCATCAACTAAATTTTTTTAAATTAAACTGACAAACTGAACAGGAAAATACACGTTTTTTCTGAAAGCAACCCTTTACAAAAAATAAATAAATAAAAAATCCTCGTGGTATCAAATATTAATAACATGGTTCTGAATTATTGGCACATGCCAAAAACCTGATATTACTATGCATGGTGCCATGTCCAAAAAACATGGTAGTACAATGGTTCACATAAATATTCGTAGTTTTCTAATTTTCTCATCACAATTATTATTATTTTTTTGTGACAAGAAGAAATGCACACACACACACACATACATATATGGGGAACACACAGATTTATATTCTGAAATGTCATTGTAAAAAATAATTAAGCTTATTATTCCTGTCCTAACAATACATATTTTATTTTTAAAGGAAGTAATTTAAAAAAAGTTAGGCCTAATAAATGTCACCCTAGACTAGTTTTCTATTGCGTTAAACAATAATTGTTGATAAAGTGATTTACTGTGATAATGATTATATGTAATCACTTATATGAACCTTATTGTTTTTCCGGTGTTACCTCATTTGCATATTCATTGACCTGGCACGTGTTGTCATTGGCGGATTAAGCAGCGATGCAGTTAATCTGAAAAAGGCCATGCTTAGATTATTCATCAGGTCAGCCTAATCTGAGCATGCGCACAAAACTACCTATGCTCTCCTTTTTTGGCATAACTTTATATAAGGTTAAGAAAAATACAATCTGTCCAGGAGACAAGTTGTTTGTGTTCATGTGCTTTGATATGTTAATTCTAGTCTAGTAAAGTTGCACTATTAAAGGTCACCCTCGGGTATTATGTCTATTTTGCTGTTAAGTGTGAATAGTGCAGATGATTTGTGTTTCTCAAGCCCACAGATACAGTCATCATCTCATTATTTCCGATCTATTATGATTCATAACTTCAGTGTTGGTGCCAGCCTGGGAGTTGAAACTGGATCATGTTAAAAATCTATGGGAATCTGTAATTGTTTTGTTAGATGTTTCTGAATTAATCTGTCATTAGTCTATATCTATGTGATCTCTGAGTCTGTACTTAACCAGGTAGTGTTGCTGTAGTTTACCTTGTTATTGGATTAGGAGCAGGCCTGTCCAGCAGACAGCGTGTACTGTGTATAATTAGCTTGTCTTCTTCAGCCTGTCCTGACCCTTCTCAACACATGCTGTCATTAAACATGTGGATTCGCAGCAGAATCAGAGGAAGGACGTGCAATTGAATTTATTACACCGTTTATACCCGATATTTATAATTTTCTTGATGAAGTCCAGGCTTGTTGTTTTGGATAAAGTTTTTTTTTTTGGTTCTGTTGTCGCTCGTTAGGAACATTTGCCTGCAAGCGTCTTTCAAGAGAGGAATAGTACAAGCAGTTAGTCAGATCTCAAAGATGTGAGAAATATGATTAATACAAATATACTGAAACTAGGGATGCACCGATATGAAAATTTTGGCCGATACTAATAACTGATAATTCTTTTGAAAGCTGATAACCCATATATTGTCCGATAAATCTCTAAATCCAAATTTTTACATCATTTTTGAGAGCCTGATTACAAAAACTAAAGTCTCCTCCAGTCCTCCTCATTAAAAACCATGTCTCAAGCACACAATTTTAATGATATTCTCATTATAGTTTTATGTAGCCGATATGACAGACTTGCACTGAACTGTATTTTCCTTTTTTGAAGTGATTCTGATCATATCTCAAGCAATTCGAAACCATCATGTTGAACAGTGCGCATCTGAAGTCTCTCAGCTGACGGAAATATAATTCATTATTTATTGGCTTTAATATATCGGACAAATTTTCTTATCGGGCCGATAAATATAGCATTAAAAATGAACATATATCAGTCGAAACTGATATGGTGGCCGATATATTGTGCATCCCTAACTGAAAGTTTTATAGGTTGTTGCAGATAAATATGGATCTTTCCTTTGATGTCATGCATAAACTCAGCTGACATAAATATGCCATAGGGCTGGGTAAAAAATATTGATTTCTCGATATTAATCGAGTCTCATTTTTACGAACCGATATCGATTCTTAAATCTCAAGAATCGATTAGTCATCCTGTTTTCATTTGATAATTGATTGGAACATTGTAGCGCTCCTCCCATCCAATAAATCGCAATAATCTTTGTGCTTTGTTACTATTGATACTAAATAAAGTCTCAAATTTCAAATTACGTCCATTTTCTTACGAAATTCAAAAGCATAAATAGCGTTTTGGCGCTGTGGCGTGAGATCGCTCTGGCTCAGCTCAGCTCAAGAGAAGCACATGATCTCCTCTTCCGCCTTAATAATACCAGTTACAGCGCCAAATAAACATGAATGAACGTCTGAAAGTGTGTTAAAGATAGAGTACAGCTTATCGAAATCCGTATCATGTCACATGGAATCGCTCAATCGGTGTTTCAACCGTGGAAAGACGTCAGTAAAACAACTTGTAAACAATGTAACGTCACATTTACCTCAGAAAAACCATATGTGACCATAAACTTGTTAGTCAGCTAGAAAAATTAACTCTAAAGAGGAGCATTTTGCTAAATATATGCACCATATTACATATTCATTATAATTTTTAATGTTCTTCGATATTTAAAGCATGTTTGAATAAATCTGGCAAGTTTTTATGCAGCCACCAGTTAAATGTTTATATTTCATGTAACTTTATTATTATAAAAATAAATAAAAGTGTAATTTAAGTGTTTGTATAGCTACAAATCAGTTAATTTTTACCTTCAATATTATAGTAGGCTAATGAAGCCTATAGGCCACAACTGACTCCCATAGTTTACAGCAAAGAGATTTGTTTTCCTTGAGAAAATTTGCTATGTATTGTACCTGATATCCAAAATAATCAATATTGAATCGAATCGGAATCAAATCGAATTACAAGGTTGTGAATCGAAATCGAATCGAATTGTGAAATTTGTGTCAATACCCAGCCCTAATATGCCACCATATCGGTATCGGCCGATATGTTAATTTTTAATGTTATTGTTATCGGTCTGATAAGAAAATATGGCCGATATATTAAAGCCGATAAATAATGTATTATTTCCTTCAGCTGAGACACTTCAGATGCGCACTGTTGATGGTTTTGAATTGCTTGAAATATGATTGAAATCACTTCAATAAAGGAAAATACAGTTCAGTGCAAGTCTGTCATATCGGCTACATAAAATTACAATGAGAACATTATAATTGTTTGCTTGGGACATGGATTTTAATTTGTTTTTGTAATCAGGCTCTCAAAAAAAAAATTATTTAAAAATGTTGCTTTAGATTTATCGGCCGATATATCGGTTATCGGCTTTCAAATATAAAAAATTACCGGTTACAGGTATCTGCCAAAATGTTCAAATCTGTGCATCCCTAATTACATTTGTATTTTAATGTTGTGCAAAACCACATCAGGGCTTGTACTAGGGCTGTAGTCAACCAAAGAAATCCTTAGTCGACCAAAGTCTTGTCCTGCGCAACGATTAGTAAAAAAAAAAAAAAAAAAAAAACACGCGATCTTTTGATTGAACATTTTTTAACAATTGTCATAGAGCATTTATAAAACAACGACGAAAAAACATCAAAAATACATAAAACTATAAGAATAATACAATTCTTTGAAAATTAAGTGATTTTTTTTTAACTGCAAAAAGTGAGGAGCTCTGCCATAGGTCTATAGTGACAGTCACAATCGCGCACCTGACCACACCACACGCTACAGAAAATATGGTAAAATGGTAAATGGACTGCATTTATATAGCGCTTTCACAGACCCAATGGCCACCAAAGCGCTTTACATTTGCCTCACATTCACCCATTCACACACTCATTTATACACCGACGGGCGACGGCAGCCATGCAAGGCGCCATCCAGCTCGTCGGGAGCAGCCGGGGTTAGGTGTCTTGCTCATGGACACCTCGACACTTGGTCAGGTGGAACCGAGGATTGAACCACCAACCTTCCGGTTTGTAGACAACCCACATGAACCACTTTGCCACTGCCGCCGGTAATCGATATAACTGCTATCTGCCACAATGAAAAATCCTAACAAAAGCTCTCGTTTATATAGGCTGTATATTCTTCTTTACTTTCAAAGCTATGGGTTACCTTTTGTCCAGCCGATCTAGGAGTTTTAAAACAAACACACACAAAAACCCAAAGAGCCTAAAAAACAATCCTAATAATAATAGGCTGTATTGTAGGACCGCATTTAGGTTTATTTTCGTTTTGTTACATTATTTAGGCTATTTTCAAATGCTTCAAGTGTACAAATAAAAACAAAAACATATCAAGAAAACACAATGTATTGAGTCGGCATGATAAAGCCGTTAAAGGGACTGCTCACGTCTTTTGCGCGCTCAAGTTCGATTTCAAATGTAGGCGCGCGGTGTGCCCGCTCATGATGGAAGCAACGCGGTCGCGACGCGACGCGCTCTTTTTTTCCAAGTGCGTCCACGCCGCATCGAGATAAAAACATATAGTGTATAAAAACATAAAAACCGAAACAAGTAGCGTTCTAACTGAATGAATACAGCTAAACTACCTATATCAGGTACGCTGTTACAAAATAGCCTAAATTAAAGCATTTAAAGTTGGGGATAAACCATAGGCTAATTATATTTAGAATACAGTAATATTTAACTGCTTATAAAGGAATAAATATCAAGGAGTAAATCATTGAAAATTTCTTTCTATTGGTAAAAAAAAAATGCAACTGGTCGACCAATAAGAATGTCAGTCGACCAAGACAGATTAGTCGACTAAACGACTAAAGTTGACAGCCCTAGCTTGTACATATGAAACGTTTCTAAATGTGATTGCCTGCTGCATCAGTGCAGTCAGTGAGTGGAACCAATTATTTTTGAATGCATGCTCTGAGCAGATTTATTTGCATTATGCAGGTAAATGGACTGACAGAAAAAGCCCAGGGCCTCGGGAAACCTCTCAATGATTCACTGGAAGTGGACATCAGAGACTTCCTCATCAATGAAGCTGAACTTCACACGTACGATGACCTCACTAAAGTCAACCCGGTCACCCCTTCTACAGGTACAGTGTGTGTGTGCAAAAGCAATTCAGATGATATTCTTTCCGCATTTTGATCGCCTGATTTCAGTTTTAGCATTTGAAATCCTAGGTTGGAGCTTGAAATCTGATTCATAATATCAACCATAGAGCTGCACAATTAATCGGTAAAAGTCAAAGATCAAAATCTCGATTCAATCACCCATTTGTTGACGATCACACGTTGATCTGATTGGTTACAAGGTCGTTTGTGACGTCAGAAACACCAGCGATTTCAAACCGTGTTTTTGAGACTGTCTTTGGTTCACTGCAGTTTTAAGGAGAAAATACTCAGCAATGCTGTCGACTTATGAACTTACACATGGTTTGTCTTAAAACATATTAAAAACACCACATGTATATAAGCAACATTTAAAAGCTTGATTTTCACCACAGGGGGACTTTAACAAAATAATACAAGTAACATGAATAAGTATTTTACCTTTTAGCTCTTCTGCTATTGTGACTCTGTGTTTAAGTCCTGCTGTGGTGTTTTGTGTGTTGTACAGTGCTGAAATGTCTGCAGGCCAGGTACAGCGCGAAGGTTTTCTACACACATGCCGGCTGTACGCTGATCGCCCTAAACCCTTTCCAACCCATCCCTCACCTGTACTCTCTGGATGTGATGAGGGAGTATCACTCTGCCCCTCAGCCTCAGGTAAACACGCGTGAGGACATGAACAAGTCTATCAGTACATCTCAAACATTAAAATGTAGAAGTTACAAATACTTTGCTCGCCATAAATACCATGAGTTTATATGGTCATGTGTAGGGCTGGGTGGTTTGATGCTATGTTAAAGGTGCAGTAAACGATTTCTGTTGAAAGTGGATCGGACCGAGCACCACAACACACTTGTAGCCACTCTGATACAGATTTGAAAAAAGACTGTAGAAAGAGAGATGGCTGAGAGACATTACAAAAGAGAAAAGCTCTGAGGAATATCACTAGACATAGCCTTTATCACTGTATAGAATACTATGAAATACACTCACCTATAATTTAATGCAATTATCTAATCAACCAATCACATGGCAGTTGCTTCAATGCATTTAGGGGTGTGGTCCTGGTCAAGACAATCTCCTGAACTCTAAACTGAATGTCAGAATGGGAAAGAAAGGTGATTTAAGCAATTTTGAGCGTGGCATGGTTGTTGGTGCCAGACGGGCCGGTCTGAGTATTTTGCAATCTGCTCTGTTACTGGGATTTTCACGCACAACTATTTCTAGGGTTTACAAAGAATGGTGTGAAAAGGGAAAAACATCCAGTATGCGGCAGTCCTGTGGGCGAAAATGCCTTGTTGATGCCAGAGGTCAGAGGAGAATGGGCCGACTGATTCAAGCTGATAGAAGAGCAACTTTGACTGAAATAACCACTCGTTACAACCGAGGTATGCAGCAAAGCATTTGTGAAGCCACAACACGCACAACCTTGAGGCGGATGGGCTACAACAGCAGAAGACCCCACCGGGTACCACTCATCTCCACTACAAATAGGAAGAAAAGGGGACAATTTGCAAGAGCTCACCAAAATTGGACAGTTGAAGACTGGAAAAATGTTGCCTGGTCTGATGAGTCTCGATTTCTGTTGAGACATTCAGATGGTAGAGTCAGAATTTGGCGTAAACACATGGATCCATCATGCCTTGTTACCACTGTGCAGGCTGGTGGTGGTGGTGTAATGGTGTGGGGGATGTTTTCTTGGCACACTTTAGGCCCAATAGAGCATCTTTGGGATGTGGTGGAACGGGAGCTTTGTGCCCTGGATGTGCATCCCACAAATCTCCAAGATGCTATCCTATCAATATGGGCCAACATTTCTAACATTTCAGTGGACCTGAAAATAGGCTACCTTCCGTCAACACAACGGAACTATTTTCAGGCGCTGCGTCATATCATTACGCCTGCTGCACTCATGGTACGGCAGTAAAGTTTCTTGATTATTACGCAGGAATGAGAGTATAGTTCCTAGCCATATCAGCCTAGAAAATCGCAACTTTACATTTTCCGTCGGTCTTAGTGCACAATGTAACTACAGAAGAGTCCGCCAGAACCGGAGATCGGCTGAATGGATTCAAAAACGGTAAAACTCAACAGTTTAACTCTGGGGGAGTTGTAAAATGAGCCTATTTCCAAAAAAAGTGGAGTATCCCTTCAACCGATGTTGATTTTGCTATATGATTAGGGTTAAACAATTAGACACCAATAGGAAAAACTGAAGCCTTAAGTATAGCAAACTGCATTGCACCAAAAACAACAGCTTTGTTGAATGGGAATTATTTTGTATCCTTGTTTTTAACGAGGTGTAACTGTAGGTTATTGTACAACAGCTTCAAGCATGGCTCAGATGAAGCTCCTTTCATTTATTTAGTATTTGCGTTATTATCAAATTGATCAAAAATAGACATTAGTGCTTGGGTATGTAGTACAGAAAATATTTCTTGGTTAAATTGTTGTTGAATGAAGCAAAAATAACTACATTCACATAATCTACATTAACCAAGATATAAAGATTTTAAGTCATGACACCCATCTCTAGTAGTATGTTGTCTTTTGAAACTAGAGATCTGTGTTGTTAATGCATAACAGATGACAGGATGATCTGCCTTTTGTCAGAGCGGAGGACAGTGTCAAAACAATGTTTGCACACCTGGTCTGTTCAGTGTGCTGCAGGTTCTCTGGGATTCAATATGAAGTCAGGCTTTAACATTTTATATTTTAAACAGGGCTGAACCCTCAATAATGCCTTTGTTACGTCTTCTGGTCCCCAGCTGTCATTAATTTGAGCAAAAAGTAAAATACAAACTATTAGTGTATTATTTAAGAGTTGACCTTTTCGTATTTACGCCATGGACCAGTAACAATGCTTGCTCTCCTCTACATGTTTATTTTGACATCTGAGAATGTTAATGGAAAAATTGCAAACCAGGAAGTTGGATATAAATAAACTGAGGTCACTCTATATGATATTGACTTATATTTTAGGGCCATTTTATGGGACAGGTAAGGGTAAATTATATTATGCTGGTTTACAGAAAGCACTGTTATATAGAAGGCAATGTTAAAGCATCTCTTTGTACGTAGGAATTTAAGCCACACATCTTCATCGTAGCAGAAGAGGCGTATAGGAATGTGCAAGGCCAGGTGGAGCCCATGAACCAATCGCTGGTCGTCTCTGGAGAGAGCGGAGCTGGGAAGGTAAGTGGTGTTCGTGTGTTGTAGGTTCCCTAATTCAGGCCATCCTTAAAAATATTTTGGTTTGCAGTAACAGCAAAAAAAAAAAAAAGGGGTCGGTAGGTAGGTCTATTTTTTTTTTCAAGATTCAATGTAAAAAAACAAACAAACGACAATTTTGGTCATGGTGATTACGTCGGTATGAATGTAAACAAATTTGCATATCGTGACGTCACTGACTGGGTCTTCAACCCATGCCTTCGGGCGCCACATTGCGAACCTCATTCTGATACAGGTTAGAATTTGAAATCTTTGTCAAAAAACATGTTTATTGCATTATTTCCCGCTGCATTTATATATATATATAAAAAAATAAAAAAGAAGCCACTAGATTTCAATGAAAGTGGATTTTCAGAGGGAAACAAATAAATTAAAATGACTAATCTCACCAGCGCCGCGCCGACCAATAAAACAGCGCATTTGGCACCATTCGTTTAAATTTGACCCATAAACCTCTGCTATTATTAACGGAAATCAGTGAAGTCAAATGGCTAGGCGCATTGTAGAAACTATACATGAATATCAGATGATATCACCAACGTCTCCTCACTGACGTCACTCACTTCTAAAACTTGTCTGCCGCCATCTTGAGTACCTGATTCGGCAAGATCGATACGGCAGTCGCAACATAAATATGTAACGTTCGTTATTATTTTGAATAGAAATCATCGCTCAAAGCATTCATTCACTTCTTCTCCGGTTTATTTGTGTTCAAATACATGCAATATACAGCATCCGCCAGGGCTATTAGTCCAATGGTGCGCATTTTTGGAGAAATAATGATTAATTATCACATGTTTGTAAAATATTTCGTCATACAGAATGACATTTCTATTTATTTTGCACTGAATTATGCGATCTGAAGAGCTCAAACAGCGAATGCAGCGAGATCTGTGTCTCCTTTTCCTGATTTGCGTCAAATTATGATCTCAGCGCGCGCTCATTCGCTGTACAGCTGTCAATCATCTTACGTGGTTCAACGTGACCATTATCCTGCCTCCTCATTCTGACATCCGTGATAACAAAGCTAAAGTAACATCTCTTCACCTGAAACAAGAAGCTAATAAATGCACGATTTGAAGTATATGTGATTTGTGTGTGATTTTCCTGCGATTGGGGTATTCATATGAAAAAAGAATGTTTACAGTATGCATGCTAGGTAAGGATAGCCCATAGCTTCGTATAAAATGCTAAATATAACATATTTAAAAAAAATAGTTTGACTTGAAACCAATTTAAGCCGCGACCGGAATATGATACAAATACTCGATGGTGTTTTAAAGGGAGTTTTAAGTAAAAGTGTAATATTAATCAATTAAATTGTGTCATGTAGCTTTATGCTACCTGTTGTGCTAATGCACCTGCTGCAGGAGCTATTCTATTCCATACAATAATTAAGAAAAAAAGAAGTCAAATAATGTTTCAAGAATAGTTATTTTGTTGTTTGTTTTCTAACAAGACTTAAGATAATAGGCTTGTCAGTACCAGGCATAGACAGTATTCGGTAGGTACTCAAGATGGCGGCAGCCAACTGGAAAAAGAGTGGTTGACGTAAGAGGTCACGTGACTGATATTCATGTATAGGCCTATTCAGTAGTCCTGACATATTATGGAATGGTCGATTTTCTTTAGTGCAATTTAGTACATTTCGGTATGGGATGCGCGGCGCTGGTGAGATTAGTTCTCGCCGCTCTGACCATTGGGTGGCGCAAGCAAACACTTCCTCCCTGCGCTGTCGAGTCTGTCGCGACTCTCGCGTCTCGGTCCATTGAGCCACGCAGATTACATGTCAGCGCAGCATGAACTCTGTAACACTGCGCCGGTGTGTTTGGCTTCCCATACTTATGTGTGTGTGTTTGTTTGTCAGAGCCTGCAGTTGCTGTGTGACGCGCGTTCGCGGCGGGCATATCGTGACGAGTTGGACGCGCTCCGAGAAAAGGCCGTTAACATCGATTCCCTATTCTCCTATTCCCAATTTGACCATTAAGAATTTTGAATAATGAGCGCCTAAATGTAGGCTCACAAGCAGCCGCGCCGCAGCCATCATCACCGAGCGCGAACCATTGACAGTGAAAGAAACGAAGCGAACGCATAGGCCTTAGTGTGACGTGCGTGAACCAATGGTGTAAACATAATCATAGATGACGCCACGGGTTTTTATTTAAAAGAAATAACGTAGCCTACGCAATTTATATTCACAATACTTACTATAATATAATTTAAATTATTTCATTGCATTTGTATTGGTTGTTTGAAGAGTAAAAACAAATCGGTCGGTCTTAATGCAAGTTTACAACCGGCAAGTCGGTCGGACTAAAAGGAAAAATAAATAATTGGGTCGGTCCTAAATTGACAGGGTTACGCCAAACAAGAATATTTTGAAGGATGGCCTCATGTTTTTCAATGCATATGTGTAATAACTGCTTAACAGTCCTAGCTCTATGTAAACATCTCTTCACATGTGAATTTAGTGACAGAGCTTTACTGTAGGTTGCTCTATATTTCAATGGCAGTCTCTTTGTAAAGCTACATCACGTTGTGACAGATTTACATAACAATATCGGCTGACATGTGATGCTCAAACTGTTTCCCAAAGCCAACTATGGTCCGTAGTTACCAATAGAGTTCAAAGGAACTTGCGACCAAACACTGTAAAAAAATTATGATCAATAAGTTATGACAACATACAGTATGTTTTTACATTGCTCATCGAATTTTTTCTTTCAAGTTATACAAGATTTAACTTTTTTTTTAAAGTCAGTTTTAAACATCCAAGTTAATTGTACTTAAAAATGTAAAGCAGCAACTTGTTTTTTTTTTTTTTACAGTGGAGTTGGCTAACGATGGTTTTGGGAAAAAGATCAGGCTAAAATTATCTAAATAAACTTTTTTGACGCTGTGAATGTGATTCTTCAGAAAGATCTGCATGTTAGAAAATTATTAAAGTTTAGAAAGCCTTTTTTGCAATTTGTGTTCTGAATTTTGCTGTTTCATCATAGTACAATGAACTCCTTTCATTTTAAAATCCAGGAAAGTTTGATTTCTTATATGATGTCTTTAAGCTCATTTAAGGTCTGTCAAGCTCAATATTTCAAACACATAGTAAGTCTAACATTGAGTTGAAAACCGTCTTTTTGACGGATCTCACAGCGATTTTGACCACATCTTCTGTACTAAATCTCTCTTCAGACATGGACGTCACGTTGTCTGATGAAGTATTATGCCACTGTGGCCGCCTCATCTCAGAAGTCCCAGAACACAGTAGAGAAGATAGAAAAACGAGTACTGGACTCCAACCCCATCATGGAGGCGTTTGGTGAGAAAGACTGAAAGCATTTTATGTTGTACTTTTGCTTCTTCTATGATTTTCAGTGATATCTTAAATTGATCTTTCCAAAAGCCTTTATTTTCCTTTTCCCTTCTTCCCCAGGCAATGCCTGCACATTACGCAACAGCAACAGCAGTCGCTTTGGAAAATACATTCAGCTTCAGCTCAACAGGTCAGTTGTGTTTTCTCTCAGTTTCGTTGACTCCAGGCACATGAACCTAAAGCATCTTGTGATTGGTTTAAACCAGTGTGATTTTATAATTCAGCTCTCAGCTGCTGGTTGGGGCGTCAGTGCATACGTATCTCTTGGAGAAGACAAGAGTGGCTATCCAAGCACCAAATGAAAGAAATTTTCACATATTTTACCAGGTATTGCATTCACAAAACCTACCAGGAATACAAATACTACAAAATATATCCATTTCCAGTAATGCTATCAGTTCTAAGGCCCTTTATGTGTACATCATCTACAAACATAACCGTGTGTCAGTTAGTCAGACAATTTTGTTTGCTTGTTTGTTAATTTGTATGTTGGTTGTTTACTGTTGATTTGATTTGAAGATGATGAAAGGAGCCACAGACAAACAGAGACTGGAATGGATGCTGCCTTTGGAACAAGACTTTGCTTGGTTGCCACTTGCTGAGAGAACCTTAGAAGGCAAGAATTAAAGTTAAAGTCCCCCTGTAGTCAATGATTTTATCCTTAAAACTCACCTTTGATCACCAAAAATACATATTTAAACGTTTTTTCCTTGAAAGAAATGATCCATGCCATAAAATAGCTTGAATGTAACTCGACACCCTTGCCTCATTTAGTATGCGCGGTTCTATGAATATGCAAATGAGCCCCGCCTCCACTCACTCACTCAGCTCAGAGATCCACTGGTTGACGATCACACGTTGATCTGATTGGTTACAAGGTCGCTTGTGACGTCAGAAACACCAGCGATTTCAAACCGTGTTTTTGAGACTGTCTTTGGTTCACTGCAGTTTTAAGGAGAAAATACTCAGCAATGCTGTCGACTCATGAACTTACACATGGTGTGTCTTAAAGCATAATAAAAACACTACATAGACATATAAACAACATTAAAAACTGGATTTTCACCACAAGAGGGACTTTTAATATATTTATGCCTTAGTCACTTTTAGCAGATAAGAGCTGGACAATTATATAATTTACATTTTGCAATGATATAAGCAATCAATAAAGATGGACATACCTATACATTAAGATCTGGGCGATTATATAGTTCCACTATACTTCAAGAATTTGTCTTTTGAAGCATTTTATGAGGAATTTGAGGAGGCACTTCTAATATTTGACATCTTGCATTCTGTTTGTCTGAGCAGAAGACTGTTTGCAAGAGACGATGGATGCCATGATCAACCTTGGCATTGATGAGGCGAAACGGGCACAGATTTTCAGGGTAAGTTGTGACAAGTGAAAAATGACATCAAAACCTCAATGATGATTGGAGATGAATGGTATGATTGGTTGTTGGATTTTTAGATACTGATTACTAGGGCTGGGTATTGACACAAATTTCACAATTCGATTCGATTTTGATTCACAAGCTTGCGATTCGATTTCGATTCAATATTGATTATTTTGGATATCAGGAACAATACATGGCAAATTTTCTCAAGGAAAACAAATCTCTTAACTAATGCTGTAAACTATGGGAGTCAGTTGTGGCCTATAGGCTTCATTAGCCTACTATAATATTGAAGGTAAAAGTTAACTGATTTGTAGCTATACAAACACTTAAATTACACTTTTATTTATTTTTATAATAATAAAGTTATATGAAATTTAAACATTTAAATGGTGGCTGTCATAAAAACTTGCCAGATTTATTAAAACATGCATTAAATATCGAAGAACATTAAAAATTCTAATGAATATGTAATATGGTGCATATATTTAGCAAAATGCTCCTCTTTAGAGTTAATTTTTCTAGCTGACTAACGAGTTTATGGTCACATATGGTTTTCTGAGGTAAATGTGACGTTACATGACATTGTTTACAAGTTGCTTTACTGACGTCTTTCCACGGTTGAAACACCGATTGAGCGATTCCATGTGACATGATACGGATTTTGATAAGCTGTACTCTTTTATCTTTTAACACACTTTCAGACGTTCATTCATGTTTATTTGGCGCTGTAACTGGTATTATTAAGGCGGAAGAGGAGATCATGTGCTTCTCTTGAGCTTAGCTGAGCCAGAGCAATCTCACGCCACAGCACCAAAACGCTATTTATGTTTTTGAATTTCGTAAGAAAATGGACGTAATTTGAAATTTGAGACTTTATTTAGTATCAATAGTAACAAAGCACGAAGATTATTGCGATTTATTGGATGGGAGGAGCGCTACAATGTTCCATTCATTCATCAAATGAAAACAAGATGACTAATCGATTCTTGAGATTTAAGAATCGATATCGGTTCGTAAAAATGAGAATCGATTAATATCGAGAAATCGATATTTTTTACCCAGCCCTACTGATTACACTTGATGATTTGGACTGATTAATTAAAAACTTTTTGATGTTAATAAGTATGAATAGTGGGTGGAGACTAAATTACTAAAATGCACCACACACTGAAGAAGACCTGAGAGATGAAAAGTTTGTTTGTTTCCCCACGTAATGAATAACATTAACTTTTTGATTCTCAGTGCAAATTACCTTTGTGGTTTTGATGCAAGGAAAATTATGGAAAGAAATATTATGTAAAAATGACTCGATTGTTGTCTTTTTGCAAAGATCCTTGCAGGTCTTCTGCAGCTGGGGAATGTGGACTTCAGTCTTGCATCAGAAGAGGGTCAACCATGTGACCTTGATGGGCACTCCAAAGGTGTGGTGTTTCTGCTGTTTTGTTTATCTAAAAAGCAAAGTTATGGCTGTGTATTAGCGAAGGTGCATATTCCAGACATGATGAGACAAAGTGCTATTATTATGGGTGATGCAAGTTCATGTCTGGGTTGTGACATGTCTCTATCACATTCCTCCTCTCTCGCCACTACTTTCCTGTGACTCTTTGCTCTATAATCTTCGATACAGTGGTGGCCAAAATTATTAGAGCACCTGACAGATCTGAAAACATTGACCTTTTTTGCCCCCATAACGTGATATCGTTTCATAATGTTCATGAAAAAGGCAGAGGATTGCTCTGAACACAACAAATATCAGATGAAGTGAGTCGTACGGTTTTTATCCACTTTTAACTTTTAATATTTGGTGTGTCCACCTTTTGCAGCAATTACAGCAGCACATATCTCTGACATAGTGTCTATATGTTTCCTGAGAACTTCAACATGCCTTCTGCAACTGATGCCAAAGGCTTTTCTTTGAATGTACAATAGATCTGTCCAGTTTATTTTCCAACTCACCCCAAATTTGCTCGATGGGGTTGAGGTCCGGACTCTGACCGGGGCCAGTCCATCATTTTCAGGGTTTCCGCGGGGTCTTAAAAAGTCTAAAAAAGTCTATGATTTCAAAATCACAATTTAAGGCCTTAAAAAGTCTTAAATTTGCTGAAGTATTGTGTTCTAGGTCTTAAATCATTTTAAACGGCTCTTAATTTTCCTACGTCCTCCCGCAGCGCTTTGGAATGTTTTTTTTATTGCGTGGTGTTATAGTTCCTTATTACGCTAGTCCAAAAATAATTTGCTGTTTTCCGACTACAAAATAGACCAACATGCAACAGCCAATCAGCTTTGTGCATCCATCTAAGCGGTCTTCAGTACTGTTCAGTTTCAATAAATTAATTGGTAACACTTTATTTTAAGGTGCTTGTAATAAGCAGTAATTAACAGTTAATAAGACACTTATAAGACCTTAGAAGATGCATATAAGATGCATATGCATTAACTAATTATAATAAATAAATAAATAAAATAAAAAATTCTCAAGTATCAATACATTGCACTTTTAGAACAGCCGAACAAACATAAATGGTAACACAAACTCCCAGTCCCTTAAAAATTGACCTAGAGGGAGTAGTTTCCCTGATCTCTTCAGGGCCTGGACCTTTAATTAACCCTTATATGAAGTAGTTAATGCTTATATGCATCTTATAAGGTCTTATAAGTGTCTTATTAACTGTTAATTACTGCTTATTTACAAGCACCTTAAAATAAAATGTTACCAATTAATTTACTTTGCAAGGAATTTTGAGACTCTGCGTTTCCTTTGTACATATTTTTTATGGTGTGATATAGGTCTTAAATTTAATTCATAATGGTCTTAAAAAGGTCTTAAAAAGTCTTAAATTTGACTTTGTGAAACCTGCAGAAACCCTGATTTTCCATCACAGGTAGTTCCGGCTAGCTACGTACTTCCGCTCAATTTTAATTTTCCTTCTGTACTACGTCTGGGGTTGTGATGTATTCTTTGGTTTTCTCCTGTCAATTTTTTACCGGTCCAATCAGCGAACAGAGGGAGTGGCTGAGAACGATGACGTTGATGTCATGCGCTAGTTTGAGTCGACCAAACGCTCCAAACGTTAGAGATTGGTTATGGCAGATCCAGAGTGGCTCTGGACAGACCCAATAGTTTTAGACTTCAACAGAGGACCCGCCTACAAGGAAGTTAACGCTTGTCAATGGAGCGAGGCCAGACTCTCTGTACAAATGAAATGTACGAGAGTCTGGTGAGAACAGGCTAAGTTCCGGCAATAGTTAGAAGAATGTTTAGAGTCATTGTCCTCTTGGAAAATAACAACTGAAACCTTCTTAACCCTCTGGGGTTCTTCATTTTAGACTCACACTCAGGACCTTCGGGTCAAAAATGACCCGGAGGGCGGCATTAAGATACATTTTATTTGAGTAAAATCAATGAAATATATTTTTGTTCAATAATATTTTTTCTTTTCTTTTTTGGTGTTTTGAGATAATTTTGTAATTTATAATTAATATTTATGCAATAATTAAGACCCATTTTTTTCCCACTGAATATAATAGAAAATTTATATATATATATAATTTAAAAATTTTTTTATTAAAGCTGTATTTCATTTTAGAGTCAAGTCTAGACCTCATGAAAGCAATTTTTGAAATGAGATCGGAGCCATCTGGTGGACACACTGAGCATTTTTATCACGCAATAGCACATTTTTACCACTAGTGGATTTACAGCTCTCTGTAGAAACCTATAGTAGAAACACTCTAGTGATTTTTTCACATATTGTTTAATTTTTTCAGGTTTTTGATTTGAATATATAATAACAGATTCTCAAAGACTATATTTGTCATTTTTTTAAATAAAAAAAATAATAAAAAATTGGGTTGGTTTAAATGGTAATTTTAAGTGGCAGTTTTACTTTATAATACAGTCAAACCTGAACATTGCATTATAAAGAGAACAAATGGAAAAAAATTTGTCACCCATTGTTTTAAGAGATTCACCCCTTCACTGTTGTGTGCTTTTTTTCTGCATCCTGGCTGTTTTGTAGATTGTATGCACAAAAAAACTCTGTATTTTCACATTTTTGCCAATTTCCCATTCATTTCCTATGGGGGTCATTTTTGACCCGAAGACCCTGAGTGTGACTATTTTTCTTACGACCACTTAGACTTTTCAAATCCTGTCCCCAATTTTTTTGGGTGTTCATATACCAAGTACCAATAAAGTCACCAAGTTTTGGACCATTCCGATGAAGCTACGATTTTTAACATTTTTTTATTTAAACGCTTCGGGTCATTTTTGACCCGAAGAACCCCAGAGGGTTAAATATGTTATGTTCTAATCATTTTGGCCACCACTGTATATACACACACACTTTTGACATATTAAGAGGTCATTGGACTATAAAAATATCCTGTAAGTTTCAGAACTAAATTTTTTAGTGTTATATCAAAAATGTACTTGAAACCAAGCTCCCAAAACAACTTGTATGGGATATTGTCTCAGTATGATGTAATAGCTTGACGAAAGACCGCCTCCACAGAAGAAGGTCAACGCCCACTTCTACATCATTGCCTCTTTAGTCCCGCCCACTGATTCGTGCATGTCATGCCATAGTAAATACAAGAGCCTCGCAATCAGAGGATTACAGGATTACAAGAAGTGGAAAAACATCCATTGCTTGTGATCCTAACATTAGGAAAGCGTTGAATAACTTACTGTTAATACGATACTGTTCTGTTCATTTTTCTGTGGATTCCTTTTTTTTTTAAACAAGACAGTTCGACGCAGGCTTTTCAGAGGGATTGAAAATAAAAGATGGCAGTGACGTCTATATTGGATCCGACAGTAATGTTGCAACACAGTAACAGTGTTTTTACCATGTGTCACTTTTGCTTTGTCTGTTACAGGTCGCTTGATATGCACTCGCTTTACCTCCACTTTACTGAAAATTGATGAACAATAATTATAAGAACGATGCATTTATTCATAATTAATTTACATTAAGCACCGTAAGTTATCCTGTCAACTATTACTGTGGTAAATCTAAGTACTTTAGTTGCCACAGCCAAAACTTAAAGCATATACGCATAAATGTTTTGGCGGGGACGTTAAAAATGATTTTAATTTGCAAAACTGTCACCCAATCATAGCAGTGGCGTTTAATTCCAAGTCTTGAATGCTTCTCAAAACAGAGTGGAGTGTTGGGTCAAAAACAGGATCGAAAATAGCCTTTTACTTCGAAATTATGATGTTTTTTGTTTTTAATTATGACTCTTTTTTTCTATGTTGTGTAGTGTCTTCGTTTCAACACTGATATAATGTAATAAAATACTGGAATGAATATAAATAACGATGATTAATTACCACGCTGTCTCCGTCTGGAGTATCCTTGGTGTTTGACGTGTAGGTTCCTCTTCTGATTCGGGATCAGACTCTGGCTAAAACATGGCAAACATCGGAGGTTATCAAAACAATTTCACATGTGTAATGGCGGGGATGTTAAAAATGATTTTAACCCTTGTGTTATGTTGCGGGTCAATTTGACCCGTTTCGATTTTCAAGTTGTTGGAAATACTGGTTAACCTTTGTTTTTTTTCTTGATATTTTGTGACTTTTTCTCATTTATCATGATGAACATGCATGCAAAGTTTTGACATATACAAACAAAATTACTGTTACGTTCGTGATGTTCGCGGGTCAATATGACCCTCATAGGCAGCCATTCAAAAGCAACTGTACAGACACAAAATAAAAACATTTATTTTCTGTATATCAGGGCACTTCAACTCCAGTTCTAACGTGCAAGTGTATCTAAAAGTGGTCTAACCCTAACCAAACACACTTGAAAAAGCTAAAATTACAGTGTTCAGAATTATTTGCAAATTACAGATGAAGATCTTTGTCAGACACAGATAGTAAAATAAGCTCTCATTTCAATATTCAAAATATCTAAAATCCATAGCTTTTAACCAAAACTTTTATGTAGGATTTTCAAAGAGCCAAAAAATAAATAAAAAACATTTATTTGATGAATGTTTTTGTTATGTTTGGTTTCTCACTTCCCAGTGAGTGAATAATGAAACTAGGAAAATAGGTCTTAGGAAACTAGGGAAAGTTAACTTAGGAAAATTAAAAAATTTCATTATACAGCAATTTTTTTTGTTCAGTTACGATGTTCAAAGCATAAAATGTAAAAATAAAAAATAAAAATAAAAAAAATCAGTATACTGTTTATTTTCCAATTTTGTCAAAACAAAACTGTTTTAAAAAATGTTTTAAAAACATTTTCATAAATCATATTTTCAGATATAATGTTTTTGTAATGTTTGACAAATGTTGATATCAAAGGTTTACAGTTTGTATCTAAATCTTTGTTGTTTTTCATAGTGTGATTTTTGAGGAATTGTATTGAATCCAATCTGGGTCAATTTGACCCGGTCCATAAGGGGAGTACACAGAAATCGAACAGAACACAAGGGTTAATACGCAAAACTGTTACCCAATCATCGCAGTGGGCGTTTACTTCCAAGTCAAAATGAGTGTTGGGTCAAAAACAGGATAGTAAAAAAACCTATTACTTCTAAATTATGTTTTTTGTTTAAATTATGACTCTTTTTTTCTATGTTGTGTGCAGGTTTCCTCCAGAAGACCGCTGCCCTGCTGCAGGTGCCGTTAGACGAGCTACAATCGTGTCTGACCGTGAGAAATCTGCGCGCCGGCAAACAGAACATCCTCAAACCTTGCTCTGGGTCGGAGTGCACCGTCCGCAGAGACTGTCTTGCTAAAGCCATTTATGCGCAGTAAGTCACAGACGTATAAACGCGGCTACACATTTTATGAAGATGTTTGTAGAGCTATATTTTATGGATATGTAGTGTTGCATTATTTATTAAATGCAATATACTTATACTTGTCACGGTTCCAAAATTTCAGTAGTCTGTGCCAATACCTGTAAAAATGTGCTGTTCTCTGTACCAATTTCGGTACCACATCAAAAACTGTTGCATTCTGCCTAAAATGAAAATTGTCATCATTTACTTACCCTGGTTTTGTTCTAATGCAGAATGCTGACAAGAAAAGAAGCAATTAAAAAAAATCCTGCTCTTGCTTGTCCATATAATGGCAGTGAATAGCGACCAGCGTCAAGCAGGGGTGGAACTGGAACGGTACATGTATTCGTATTGAACCGAAACGGTACGGGCGTCACGGTTCAGTGCACAAATTTGCACGGAGAATACACGGTACAAATAAAAAAAAAAAACTCTTAAATAGCGATCAATTTCGCTCTATTGGCTTTTGGTGTGACTGTGAACGCAGCAAATGAACAGGCTGCGATCAAGATTGCAATGCTGGAGTGTGTGTGTGTGTGCGAGAGAGAGAGGCGCGAATCGCGCAATCGAACAGTGTGTGTGTGTGTGTGTGTGTGTGCGCGTAAGCGAGAGAGAGAGAAAGAGAGGGGCACGGGCGCGAATCGCGCGATCGAACGGTCTGTGTGTGTGTGTGTGTGTGTGTGTGTGTGAGAGGCACGGGCGATGAACAGTGGAAACATAAAAACATACTCCGTCATTTTTTTCATACAGGACATCATTAAAACTGCAAAGTGTTTACTTATATTTGTGTACACTCGCAATAAAACACAACATTGTGCTTTTGTCACACTCTAAACTCTTATCAAACTGTAACCTACAACTGTTAACAAAAGTTTTTAATGGTAGTATTATTTTATACGGAAATCAATTATTTATAATTCAGATGAGAATAAAGTTAGGGTTAATTAAAATGAAGGAAAACAAATATATTGATCTGAAATAGCAAATTAATTTTAAATTCATTCAGGTACAATTACCAAACATATCTCAAGGTCTTTTCGTCTTTTTAATAATTTAATTAATAAACTAATTATATAAAACTACTGTCAGTGCACTACAAATAAACTGGTTCTATGCCTTTATTAATAAAACTTATTTAAACAATACAAGGCTTAAGACATTTATAAAAATGCCTTCTGCATTTTTGTTTTGCTTTTCACTCCATTGTACCGAAATCATACCGAACCGTGACGTCTGAACCGAGGTATGAACCGAACCGTGACTTCTGTGTACCGTTCCACCCCAGCGTCAAGATTGAAAAAATACACAAAAGTATCACAGAATGATCCCATGCGTCACGTGTCGTGTACTCCAAAGTGTTCTGTGGGTTTATGATTGAGTTTGGTAAAAAAACAACAACTGAAATGCAATTTATTATTAAACACAAATCCTGACCTTGGCCGTTGGTCTTCTGTGCTCGACTGCGTTCATGAGTCCCTTTAAGACTAGTCATTTCACCCGGCGGCCATCTTTGAAACACCTCTCGGCCATGCAAGTGCAGCTACTATCTTTTTGAATGGGGAAACATCAAATCAAATCTCCAAAACTGTTTGCCAAGCTTACGATTAAATTTCATATTTGAAATCACCAATGAAATCTTATTTCTTATGACTTATTCCGCCATATTGAGCGTTGCACTTTTCCCCATTCAAAACAATACGAGTGACGTGCCTTGAGTAATTCTATAGTCTTTGACTCTACTAGCGCCACAGTTGATAAATCAAGACTATGAAAAACACAACATGAAATACAATGCCTAGAAATCCTTAAAAAAAGGATCTGTGTACTTTCTTAACTGAATATCACCAGACCGGAACTTGACACATGTGAACGTGATAACTTCATGCGGCGACGAACACAAAAGATAAATTAACCTCAGAGAAGAAAGTTCATGATTTGTACTTCATGTCGCGTTTTTATTAATCTCACGTTATAATAAAAAAAGCTGTCTTAAAGGTACAATATGCAGGATTTTTGCAGTAAAATATCCAAAAACCACTAGGCCAATGTTATATATTTTGTTTAGTTGATTACTTACAATATCCCAAATGTTTTCAACTTTTTGTAAATGCTGAGAAAATCTATAATTTAACCAAGGAAACGGGGCGTGTCAGCAGGGGGGAGGAGTCGCCAGTCGATGGCGTCATATCCGCGTTACCCCCGGTTTCCGCCAGGTTTGACCTCGTACTGCGATAGTAACCATGGCGACAGACGTTGACAACTGGGTTATGCCCGTTATGCCTAGAAGGACTGTTACGTCCTCAGGTGGCATAGTAAGTTACATAATAAAATTGAAAACAGACTCCTATAGTTTTGGTCTCTGGGGAGGAAGTTACTGTGGGTGAATGACGCCAAGACAACAAATTACTGGAAGCAGGTGGTTCGCTTTATTTCCAACACGAACGTTATAGTTTACATAAATAAAAACAAAGAAATAAACGTAATAACAGCTATAGACACAAAAGCATTCAAAATAAGAATTGAAATAAGCCACAGAGAGAAAGAAAATGAGCGGTGCTAAACAAACAAAATAACAAAACCAAAACACACTAACTTAGCCCCACTCTCTAAACTCACTGAAAACAAAACCAGAAAATAAGGAATTCTTCAGCGCTTAACACGCCATAAGGCAAGGCAAGGCAAGTTTATTTATATAGCACATTTCATACACAATGGTAATTCAAAGTGCTTTACATAGAAGAAATTAAAATAATCAAAACAAATAAGAATAACTAAAACTTCACTAACTACCCAACTACCCAAACAAAAATTACACTGTTGCACACGCTCCTTCCCTAGTGTGTCTAACAATTATAACCCTACGTGCATGTAAGATGTAGGTCACGTGACGTACTTTCCTTTCCTCTGCTCTCCGGGCTGGTGCAGACAAAAAGTCCTCTAGTAAGAAAACACAATCAAATAAGGACGCAAGCGAACCACCACAAAGTCAGTATTTCTCAACAACAGTAGCATCAGCCAACAAACACTCCAAAAACTCCTCCTCTTCCGATCTTCAGAGTGCCTTAAATCCTGAACCACAGCCGATGATTGGTGGTCTCCGCCCAATAGCAGCACCTACAAACTCAAGGATAGCAGAGAGCGGGAAAACAGAAAGAAACCAACAGCAGAATAGAGAAATGCAGCAACCAATAAAGTAAAGGGGAGGGACAAGACAGCAGCTCACGCTGTTGTTGTTTTGTTCAAACATTATGGACCATGGCAAGCAGAGTTTGAGACAAAAAGAGGACTAAAACGAAGATCAACATCTTTCGAGATGCCGAGAGCTCCACGTCCGCGACTAACTTCGACTCGACAGAGACGCGAGTGTTGCATGTTACTTTATTAGACAGGTGAGCAAATGTACATAAAACTAATCAATGTTATTTAGTTCAACATGATGAAATGTTAGAATATGATCTGTATGTTATTCTAATGTTGATCTAGCTCACTGCTAGTCTCATAGAGCCAACACACAACCTAACTAACAACATTCAACACACTCAAATGCCGTTTAGTGTGATAGTGTAACTGTTAGAGCGAGTGAAACAGCGCTACGTTACCTCAAGTTTAATTCGTCTAATAAACTGACCTGTGTGAGTATCAACTCAGCACTTGCATGTAGTTCGGTACGTAGAATGAAATGTCCTTATTCTTTTATATCCGCGGGACTCGCGTTGCGTGTGGCGCTGGTAATGTTATACGTAGGGATGCACGATATAGGATTTTGGCCGATATTCGATATGCCGATATTTTCAAACTAATTTTGCCCGATGCCGATACCGATATCGATATATTTGTATTTTTTTTAAGTGCAAAAAAAGCTTATTAAAGCTTCTATTAATGTTCTCAGTCAAGAGCAGTGAGTGATTTCCTCTGTGTTTTGTTGTTTTATTAACATTAACGGGATAGTTCTCCCAAAAAATTTAATTGTCATCATTTACTCTCTCAAGTTTCTTTCTTCTGTTGAAATTATAAAAGTTATTTGGAAGAATGTGGCTAACCAAACAGTTGCTGTACTCCAGTGACTTCCATAGTATATTTAAGCACAAGAAAGAAATGAATCCAGGTTTGAAACAACATTAGATAGAAAGAATTTTTATTTCTGGGTGCAGTATCTCTTTAAAGACAAGCGGCAGAATATTAATACTGTCTCTTTAAGAACTGCACGCGAGTAACGCGACGCGTCTAATATACACGCATTTGACAAGCAGATTTTCTCTGTTTGCTTTCACTTTAGACATAACCAACTTTGTTTATGTAAACCTTGTGTGTATTTAATAGTATCAGCGCAATAAGACTCGAAAGATTAGTCCAGTATGCAGGCGCTGTGACAGGCTTTTAGTTCCTGTGAGCGTCGGGTGTAACGCGCTCAGAAAAGCGGATGTTAGAACAGCGCATCAGCACGTGAATGACATGTTTACCTAGCAAGACTTTGGCGCACATGCAAACAATGAACTTTTGTGAATTGCAGTGTCCCGTGAGTGTAACTCTACCTCTGCGTTTACATGTGATGTGAATGTACGTCGCGTTGTACAGTATGTTGAGATGAAGGCGCCAGAATTGAACTGATAGAATGAACGATACTATGATTTTTCTTCAAAAGCAGATCGTGGAGACATTTTAATCGTCCACGATCAAAAACCGTGAGACGCGCACCCCTAGTTGGAAGTTTAAGTTGCTGGCGCTAATGCTTCGTTCACGGTCGTCACGTGCGCATAGGAAACACGCCACTATCGGCAAGACTCATCGGCAGAAATATTCATATCGGCCGATGCCGATGATGGTCATTTTAAGCTTTTATCGGCCGATACCGATGTTGTCCCGATATCATCGTGCATCCCTAGTTATACGTCTAGCAATCGCGCCCTGCTTCACACCACAGTCATGTTAAAAACATCAATGTATTCACTCCTCCATAAAAGATCCATCAGCTTGACGACAAGATCCATAATTACACTTAATGCGGAATATACGTCATCAATATACGCCTTTGTTATTGTAAGAGGTAGCGACCCCTGGTGGTGAAAAAATCATGCATATTGTACCTTTAATTCTACAATGAATGTATTGTTTACATTGTGTTTACACATTGTTGGTTATAATGAAAGCCTCTGATTGGCCGCTGATACGTCTGTGTAAAACTTGGTGTAAATAAAACCTTTTCAGACTCCCAGAAAGCCCTAAAACAAACATGAACAAGAATGCTTGAAATGCTGGTACTGACAACTTTTTTTTTAAGGTTTGACAACCCTACTTATACTTGAAGTGAAACTGAAGAACGGAAGATATTTTTATAAGGTGCAAGTTTTTTAATCATCACATTTAAATTTTTTTTCTTCTCCCCATTTTCAGGCTGTTTGACTGGTTAGTCATTTTAATCAACAACAGTATGTGTGCCGACCGTTCCATGTGGTGCAACTTTATTGGTACATATTCTATTTATTTATTTATTCAATGTAAAAAAAAAAAAAACTAAATATAATTAATTAATTCATTAATTTCAGTAATATTTTCTGCATATAATTTTAAGATTTGAAGGTGTCAATCATTTACTGTACATTTGGAAAACAATGGCGATAAATCCTTGACTGGTGTCTTCTACAGGCCTGCTGGATGTGTACGGTTTTGAATGTTTTCTCCTGAACAACCTGGAGCAGTTGTGTATTAATTACGCTAACGAGAAGCTGCAGCAGCACTTTGTGGCTCATTACCTGAAGGCCCAGCAGGAGGAGTACGTGACCGAGGGGCTGCAGTGGTCCTTCATACGCTATCAAGACAACCAGGGCTGCCTGGACCTGATTGAAGGCAGTCCCTCCAGCATTTTCTCCCTCCTCAATGAGGTCTGCTTCCACTTCTTATCTCAGAGAGAGAACTCGGACTTTGTAAAAGTATCTTGCGTTTCTTTTGCATTGCATTCAGGGTTTGAAATTAACACCTGTCGGAAAAAAAAATCACTTTAAACAATAACGCTGTCAAAATAACATGCAGTAAAATGCTAACCAACCAATGGGCAGAAGTTGACCCCTTAAGACACAGCCCCTCCTCATTTGCATAATGAGGCAGAAATGCATACAGAAATGTAAAAACGACAGGCAGAAATAAATAGCATTGAAGAAATAAATAGGGTAAAAAAAATACAAAGGAAGAATAAAACAGACAAAAATATTATAACATGCACATAAATAAATAAGTAGGGGTGTAACGATTCATTCGTTTTCTCGATGCATCGATTACAAATCCTGACGATGCATATGCATCGATCTTGAAACATGTATTTCGAATTGTGAATCGTTTATTTCGGTCAATATTCGATTTAAAATGCTAAGAATCGAATAATTTGCGATTCTATATCGATTCAGTGCTTTAAAACATAAAAACAGTCATTAAATGACTACATGCGCAAATTAATGAGGCGTTGTGCGGCGTCATTTCGCGTCCTCACAGCTCTCACATACTCGCTGCACTCTTTACCATCTTTCACTGGATTTCGCTCGCGCTCGGTCCCATATAGCTCTCATCTACAGATTTTTGAGCAGTCCGTGTTTGAGCTCTCCTCAGGACAGCCATTGGTGTTCACATGAGCAGATGACAGCTCTCTATCGAGAAAGCAAGCCATTGATAAAGCTGCCATATCATTGCGCGGTCACTGCTATGAAACAACGCGTTCGTTGCGTGGAAACGTCACCGTTATTTTCTTTAAGATAAGATACTGAAGTTTTACGGAAATGGGTCATACCCGTCCTGAGCAGTTAAAGTAAAACCCCACTTATTCAAGGGTGCGCATTTATTACATGGAAAGAGAAAACGTATAATAGGTGTCTAAAATGTACACCGATTAATCATGAATGATGAATGAAATGTAACTTAATGTCGTTAAACTGAACTGATGAAATAACTACAACATTAATTACACTGAAATAAGAGCGCGTGGTTTATCCATCAATCAGATGCGCATTAAAGTTGCATTCGTAATCGTTAATATAGCACAAGTAGACAGCCGGCGCGTTTTCTTTCAGAATCACAAGGAAAATGTTCAGTCGGATAAAGAGAAAACAAAGAGTATAGCTATTCCATGAGGAAACGTTAGTTAAGGTTTTAGTTGGGAAAGTTCATGGTATTTTTAGTCTCACAATGGAAGGATGTTTAATGTAGGAACACTTTAAGGTTGTGTATCCATTCCTACAAAATAGTTAGCATGATGATTGATGAACTATACTTTTAAAGCCTTTTTAAATCTTGGTTTACATTTTTACAAATGCTAATTTATAGGCTTTGGAAATATTTTTTATAAGAATAGATTCATTAAAAACTAACATGAACTAACGTTAACAATAGACAAAATGTCGTTGTTTTTTCTTTCTTTCTTTTTGTTCCCACTCTCTGACCCCCGAAGCCAGCTGTATAATTCACACCCTGACTAAGACCCATTGGGGGAAGCATTGAAATAATCCTATGAATGCATATAAAAAATTAAGAATCGAATCGAATTAATCGAATCGCATCGAATTTTAATGTGAATCGCATCGAATCGAATCTTTCTGAATTTGCAAAAATCGTTCTTGAATCGAATCGAAAACCTATGAATCGTGAATCGAATCGATTCGCTGCCTACCCAAAGATTCACAGCCCTATAAATAAGGTAATTATTACAAAGGTGAATAAATAAAGAAGCTAATTAAGAGATATATACATTTATGTCTCACTGTATAATTTCTACCTACATTTATTTGTTTATTGTATTTTTTGGGGCAATTAATTGTATGCTGCTTATTTATTTATTGAGCATTTATTTATTTCTGTATTTATTTTTAAATATGGTAGAGCTGGTCCTCCATAGGGAACAGACATTAGAGACGGTAAAAGTGAGTGGGTCCTATATCATTGGTCTTAAAAAGTGGGTGGGTCTTGTCCCAACCCATATACAATGGTTCCGATGCCCATGATTTCATATATATATATATATAAGCTGTGACGTAGTTAATCTGGTTCATTTCTTTTATTTTTTTGGGTTATTAGAAGTTCTGAATGGCCGGTAACTAAAAAATGTAGTAGCCAAATTAGTCGGTGAGTGAAAGTTAATTTCAAACCCTGATTGCATTGTATTTGAATTTGCATCGCAAATATAGTGCATGCCACTATGTATAGCTTATTGATACATGGTGAAAGAGCTTTTTTTAATAGAACTAATGAATTTACCTTCTTCCTTCCTTGCCTCCCTTTCTGTCCGTCTGTCCTTCAGGAGTGTCGTCTGAACCGAGCGTCGGATGCGAAGCAGTTTCGTGTGCGTCTGCAGAAGGAGCTGTCGGATAATGCCAACATCAGCTGGGACAAATTCAGCAAAGAGCCTCATTTCACTGTGGCCCATTACGCAGGCAAAGTCAGCTACCAGATCCAGGGCATGATGGAGAAGAACAAGGTACAGACTACACTACAAATCAAAAGTTTTGGATCGGTATGATTTTTTAAATGTTTTTAAAAGAAGTCTCTTCTGCTCACCAAGGCTACATTTATTTTAGGGCTGTCAGTTAAACGCGTTATTAACGGCATAACGCAAACCCATTTTAACGGCGTCAATTTTTTCAAACGGTCTTTTTGGCCTAGCAAACTTTGTAGTTTTTTTTCAGATGCTTTTGCAACAGGACGCGGCGCTGCGCTATGAACCCCATTCATTTCAATGGCTTGCGCCACGCGAGGACGTTTTGTTGCTTCGTCGACCAAAGCGCAAGCGGATCTAGTTAGACCGGAAACAAAACAACAGGCACGCCGCCGCAGGGCTTGTGAGCCGGCCAAATAGAAGTTGGTTAACGTTACGTTTTGAGTGGATGACGAGCGCGAGACGCCGAAATGGATGCTAATAAGATTCTGAATGGAAAGTTCACTTTTAAAAAGTTGCCAAATGGTTCCATTGACGAGACCAAAGTGATCTGTGTGTTTTGTCGTTGTGAACTGAGCTATCATCATCGCAGCACGTCCAGTCTGAAACACCACTTGATGATGGCCAAACACACACACACACACACACACACACAGCTGATGCGAATTCTCCGCCCCCTCGTCAATATCAGGACCTCGTCAGTATTTCTTTCACACTTTTATTGATGGACAGTGTTACATTGTGTGAGAGATTATTTGCTCCAAGTGAGAATGTTAGTGTGAAATTGAACAGTATATGCTGATGTTGTTTTCAATAAAAAACATTTGCACAAAGCAAGCCGATCCACTTTTCCATGTTGATAAGAGCATTAAAATGAGAAAAAAATAATGGGACAAAAAGAAATCAAGAGACATTTAGAATAGATAAAAATGTGCGATTAATCGCGAGTTAACTATGGCATTAATGCGATTTGAATATTTTAATCGTTTGACAGCACTAATTTATTTGATTTAAATTTTTTTTTATTTTTATTGTTAAATATTATGACTATTTAAAATGACTGTTTTCTTTTAAAATGTAATTTATTCCTGTGATCAAAGCTGAATTATATATATATATATATATATATATAATTGTTTAATGTAAATTATATTTTAGAAAAGAAAAGTGTTTAATTGTTACAAAAGCTTTATATTTCAGATAAATTCTGTTCTTCTGAACTTTCTATTCATCAAAGAAAACTGAAATAAAAATGTAAATTACAGTTTTCAACACTGATAATAATCATAAAAAATTTTCTTGAGCATCAGATTATCATATTGGAGTGATTTCTGAAGGATCATGTGACACTGAAGACTGGAGTAATGATGCTGAAAATTCAGCTTTGATCACAGGAATAAATTACACTTTACTATATATTCACATATTCACAGCTGATTTACATTATAATAATATTTCACAATATTACTTAAAAATTAATCAAATAAATGCAGCCTTGGGGGGCAGAAGAGACTCTTTTAAAAACATTAAACATCTTACCGATCCAAAACTTTTGACTGGTAGTGTATATAAATAGTTAATAAACATAAATATGTAGCTGGTCTAAGCTAAACACACTCATCTGTGTTTCTGTCTCATTTGCACGCATGTGTCCATGTGTTCTGCAGGACCCGGTTCCTCCTGAGCTCACCTGTCTCCTGCAGAAATCCCAGGATTCATTGCTGCACAGTCTCTTCGCTGACGCTGACCTTGAGAGCGAGGGCTCTAGAGGACACAGTAAAGTCATCACTGTCGTCTCCAAATTTAAGGTACAGGTTTTAAACAAGTAAAAATCAAGCTTATGATTTGTTCATGGAAAGATTTATTTTTTACAAATGACTTTTGTCGTAAATTATTGTGTTTTAGCCCTTAATCATTAAGTTTTACATTGACATTATAGGATGATTTCAGATTATTTATTTGTCCCAGTCATTTTAACATCTTTCACACATATATCTGTTATATTGTTGATTGTGGTCATCAATCAAGTTTTAAAGTAGACATATACTGAAGATGCTCTGAAGTCAAGTGGATTGTTTATGTTTGTGCTTTTTCTAACAGCATTTTTAAAGTGCTAGTCATAAACTGTAATGTTTAAGACACTTGTTAATTGACATAGTTGTCCTTTGTTTATACCTGTATTTAACGTCGTCCTTTAAGTTGAGTGAATTTTTTGGGCCATTATGGGCCACATCAATTACATTGACATGTGTCTGTGCTGAAAGGGTTAGTTCACCCAAAAATGTAAACTCTGTCAGGAATTACTCTCCCTCATGTTGTTTCAACCCCGTAAGACTTTCGTTCATCTTCAGAACACAAATTACCACAACAGTACTAAGACTTCAATGATTCAGAATCTGAACCGAAAACATCCACTCCATGCTCTCACCAAGCGTCGCTGAAACAAGGTAAACTAATGGTGTTCACACCGAACGCGTATAGAGCGTCAAATACGCGTTTATCGCGTCTAGTTAGACACTTGAACATTCGCTCGAGTTCAAATTTTTCAACCTGCGCGGATAGGGCTGGGTACCGAGTTCGGTACTTTTTAGGTACCGACCGAATTGCCTCGATACTACCGAGTATCGAAACATGTCTTGTTTTTCGGTACCACATTTCGGTACCTATGTAGTTAATCTCGTCAACGTCAGTGAAACAATAAGCATGCAGCATGATTGGCTGTGGCGGAAAAACACTAGTTTACGCGGCTGCCCAGAGACGCGGCTCGTCGCACGTGAGGCTGCAGTGTGTGTGTGTGTGTGTAAGCGTGCGTCCCAACCCAGATAGATAGAAAATATGTGGAAATGATCCAAAGTGTACCTATGTCATGTGCCAGACTCGATGCCAGATGCACGCGATGCAATATTTTCGACAAGATCATTGCTGCCAAGACCGGCAACACGGTAAATCTAGGCACTGAAGCGCACAAAATACACTTGAGAGTAATGGTGTTCACATCGAACGCGAATAGAGCGTCAAATACGCGTCTATCGCGTCTAGTTCGACGCTTGAATCTTTAGCTCGAGTTCAAATTTTTCAACTTGCGCGGAAGACGTTCGCGGCAAACGCGTCGCCCAATTCGCGTCATTCGCGACGCCCGGCGCGAATGATGCGTCTATTCGCGTCTTTGCATTGACTATGTATGTAATCTACTCGCACAAATAATTAAATTCGCGTTCGGTGTGAACACACCATTAGTAAACACTTGTTCATTAATAAACAATTAAAATATCTCCTTGCTATTGTTTCCACATCCATAATCATTAGGCTACTTTTGCCAGTGCTTTGCTGCAAGCTTCACGTGCAGGTATATATCCCGCCCCCCAGTAGCCTATATTTAATTTAATTCACATATATTTGTATAGCATTTTTCACAATACATATCGTTTCAAAGCAGCTTTACAGAAAATGCACAATTTAGAGTGATCTGTTATCAGAGGTGACAGTGTAATGCATTTCAATTAATTTTCATTCAGTTTCATCGTTAATTAATGCATTAAGTTAAAGCAGAAACAATGAGCTCATTGAAGTAAAGAATACATGTTGTTAAATGATTAGGAAACATAGAAAACTTTAGCATTGGTGCTTTTTTACATACTCAAAATATGAGTGTAAAAAAGTCAACAAACTGGAAAAAAAAATTAGGTAATGTTATATTGTTAAACCTGGTTATATAAAATTGGTATCGAAAAAAGTATCGTTCAGGAACCGGTATCGAAGTCAAGGTATCGGTATCGGTACCGAACATTTTGTTACGATACCCAGCCCTATGCGCGGAAGACATTCGCGGCAAACGCGTCGCCCAATTCGTGTCAGTCGCGACGCCCGGCGCGAATGATGCGTCTATTCGCGTCTCGCGCAAATAATTAAATTTGCGTTCGGTGTGAACACACCATAAGCCTATGATACATTGATGTTCGCTGATTATAATCCCATACTGTATTTGTACCGATGTCGTGATGCGGTTTGACTAGATATGATGTTTAGCTTTGATGTTTTTAAGTAGTAAACGTATTCACATTCAATTGCAAGAGAGATAGCCTAAAAAAAGAACCCCTTCACACACACGCATGCACCCTCGTCTCTCTCACGCGCCAGTCAGATCAATTGCGGCAATGCATCACATATGCTTAAACTTTTATGTAGCCACGCAACAATAATTTCAGCATGCATTCACTGTATACACCGGGACGTGATGGAGGAACAAATATTGTATTGCAGTCTTTGCGAGACCTTGTTTGTATGTCACGTCGTCCAAATAGTTACAGACTACAACAAAAAAATGAAATTCCCCAGCCTGCTTCTCCAAATCCACTCGTACTTTTGGGGAAGACATTTTAATCGGCTACCAAAGTAATTGAGCATAGAACATTGTTGGCACTTATACTAAATGGGTAAAAATTGCAATAAATAGGCTCAGTTTTGGAGCCAAATGTTGGAGTTGGAATAAATACCAGTTTTTTTTTTTTTGATAAATAAAAGCTAAATGCTTGATCATTTTACAGCCACATCATTTTCGTTATGCATTATTTGTTTTGGTTGTTTTAAAAACACAAAAAATGTTGTATCCGATTACTCGATTAATCGATCGATTAAGTGCTAGATTAATCGATTACAAAAAGAATCGATAGCTGCAGCCCTAGTCAGAACTAGGGGTGTGCACGAATTTTCGAATATTCGATCTGTAATTATTATTCGAAAAATAAAATACTATTCGAATTTTACTACATTGCTTTGCTGGCCGTAAATGCAGTGAATCCATTATAAATCCCAATGCACCAACTCGCAGTTATAATTAAATGCACTGGGTGGCGCTGTGGAGTGTGTTAACAAGTTGTGTGTATTTGATCACATGATGTTGTCGTCCGCCTCGCGAAGTTTGGAATTACTTGAAAATTATCTTACTAAATAGAATTACTTTTGATCAAATTAATTAATTAATTAATCTGAGTTATAATATCATCACCACAATGAGAAATCCCATGAAATCCAAACAGTCGAATGAGGAAAGGCAGCTGTCCATCACTGCATCACGACTGCAGGTAAGCGCAGCTGGACCCCCCGTGATCCGAGATGATAACTTATCTAATAGCAAAATGATTTTGAGACATATACTTCCTTTAGGTTTCGTTGAGGGAGACGAGGTTTAAGAACAGAAAACGCAAAGTGCTGTTAGAAACTTAGAACACCGTTATCTTTGTGTCTCTGAAGCGTCTGTCAGCAAAGCGCCTTTTCTCCCTCGAGCATAAATTGCTGGCGGCGCCCCTGCATGTCCGAAGATGAACGAAAGTCTTACTGTACGTTCACACCTCCGCCGACTTGAGCTGCAAAGAAGCTCTGGCCGCCCTGTCAAGGACGCTTGTTGAAGCTCTGAAGGCGCAGCATTCTATGTTCGATCATGGGGGAAGTGTCACAACATGAAATGTAAACAGAAAAAAAAAAAGCCATACAGATACACTAGAAACCTTTTATAATGACAGCATTTTTTAGGGCCCCATGAAATCCGTTTTATTTTTTCCCATAATTCCGTTTTTTCCGTTTAAATTTTTGGGAATTCATTTTTTTTTTTTTACCCTTTACTGTTATTTTAGTCATAAAAAAGTGTGCTTTTAAAGTTAATGATTAAAATGTATACAAATAAAATAGGAATGACCTTAAAGGGGGGGTGAAATGCTGTTTCATGCATAGTGAGTTTTTTACACTATTAAAGAGTTGGATTCCAATGCTTAACATGGACAAAGTTTCAAAAATGAAGTTGTAAGTTTGATGGAGTAATTCTGTTCCAAAAATACTCCTTCCGGTTTGTCACAAGTTTCGGAAAGTTTTTTTCGAATACGGGCCTGTGTGACGTCAGAGTGGCCGGAATTTCCTTATACGGGTCTTAAGGGCACTTCTCCCGGAAGGGCGCGCGCGCATCTCTAGCCTAGTGCGTGCGATAGTACGCCTATGCCCATCAGAGCGCTGGAATAAAAAAAATGCCACCAAAAAAGTGTGTTTTTGGTTGCCAGGGCAAGACAACACTGCACACATTTCCAAAGAACCCAGCGTTAAGGGACCTGTGGATGGATTTTGTTTTTCCAGAGCAGCAACGGAGTTGTGCAAGTGTTTTTGTTTGTTCCCTTCATTTCGACGGTAATAGTTTTATAAACAAGGCCCAGTTCAACGCCGGATTTGCAGATCGCCTAATACTTAAAGATGGAGCAGTGCCAACGATAAAGGTTCACGGTCGTGCGTTGGAACCGCAGGCGGTGAGTAAAACTGCTTCAAATGTCTGTGAGTTGTTAACTATCGGCGTGTAAGCACAGCAAGTAAACAACATGATCACATACAGTTAATGTATCTATGGAGCATGCGATGTATGGTGTGTGTGTGTTTAAATACATTTGTTTAGCTGGCCACTGTAGGTGACAGTTTGTTTATTGTAAAAATAAATCATGTCCTCATAAACCACGAGTCTGTCTGTTTACAACACACTAATGTTGTAAAACTCGCGCATGACATGGTGTTCTAAGACACTGCGCTCTTCAATCTCAGCCTCGGGATCTGATTCTGGATCACAAATGTATGGCTGAATCTGATTGTTAGCCATGGTTTATTTTCGGATGTCACAGCTTCCAGACGCTCTCAACGCAAAAGCTTTGCGCGCTCGTGTCGTGATTATTTAGCTCCGCCCACACGGCACGCCTCCACCCGCTCTGGTTTTTCCGGAAAGACTCGGTACAGCCTATCTTTCTTTTATAAATATAATAAAACTAAAGACTTTTTGGAGATATGAAGGATGCAATACTACTCTATAGGTACTCAAGATTAACATGAGATTGAGTGAAACTGAGTGTTTCACCCCCCCTTTAAATTACAGACATTTACTCAGCAGCCTTTTCAGGACAAATACTGCATGATGCCACATGACACTGCACTCTTCAAGTAACAACAAAATATGGTTATGAGCTTTAAACTGTCCAGTAAAATAAATTACATTAGTTTAAAAAACAAACAAAAGTCACACTCTGTCTCTCTCTCGCCCAGTGTCGCTCGCGGAGTTCGCTTGGCTTTTGTCCAGTCCGGCGCCTCATAGACAGACGCGGTGTGTTTGTGTGTGTGTGCGTGTATGTGAGAGAGACGCGTGAGTGATAGAGAGACGAAACGCAATATGTGGCGGCCGGAGTTGATTTTGTGGCCCGAATTAGTCTATGTGTGGGAAACACTGCATAAAAGTCACGTGCGAACTGCTCGGCTCGGTACTGAGATAGAGATGCGTGGATGGGCTATTATTTCATCCGCAACCGCATCACAAAACTCATCATCCGTCCGCCATCCGCACCAACATTTTTGACCAATTTTCAAAACCGCACCCACCCGCCATCCGCTGATTGGGCGATACAAGGCGCTGCTGATGACAGCCGCGAGACTAGAAAGCTCTCAGAATATCAGCAGTGAACTCCGTCTCCGATCGGCGCGCAGGGACAAAAATAAATAAATAGCCTAAATTAAACGCACTTCGGCAAACCTGACCTTATCTGATAGGCTACTGTACAATATTTTCATTGTAGCCGAATAGAAAACGCATTTTGGCACATTATTTCAACATGCTGCTATTATGGGGCGCCAACAATGTTACGTGACAGTATTACGGACGCGAACAGTCAGAAATCGGCACTAAAAGACTTTCAATCTTTCACAGAGGCCTCGAAAAACCACAATGCCTTTAAAGCGAATTTCGTTTTGTATTAATTGTATCTTCATTTTAATCCATGTTTCATTAACCAATTTCCTGGATTTAATAAAAAGTAAATAGCCTAATATTTTATAATGAAAAATAGCCTACACAATCAAGATAGACTGTGTATACCGACATGGATCAATTATTAATATTAGATTTCATCTGTCTTTTGTAGGCATAGCTGATGGCGCACCAACGAAAAAGCCTAGGACTGACTTCGGCGTTTCTTTAATATCGAGGCTCTATAGTTTATTATATGATTGTAAGGCCTGTTGATGGTATAAAATGAATTGCACTTGTGCCTGTAAAAGACACGCTATCCGCTCTCTTCCCGTGCATTCAAAATTAACGGGAGTCTTCAGAACAGGCTCGTCCAGCGTCAACAGCACCGAACTTAGCTCCAATGTCAATCAACGTCTGGGCCACTTGGTGGAATCCTTTACCAGAAACAATATCGAACGGGCAAATATCAAGAGAGCGCACAACTTATTCCAGGCAACACTTTTCTGACCTTCTATTTCCATTGTTTTTAATTCTCCTTTTTTGAGTTTGTCACGTAGCTACCTCCTTCGCCGGCGTTGCCATCTCTGATAACAAGCAGTCTCTGCATAGACTCGAGCTGATGAAAATTTGACTATTTCAAAGTGTGCTCGATTTTTTTTTTTTTTTAATTTTTTTTGATGTAGGTATAGTCAGATAACAATATTTAACAATGTATATTTTTCATTTGATTGGTTCAACCGCCCGCCACCCGCCCGAATTTAATAAAAAAAAAAAATTCGTCCCGTCATCCGCGGCTGTAACCGCCAACCGTGCATCTCTATACTGAGGGCTTATAGCGTCGAGTTTCTTAACTTTTTCGCCGAGGAAAGCAGAGCCGTGGAGAGCCGCTTCGCCATGCTTTCATTGTTTTGATGCCGTCATTGGAGCTGAAATGACGGGAGGGGTTGTGTCGCCCAGATTTGCTTCCCCCGTTCTGCATTTACACCAGACATACGTCCTTCTCCCACACAAAAACAAGAATTTCAATCCAAATATGTAAAATTCCATGAAATTCCGCGTTAATTTGCCAATTTCGTAATTCCGTCCGCAATTCCATAATCGCGGAAATCATAGGGCCCTAATTTTTATAACCGTTTTGGTCACATTTGGTCTGGGAAAAAAGAATAATTCGCTTTTATTATTATTATTATTATTATTTTTATTTGCACCTTATCTGTGTTACCGTGAGCAAATTAATTGCATTCCCGCTTAAAACGAGCGTTCGTAAATATTTCCAATAAAAGTTGCGCTCATCCTCAAATGTGTATCACTGGATCATTATGGATCATCGCGAAGTTGTTGTGTTTGGTGCTGCTGTATTGTATTTGCGGAGAAGACTAATGTTCTCAGAACTAATGTTTTGGTAGGACGAAAGTTTACATTGCATGTTTTTCTGTAATCAGCCAGCGCGAAGGACGTCTATATTCTGATTGGTTGCTGGCGTTTTGCCGCTGAACCGTGTCATAGCTCATTACCATAAAGTTGAGCTACTTTCAACTTTCTGATTGACGCTCTGGTCGCTCAAAACGCGACGCCGATGGATTTGACGCTCCTTGAAGCGGAGAGAAGCCAGCTTCCATAGAAAATGAATGACTTCCGGTAACTTTGGAAGCTCAAGTCGTCGGCGGTGTGTACGTACAGTTACGGGGTTTGAACAACATGAGGGTGAGTTTTTATTTTTGGATGAACTAACCCTTTAATTTGTTTGTCTTTCTGTGAATATGCAGAACTCCCTTGAAAGCCTTATGAAGATTTTGCACAGCACCACCCCGCACTACACACGCTGCATCAAACCCAACCCTGACTGCAGACCGCTCACCTTCAAAAAGGAAGAGGTGCGAAAAACATCCATTTCTGTCTGCTCACATGGGATCCGCTTCAGTTGCAGGTTAAATAAGTTTATAGGTCATGGACTGATTAGTGAGTCTTGGTTTGGTGTGTGTATAGGTCATCGCTCAGCTTGAGGCCTGTGGGATAGTGGAGACCATAAACATCAGTGCAGCAGGATTTCCCATCAGGTAAAGCTACATAATCCACGCATCTCTTACCATATAATCTCCACATCATACAAGTGTTTAACCCTTGTTACGTGTTTAACCAAGTGTTTTGTGCATCAATTAAAAAAAGTTACACATGGGTTCATAGAGGACAACAATTTCTGTGTCAGCTAGGGGTGTAACGGTACACAAAAATCACGGTTCGGTACGTACCTCGGTATTAAAGTCACGGTTCGGTAAATTTTCGATACAGCAAAAAGTAAGAAATGCCAGAGAAATTCCCTATTTGTTAAAAGAAAAAATATTTTTTAAATAAGTGTGAGTTTTCCTACATCTTGAAACTTTCAGGTTTATAAGTGGCTGTCATCTTTGAAGGATGAACAAATAATGTTTTGGTCATCACATTAAAAATAACATATTTATTTATATAATATTTGAGTTTTGAAGAGCTGGAAAAAGATGTGTGAAGTACTTGAAAGCATTTCACTATTCCAGCCAAACTGGTTACATTAAGTGTAACCACTATATTAAATCCATGGTGAATGTTGCTGGTCTGTGGACGTAAAGTATTACTAGTTCATTCACGGCACAATGTTTCTCCTGGTGTCCACGTCAGCGCTGTTTGATCTAATAGAGATCTACGGTTAATAACTGAGAAATGTGAATGCTTCTCACTAGATCTTGCAGCGATGTTATTACTTCAGTGGCGAACTCAAATGTTTTCTTCACTGGATCTTAGCGCTGTGTTGTAACAGTGTCGCTTGATCGAGATCGGCTCGCGCTGCACAGATGCTGCTGGTCCGAACTAACGGTCCGTGAAGCACAATATAATGAGTAGCGCAGTTTCGTTCCGCTTTCATTACGTTTGCCATTTGATGTTGCGCACTGTTGTGGTGGCCGCGCCAGCGCGAATTTTGTCGGCAGAAAAAAATGGTCCAAGGAATCGTTCGGTTTGTATGCGTACCGAACCGGAAGCCTCGAACCGAAACGGTTCAATACGAATACATGTACCGTTACACCCCTAGTGTCAGCTTGGGAGCACAGACTTAAGTTTGGTCTAATTTTGAGGAGAACCCTTGGCAGATTATTGTATAATTAAAAAGGTTTATAGAGATTTAAGTTTATAAAAATTATTTATGAACATTTTTTATATAATATATATATATTTTATAAAAACATGTTAAACTGCTAAAAATAAATCAAATGACTGAAATCTAAATTAGTTTGGCGAATTTTATATCTCAAAAAATTAGCTTTCAGTCTAATTTCCCCCATTAGATCCCAGCAAAACTCCATTGGTACACAGTGGTTGGATTTGTGATTTGCAGTTGAGTTTTCTCTCAAATATTACACACACACACACTTTTTTATTATACACATAAATCCATACCAACACACCCACACAATTATAGCATAATTTATATAATTGGCTCTATAAAATGCAGAAGCAGAAACATGTGACCATTTGTTTTATAGGCCAAACCTGAGAAAATGGTATGATAGAAATGAAAATGATAGCAGATTAATTATCAAACTTAAGAAACCCCTTAGCTTTATGGGTTAACATTACATTAAACTGTCATGTGGTTGGTTTTGACATTGCCTGTCATGAGGCCATTATAACTGTGTCATGAATTTTTTTCTTGACCTCAACTACAGTGGTACAAATTGAATTTGTCATTAAAATGTTATAATGGCCTCATGACAGGCAATGTCAAAACCAACCACATGACATCTCAAACAATGTCATATTTGCATTAAAAATGTCATAATTTAGCGAATGACACTTAAAGACAGTTGTCATAAACATGCATAAAACCTCCTTGTCATGTCAAAGGTGTCATAAAGGTGTCATGTCAGTCTTATGCACACCCCTTCAAGTAAAATGTTACCCAAAAATGTCCATAAGGTCGCACAAGGGTTAAAAGGGAAGCCTACTTCCAATAATTAGTATATCTCATATCAGCTCAAGTTTAGAGAATTCTCTTAAGAATGATCACTTTTCTTTTGTATTGTTTGTGCAGGATCCCGTATTGCAGTTTCCTCCAGAGATACGGGCTGATCACAAACTACAGATTAGCAGCGCAAATGAATCGAGAGAACAGTACGTGCAACCCTAAGTGGACACAAAGTACCGTCTGCTTTCTTGTTCTCTTCGTTAATTCCTGATTCTTGTCTTTTTTCTTTCAGTATCCTCTTATTTCTTCCCGTCTTGTTCTATGAACGCAGTGCTTAAAATAATGTGAATCTGAATTCTTCAGGTGAATTCCAGCATGCTTATCTAGAGGGTATTTTGCATGCAGTTGTGCACTTGCTTGCCTTTTCTTCTCAATCTTAACTATCTCCCTCTTCTGTATGTTGAGTTTAAATCTTGGTGTAATCTGACTAATGTCTTGTATAGAAATTATGTGGTTTCATATCACTGCTTGTGGGATGTGGTACAGACTTGTTCCAGCTCATCCTGCATGAATTAGCACATTTGTTGGTTAAAGAACAGTACAAAATCTCAGATAAATCAAGTGTGCTCAATCCTGCTCCTGAAGATCCAGTTCTATTCAAACAGAGCTAAACCAACTAAGCAAGGTATTTTGAAAATTAGGGTTTCCGTTGTCCGCTGTGATTACCGGACATTGGCCGGGAAAAAAATGAAATGTCCGACAAAATTAAATCTCTCCAGTCAAATTGTCCAATTAAAATTGCGTAATAATCCCGCCCCCCTAACACAATCTGAATTTGAGAATAAGCCTAAAATGTATAAAGCAAAAATACACCGACCTTTGGCTATGTTATAAAGAAACAGGCTCTACCATTTGAAAGTTATTAACCCTCTAGGGACCAAGAACGCACCGGTGCGTTTTGGCAGATTTTTTTCAAAAGTCTTGTGGACACATATTTAGTATGTGTTTTGTGGCCTTATTTCAGAAACTTTAATTTTTAGTTTTATCAATAAACATGCATAAACAAGATTCTCTCAAAAATACAAACATGTACATACATGTTGCTCACATATTATGGTAGCCCTGTTTGTGCTAAATAGAGTGTAATTTCACCTGTGCCATTAATATATTCATAAGCAACTGAAAAAAGCACAAATGTCAGGGCATGTCAAAACATCTCAAGGACCCCAAAAACACCTTGGTCCCCAGAGGGTTAAACAACATCGCATGCTGCATTTCAAATAAAACGTACGCTTAAAACGGCTGTAATATAGACCTAAACAACGAACTATTGAGTGAGACGTTTCAGATACGGCCAGGCCCAGGCAGACTAGCCTTAAAAGCTGTTTTCAGAGGCCAGACGCGACGGACGATGGTGAATCAGGAACATCTCATTATATCGATCAGTGGTTCTAATCCGCGCACTCGTAGGCTAAGGTTTTTTTTCTCTCATCAAAACTGAATAGCCTATGTTCATCAGTGGTTACAGCCTATATCAAGCAGGGACACGTTTGTGTGCATTTTATTTTGTGATTTCACCGGAATGAATAGAGAGTCTCCGCAACGGCGATAGATTGAAACGCGCGTCCGAGTGAAGATTGCGCAACTCGCGCAGCGCGTCGTCCATGACACTGATAGCAGCGACACGAGCGCTCAGCTTGATTTAAAAAACAACAGATATTAGCGCTAGATCTCTTATTTAATAGCGAACTAAATGAATGATCTGCTAGTTAACTGTCTACTGCGATTGCCTCTATAATCCTGTACAGTAAAATAAATAAGAGGGATTTGGGACGGAATTTGAGACTGGGCGTGACGTCATATGCGTTCACGTTCACCTGGCTATGTCTGGCAGGTTTGTGTATTCGCCACCATTCTCCGTATCAGCAAAGACAACTCGACACTCGAGCGACAAAACTTAAGTCAACTTTCGACAAAAGATGGATTCAAAGAGACCGGCTTGTAGTCCATTCCAAACCCCAACGCAAACTCCACGTAAGACAAAGAAAAGAAAACTTTTGTCTAGTGCCACCAAAAGGGCCAAATTGGAGTCAGACAGGCGTCGGAATAAGACGAGAGTCAACATCGGGAAGGCTTTCAACAAATGGAGAGATCTCCGGTCTGCTCTAGGGCTCAAACGGGATCCTCAGTTGGCTTTTACAAAGTAATAACTTATATTGTTCATGAACGTGTTTCCATAATAATACAATCATAAGTGGATACAGTAAACACAGTTCAACATGGAGATAGATGGAAACAAAAACGAAGTTTTCTACTCCCCCCGTTTTCCCCTCACACATAAGTGTGTAATTTACTCAAATGCCTTTCCTTTCATATATTTGAAATGACTTGCAGATTTATAACTTTATTACCTCTGAAGACATTATAACTAAACAAAAGATTTGTGCGGCTGATGCTCCTTTGGTTATGAACAGCTCGTGCAAGCGTGCGTATGCGTGTGGTCCATGAGGGTGCACACCTCTGGTTGCAGTTTCGCTTGTCGCCAGAGGGGGCATAGTTCTGCAAAAACTCAGAGACTTGCGCAATGCACCTTTAAGTTACATAGACTGCCTCCAGTTTTCCTCAACTTGACAAATTGAGAGGCGATATTTGACCGGCATATCATCAAAATGTCCGTAAAACAAAAACTCTGCCGGTTAAAGTGATTTGACCCTTTTTTTCTAGCGGAAACTCTGGTGTTGGAGCAGGATTGTAAGTGAAGTCTCTAAGATTCAAAACAAGCTTTTAACTAATCATGATGAATCAATATGGTGACACTAAAGAGCTTGAATTTAGTTGCGTGAAAGCAAGACACTACAGGTGAATAGGATAGAAATGATTAGAAATCACTGTACTTCCCCAGTTTATTTAATTTTGTTGACATTATTACAGCTAAGGTATTTACAGAGGGGATTTTGGATCTCACTCTTTTTATCACCCCATAAATCAGATTTTGTTTTAATTTTTGTTTTTTTATACAATGTTTTAGGAAATAAAATGTATAAATCAGGTGAATTCAATCAAATAAAAACCTTTGTAAAGACCTTATGAATAGAATTACAATTTTAAAGTTTTTTGTATGTTAGTGCTGCAGGATTGGAGTTTTCTGAAGAAGAAAAAAAACGCGTTTTGAGAAAATGGCCTTTAAAGAGATGTATTGTAATTGAAATCTACTGATACAAATAGAGAAAGTTTAATAAAATAATCACTTAAATGTGTATTTTGAATGTTTTCTTTCCTCTAGTCTGAAAGAAGACATGTTATGGAAGTAAAATAGGCCAAAATGTGAAAAAAAGTGTATTTAATGTTGTTTATATATGTTGTTAATATGCGTCAAGATGAAGATGTGCAAATTCATCAGTCAGATTAATTTACATTCCAACATTCAAGCTATTTTAAGGCATGAAGAAATGATTTTCTCAGGGAAAAAAGCATTCAAATATGTAATTTTGATTATAAAAGATGAGTTTGAGGGGTAAAATTATTGACTGCAGGAGGACTTTAAAACACAATAGAAGTATCATAAATGTGTATTTCTCGCCCACAGGCCCTGAGATAAACGATCAGGCTGTTCTGGGATCTGCTGTAAAGGATGTGGTCAATGTGGTGCTCAAGAGACACGTCCCAAACTCCACCCTCAGCCCTGATGACAACAACGACATGGTGCATTGTGGGAGGACCAAAGTCTTTCTTACACAGTCCCTGGTAAAGCATGCACTCGGATGACTTCTGATTGTAACATGATTTGCAAAATGTTGAAAGTTCACTGAACTCTTTGGCTCTGTCTTGGCTGATGCAATCGCAACCAATCAGATGTCATTTTACAGGGTTCCCACGGGTCCTTGAAATCCTCGAAAAAAAAAAAAAAATCAAGGCCCTGGAAACTTTTTGAAAATAAACATACATGGAAAGTGCTTGAATTTATTTTGTGCAAGAAGTTTTCTGTAAAAAATTCCATATTATTCCCTCCGCTAAGTTAGTTACGTGCATTTACGCGTTACGTTAAGTGTTTCCCGCGTGATGTACTTTGCGTTGTACGTTGCCATGACGTTCATGCACGCACAAAACTACTACGATGGAACCTCAATGTTTCACAGACACACCGTGAAACATTGCAAAAATAGGCTGGTTACTAGAGGTCTGCTACCCGACCCAGCATAGTTTATTATAGATAAATTAAACATTATTAAAGCTAAAGTTATTCATTTAAGAGCAAAGAGCTGTGAGTAATTTTCTCTTTGACTTTTAGTTGTTTTATTCACATTAATGGTGCAATCATCAACAGGTTTATTAGACGCTGCTACTTTAAGACCGAATGCAGAACTAATAATCCACATATTTTCTCACAACTATTAACTCCCATTTAAGACGTAAACTGTGTTTAAGTTAATCTCCAAACCGGTCATTTTGCCATATTTCTGTGAATATTTGATTGTTTAGACACGAAACCCAAAGTATAGTTTGCAACTTTGCATGTATGCAGTCCGTTTCTGAGCGCGCGCCGCCATGGGAACAGGGGCAACGTCTCTTGTGCGCATCATTGTGCTTTTAATAGCTCTTTTGTACTATCAAACACGTCCCGCAATTTAGAAACAGCAGACACTGCATTTTACAACAATCACTGATTGTGCTCAGTGCTGATTCTGACGTTAAGTTTGGGTTTAGGGAGAAATTAATGCATCAAAATTTGGCCGGCTTGCTGAGTTCGTAAGGTATCCTGGGTAATTTCATTAGGCCCATACAGGCCCATAGTTTGCGTGCCGTGTGCTTGGCTGCAGTGATTGCTGTGTTGTGATCGTAATTATATGAGCACGCGAGAGAGAAAGTAGATGTGCGCAGTTTCAGCCGTCCTCCTCTGATTGCGGTGTTGTGACCGAAATAGTGCATGCGGGAGCACATGCGCAAAACAGTTTTGTAAAATTATATATGAATCATTTTTATTTTATCATATATCATTTTTCAAAAAAAAAGATCAGTCACAACACCGCAATTAGAGGACGGCGCTGAGACCATCAGCTGTCGATTCTGCTCTTCCTTTATAACTCGTACTGAGAAGGATAGGCTATATTTATCTAAATAGTTGTGCAACAAAAAGTTTAATGTTTGAGTTCCAGGGGAATTTGTGACTGTTTCACCTGTTCAACCACACCAAAGTTTCGTTATTAGTAAGTCCGTGCTTTTTCTCTTTTTTTTCTTGTGTGCCTTGGTGAAGCGCTGTTTGTACATGTAGCCTATTTTTTTAATTATCATGGCAAGCAATCATAAAATACAGCATATTGCAAAAAATTTTAAAAACTATTTACTGCTAGAAACGGACCTCGGGTTCGGGGTTAAAATATAACCGTAAAGTTATTTTTTGATAATTTGTGATAATTTACTCACCCCCATGTCATCCAAGATGTGCTTGTCTTTCTTTCTTCAGTCGAAAAGAAATTAAGGTTTTTGAAGGTTTTTACAAAAATAAATAAAAAAGTTTAAGTTTTATAAGCACAAATGCTCGCCTTGCTCTGTTCTGTGAGACCTTTTCAACGTAATTGCGTACTACGTGACGTCACGAACGCGCATCACAGAACAGAGCAAGGCGAGCATTTGTGCTTATAAAACTTAAACCTTTTTATCTATTATTGAAATGACAGATCGTTTCGCTAAATAAGACCCTTATTCATCGTCTGGTGTCGTTTAAAGCCCTTTGAAGCTGCACTGAAACTGTCATTTGGACCTTGAACCGTTTGGACCCCATTGAAGTCCATTATATGGAGAAAAATCCTGGAATGTTTTCATCAAAAACCTTAATTTCTTTTCGGCTGAAGAAAGAAAGACATGGACATCTTGGATGACATGGGGGTGAGTAAATTATCAGCAAAAGTTTTTCTAAAAGTGAACTAATCCTTTAAGTTTAAAGCCCGTGCAGACCTCTACTGGTTACATGAGCTGGTTACCTAAGCTCTTTTCAATAAAATCCATGCAAAAGTTAATCAGATCATTTTAGAATACAGTATAGGATGTACCAAATATTCTTCATGTTTTAAGCAAAACAGAAGTACGACAAATAGAATATCAGATCTCTGTCATATGGCCAAAAATGAATAAAAAAATTAAAAAAATGTTTTGCATAGTTGTGTTTGACACATGAAACCTGTAACAATGTATCTTACACGGTAACACGATGTAACCTTGCTCTCACTTGAAATGTGTCCCCACATTAAGTCCTTGAATTTGAGGGTATTGGACCTGGAAAGTCCTTGGAAGGTCCTTGATTTTGAAGTTGTCCAAGGTGTGGGAACTTTTTATTTTGATGTCAGTAGTTAACTCATCATGTGTTGTGCAGTTGGAGATGCTGGAGGACCACAGGAACGAGGTGCGCTCACAGAAAGCGTTCTGCATCCAGTGTTGCTGGCGCAGGTACCAGCATCATCAGCGCAGCCTCAGGACACACGCTGCCACCCGCATACAAGCAGGTTAGCATTTAACATCTTTTTTTTGTGATTACAGGGAAATTGGTTGCATAACAGATGAGGGTGGGAATCTTTTGGTACCTCACGATTTGATTTAAATATCGATTTTTGATTTTTCATCAAATTTCCCATTTATTTGTATAGCGCTTTTCACAATACACATCGTTTCAAAGCAGCTTTACAGAAAATGCCATATTACAATTTAGAGTGATCTGTTATCAGAGGTAACTATGTATTATAGTTATACATATACAAAATCACAGTTATAGAAATTTATTAATTTAAACAATGTAATAATTAATGGCAGTAACAATGAGCTCATTGAGGTAATGAATACTTGTACATAGTACATATACTATATATATATATTTATTTGATTGTAGTTTACTGTTTTGTGTTACTTTTCTTATTTGACTGCGGTAGACAGTTTAATAAGTCTAAAAGAGGAAAAAATCCTACTAAATTTAAATGTGAACCTTGAAATCTATTTAGTTTTTCTTCCCATTTCAGTCAACCCAATATTATAAAACAAATGCCCTTTAAGCTGACTACAATCATTACAGTCTTCTATAATAAAGCAAGACAGGCAATTTTATTTAATTTAATTTTTTATATAAAAAATGGGAACAAAGAAGCAAATTACAAACAAAAGGACAAATACAATAGAAAAAAATATACAAATTAAATAAACTTAAGTTTTTTTCAGGGACAGTAGTATAGGTTTATTTAACATGCAGTAAGAAATACTACCGAAATTGAATAATCAAATGTAAAAAATAAAACACTGTATAGTCTTCACTGTATGATTTAAATATAACTCGATTCATATTAAAGATAAAAAAGTGATTCATTCAAAAGCAGTGAGTGTTTTTTTTTTATATATATATATTTTTAACATTAATGAAATGGATGGCCCTTTAAGAATGAATGCGTGGATATAGTTACACATCCGATTTTCTCACATTTGTTTTCGTTCGCGTTGGACATAACCGATTCTGTTTACATTGAATACTCAAAAGTCCACACGATGTGCATTTTGACATAATTGCATGTGTAGCTGTGAAAGAGAACTGAATTCGAGATCGCATGGCATACATTTTTGAAATTTGTGAATTGCTGCACATCGGTAGAAGATAGAATCGTGATTCATATAAGAATTCATATAGATAGGGCTCCATGATTTGGGAGGAACATTTTAATTGCTATTTTTCTGATAAAAAATGCGAATGTGACTTAAAAATGAAAAAAATCCAGGTTTTCCGTTCTTATTTTAGGGGTGCATAGTTAAAAAAAAAAATAGCACGCAGAGCAATGCTACTAAAGTTGACGGAGGCTTCTTGTCCCGCTCACTTCCAGTGGATCAGAGATATAATGTCTGGTCTTTGCCTTGAAAAGATCAGGTGCTTGTTAAGAGGATCAGAAAAACAATTCCTTAGGATCTGTCAACCCTTCAGTCTAAATAACGGCCTATTATTGACTTGTATTTCTCTCTATTCAGCCCTAAATGGAGTTTAAAAAATATATATATATATAGGTGTTTTTTTTTTTTTACCTTGTGTGTTTACTGCATTTATGTGTGTAGGTGTAAAGAAGGCTAGAAGTAGACATCTGCTGTGTGTCTAGACACTGACACCTGATCACCTTCCTCCTGATTATCCCTTAAACCCAGAACAGATTCAGCTCACCTGAGCCAAACACCTGCTTCACTGAGATCAGTAAAGCCAAAAGATAACCGAGTCACAGTATAATCCCTGGAATTAAAAGTCTGTCCCATAATCAGACCATACCACACTAATGAATTCATAATACTTTTAACAATTTATAAATGTTTCAAAAACAACAATAGGGCCTTAGAAAATGATGTACATTGCCCCAAATTCTGTATTATTTTTTAATTCGTCTGGATTCCATGTTTTATGATTTAATACTAATGTAATGAAACTTTAAAGGTACACTATATAACTTTTGACCCTCTAGCGTTTACTGCATGCATTTAGCAGAATAACATTGTTTTGGTTGTGCTTGCGTGACTCGGCTAACGAGATGTAACCAGTTTAGATAGAAAGGATCTCAAGCTGACTAGCTATTGCTTTACCCGTTAATAGACACGGTACTTCCTTGAAAATAAAATTTAATTTAAAATAGCTCGAGTTTTAAGCTTATTTGTTCATTAAAGGGGTGGTATAATGCCCTTTTCACAAGATGTAAAATAAGTCTCTGATCTCCCCAGAGTGTGTATGTGAAGTATTAGCTCAAAATACCCCACAGATATTTTTATATATCGTGTTAAAATTTGAGGGTGAGCAAAAACGCACCGTTTTTGTGTCTGTCCCTTTAAATGCAAATAAGCTGCTGCTCCCGGCACAGGGGGCGGAGCTTCAAGAGCTTGTGTCCTGAAAATGTAAAAAACTTTTAGTCTTTTATGTTCAAACCGTAATAAGTCAGACAAATATGGAGAGACTCAAGAAGAAGTGACAACATGTACACAACATTTCTGAATGGTTAGTTGATGAATAGTTCTAGTCCTTGATTAGCATATTCAGTCATGATAATCTATAAATCGCGTTCCCGGGGGCGGGGTTTATGTAAATTTTAGGGTTGGTGATGTCACTAACCCAGGAGGAATGTTGTGTAGTTCCTACCAGCCGTTTGTTGTAGTCCTTAAAAAGCAATTTCTTTCAAAGAAAATATCTCCTTTTGCTTTAAACTTTGAGCGTCGTGACTTTGTAGATGTTGTTTATGCTCAAACAGCAACATTACACACTAACTAAAGTTAAAAAAGGGAAATCATAATCAACCACCCCTTTAATGACGCCATTAGCAACTAGTCGACGTCGACTCGACCCGACTAGTCGTTCAACCCCTAGGACAAATGGCTCTATCCAGTATTCGTATAGTATCATACAGTGTTTTTTAACTCCCTTTATGTGTCTCTTTATCATAGGTTTGAGATCCTGGCAGGTCAGAAGTGAAATTAAGAAATGGCACAAAGCTGCAACGGTCATCCAAACCAAATGGAGGCGCTGGAGAGTAAGCATTGTGCTGGTTTTTAATTTGATTAATAACAGTGTTTGGCAGGACTTCATTTTATCCATTGGGAATTGAATGTCTTTTCCAAAAATGTTGGTGTGTTTAATGAATTCATTTGGATTCAATGTTTTATAATTTAAAGGGGTTATATGATGCTATTTTAAAAGTTCATTATTTTGTTTATTGGGTGCAATAGAATATGATAACATGCTTTAAAGGAGTAGTTCACTTTTTAAAAAACTTTTGCTGCTAATTTACTCACCCCCATGTCATCCAAGATGTCCATGTCTTTCTTTCTTCAGTCGAAAAGAAATTAATGTTTTTGATGAAAACATTCCAGGATTTTTCTCCATATAATGGACTTCAATGGGGTCCAAACGGTTCAAGGTCTAAATGACCGTTTCAGTTCAGCTTCAAAGGGCTTTAAACGACACCAGACGATGAATAAGGGTCTTATCTAGCGAAACGATCGGTCATTTAAAAAATAAATAAAAAAGTTAAAGTTTTATAGGCACAAATGCTCGCCTTGCGAACTCTCCTGTTCGAACTCGTTCATCAAAATGAACGATACTTTTTTCGAGTCAATGACTCGTTCATCAAAATGAACGAATCTTTTCTCGAGTCATTGACTCGAAAAAAGTATCGTTCATTTTGATGAACGAGTTCGAACAGGAGAGTTCGCAAGGCGAGCATTTGTGCCTATAAAACTTTAACTTTTTTATTTATTTTTTAAATGACCGATCGTTTCGCTAGATAAGACCCTTATTCATCGTCTGGTGTCGTTTAAAGCCCTTTGAAGCTGAACTGAAACTGTCTTTTGGACCTTGGACCGTTTGGTGCCCAGCAAAGTGCATTATATGGAGAAAAATCCTGGAATGTTTTCATCAAAAACCTTCATTTCTTTTCGACTGAAGAAAGAAAGACATGGACATCTTGGATGACATGGGGGTGAGTAAATTATCAGCAAAAGTTTTTTTAAAAGTGAACTAATCCTTTAATGTTCAAAAAACATTATTTTTCACACACTCTATATTACATTATTGCAGCTCCTCTATTCCCAGTCTGTCTGAAACGCTTTGATTTTTACAAAAGCCCCTCCTTCTGAAAAGCTCAGAGTGCTCTGATTGGCCAGCAGACTCGAACACCTCGAGTATGTGTCGGAAATGTAACGCCCCTTACCATAATCACGAGCTTCAGCTTCCAAGGCGTTAATCATTTGCAAACAAATGGTTAATAATAATGTCGTCGGTTTTATCATATCATTTACCAGTTCGGATTCTGAAAATGCAGATGATCGAGCCGATCGATCGGAACAACTTTGCAAGCAAGACTTGAGCAGAACCAGTTAGTCTTTGTTCATATACTGTCTTAGGTTCAGGAAGCCGTCCTCTTTAAAATTCGCTTTACACAAGCAATCTTTTGGGTTGTTCTGCTCAGGAACAGCTTTATAAATCAATCTTAACCTCTGATTCCTTCCATCCATTTTCGGAAGGCCAAACAAAGCGGTTAAGCTTTTGCGACATAATGACAACACTACAATTATTTAAAGCGTTGCCTGTATTTGGACTGTATTATGCTAATATTTCATTGTGACGTAGACGTTTAAGGAAGTAATATCTGGACTTTACAGATCTTATACATGCGAAATGATTAATTGTCATTAATCGCATCCAAAATGAAAGTTTGTTTACATTAGACATGTGCCGGTATACGGTAATGCGTAGGGGTGTAACGATATTTGAACCGAACCGAAAAACCGCGATACACCACCCACGATACGTATCGCGATACTCTCATGGCGAACCGAACACGCCCCGCCCCCTGCTGCCCCGCCCCCTGCGGCCCCGCCCAGCCCCGGCTCATTGCACCTCATGCGTTATGTGTACACAACGAATACAGGGCTGTTGCCTAACCACCATTAACCACATATAATCGCAATAAGCTCAGTGTTTTGTAACTTTTGATAATAAGCGAGGTGTAATCTTTCAAATTATGTCTATTTGATCACGAAATGCAAACAATAAATGCCGTTTTGGCGCTCTTAGATGTGGCGTGACAGATATCACTGTATGCATGCGGATCATCTCTTCCTCAGTTACAGAATAAACATGAATGGACACCCGAAGGTATGTTGAAAGATACAGTATACTTACTGAAAGGCATCATAACTCGTGTAAACACTCAATCAGTGTTTCAACAGCGGAAATACGTCAATAAAACGCTTAGTTTTCCACATAGCTTTATATTTACCTCAGGCAAGTCATTCAGTGTCCACAGCTTGCTGGTTTGCTAACTCTTTCACTAAATAAATGCACTATATTAGCCTATATATTATATTTTACTTAACCTGTTTATGATATCTTGATTATTTAATGTATGTTTAAAATAGTTGTCATGAAAATAACAGGAACTGTGTAAATTATTAAAAAATAAAAGCAATTTTAGCTTTCTAAACCCCCCCACCCCACCGGAATGAACCGAACCGAACCGAGACCTCAAAACCGTGGGACGAACCGAACCGTCAGGTTTGTGTATCGTTACACCCCTAGTAATGCGATGAATCGCGGTAATGAATATGCACGATATTGTTATCGCGGGCACTTCAAAATACCGTGAAAAATAATAGATCCGAATTTAGATTTTGGGGATCTCAGGTTCTGTCTATTTTATTACGAATTTCAGACAATAAATACCGTTTTGGCGCTTGTAAATGTGACGTGACGGATCGCTGCGCCTCAGTTCAAGTAATCCGATCATCTGTTACTTTTTATTTAAAGATACAGTACAACTTAACGAAAGGTATATGCCTCAGTCATACATAATATCGATCAATCAGTGTTTTTCAACATCGGAAAGAGGTCAATAAAACTGCAGGAGAACAATTATGTCACAAAGTGTTACTTTTACCTCAGGAAAGCCATTTAATGACCAGCACGTTAGTTGACTAGAAAAAATATTTACCGGTAGTTTATTTGCCATTACATAATTTATTTGTCATTACATAATTGTTATTATAATGAAACCCCCATTATATTTAATTTCTCTCTATATGTTTACAGCATTAATGTGAGATATTTTTTCTTGAGAAAAATTAACATGCAGGCTTATCTATAGCCTACCTAATATTTATCCAAATGAGTCAATATTGAATCAAGATTGAAATCAAATTCAAGAATTGAATTCGTGAAAATTGTGTTAAACAATAATACAAACAGCAGCCTACCAGTCATTGTACCATCTAAACATTGTAACATGTTGTCACTAAACTTAATAAAATTCTGTTTAGTTACCAAATGTTTTGACAATCACAATTACACATTGTGATGCAAGGTTTTTTTTTCATCTGTTTCTCTTGTGCAATTAAAATATCGTGATAATACCGTATACCGTGATAAAAGCTCAATCAATTAATCGCAGAATGAAAATTTGATACCGGCACATGCCTAGTTTACATAATATATGTGTGTGCACTGTGTATAATTTTTTTGTTTATATTAATACACACACATGCATGTATCTATTTAAGAAAATTTTTAATTTATATATCAATATCAATATTTATACAGTATATACATGCAAGTATTTCTTAAATATATACATGCACGTGTGTGTGTATTTACAGTATATAAACAAAATGATTATACACAGTACACACACGCACACATATTATGTAAACACACTTTTATATTGGATGTGATTAATCGCGATTAATCATTTCAGAAGGAAAATATTACTAATTATTTTAATAAAGTATGCAAACTAAATATTTGTTTTGTGCTGTTTTCTTACATTTCTGCGTTCCTTCTCGATAGGCGTGGATGGATGCGTTAGCTGAGGCAGAGCTGGATGATGCCGAGGATTTCATGGAGGAAGAATCACGTGTGTTGCCGAAGCTGGATCCTCTGCTGAGGGAAAGAGGGTCAGTACAACTCGACAGCATCCAGGAGCCCGTCATGGTCCGAAGCTGGCCGATCGGGCTGGCGATTGCTTCTGCTCCCACCATCACTGTGTCTCTGACGGCCACTGGTTTCCAGCGGATCATGTCCATGATGGCCTGTCTGAAGATCCCATTCAGACACGGTGAATACAAAGTAGAGACCAACCAGTTTGAACAGGGTGTGGCGTCTATCAGAGCTCAGCCACGGGTAAGAGACATTTCCAATATACTACATTTATATGAGTGGCCACAAATTATTCCTGTATAAAGTCCCCCAGTGGTGAAAATCCAGCTTTTAATGTTGTTTATATGTCTTTGTGGTGTTTTTAATATGCTTTAAGACAAACCATGTGTAAATTCATAAGTCGACAGCATTGCTGAGTATTTTCTGCTTAAAACTGCAGTGAACCAAAGACAGTCTCAAAAACATGTCTATGACATGCTGGCAATTAATACAGAAAATAATTTAGACACTTACCTCTGTTCGTAGAAGTCCCCCTGTAGTCAATCATTTTGATCACCAAAATTACATATTTAAAAGTTTTTTCCTGTAAAAAAAATCTTCATGCCTTAAAATATCTTGAATGTAACTCGACACCCTTGCCTCATTTAGTATGCGCGGTTCTATGAATATGCAAATGAGCCCCGCCTCCACTCACTCACTCAGCTCAGAGATCCACTGGTTGACGATCACACGTTGATCTGATTGGTTACAAGGTCGTTTGTGACGTCAGAAACACCAGCGATTTCAAACCGTGTTTTTGAGACTGTCTTTGGTTCACTGCAGTTTTAAGCAGAAAATACTCAGCAATGCTGTCGACTTATGAACTTACACATGGTGTGTCTTAAAGCATATTAAAAACACCACATAGACACATAAACAACATTAAAAGCTGGATTTTCACCACAGGGGGACTTTAATATATCTGTATTCTTGCTGCTTGTTGCTTTAGTTGTTGTAATGTTGTTTTATATGATGTTAACATTTTGTAAAATTTTATTTTTAAGTTTGTTTTTTCATCTAATACTTTTATTTTATTTCAGCTTCATTACCCAAAATGATTTTAAATCGTTTTAGGTAAAAATAATAACACTGTTTGTAAATCAAGTTTACTCAGAGGTGGATCAAGTTATTACATTTATAAAAAAAAATTTTTTTATCTTGCTGAACTGTGTGCTATAAATGCAAGGAACATGTACTATGAAATTGTCTATTTAGGCATAAAGAAGAAGAGAGTTGAGGATCTTCACAGCAGATTTTATGTAATGAACAAAAGAGCAGAAGCAACATTACAGCTTATAACATAACCAGACAAAGGAAACTCAGGGCAATATATACACCAGCTAATGAACTTAAAGGAAAGAAAGAGGTGTTTTATGAATCAAAACCTATTGGAACCAATGTTAAACTAGACACCGTTGCTGCGTCTCAATTCGCCTACTTACACTACGCCCTTAAAGTGTGTACTCTTTTTGTGAAGGAAAAAGTACATACTTTTGAGTGTGTAGCAGAAGAGTAGACAAGCTTTAGGACAAACTATCATGTTATACAATTGCGTCTTTAACGGTTTCTCTCGGTCTCATCCTGTCACAGTAAACTGACCTGTCAATCATCTTGTCACAGTTAAAATCCTCCATTTCATTTAATTTCCTACTGGAAATGGCCAAACGGATCTTTATAAAAGTCCACATTGTTATTGCAGATGAAATATAACACGGATAACACTAAATAAATATTTTTCTATCAGGTTAAACTTTGATTAGTCACTCAAAGCTTTATCTAAACCTCTCACTGCGGTCGCGCATATCTGACATGTTTTGTAGTTTTTTAACACATTACTCGTGTTTGTAGTTCCTCGTCCAAAGCGCAATGGATTGTGGGTAATATTAGCCGTTATAGTGAACACGGATCCACACTTCGAAAATCCACCGGAAATAGTAGATAATCCCGGGACTTCAACATACTATGCTTTGGGACACACTTATTCTAATCTCACACACTGTTTAGGATGGATAGTGTGGACATTAGCCAGACAACAGAAAGGAAATCCTAGTGAAGACAAACTAAAAGTCCTGCTTTAATTGCTTTGGCTGTTTGTTTTGACAGGGGTCCATTAAGATGCATCTGCAGAGATCTCCCCTCCTCTACGCCGACAGACACCCAGTGCACAAGGCCGATGTGGTGACCGGATTCAACCAGATCTTGCTGGAGAAGACCTGACAGGACCTCTCCTCTTCTCATCATGCTGCTAAACGCTCTCATGCAATCAGTGCACCTTTGAAACACACTACATTAAGTGATATTAAACATTTAGCTGCCTTATTGTTAGTGCAATGTAGCGTTTAGTTGTATTTACTCTCTCTCAGCATGAAGCACAAGTGCCTTTTAATTCTTCAGTCCTGTAGAGCATTTTATATCTATTACTTTAACAGAGCTTTTATTTTATTCTAGCATTTTCTGTTATGATTTAAATAATGTGTCTTGCACAGCTTGAAAGTGATATTTATATCGTAAATATATTTTATAGATAAGAAATTATTGATAATGTGCTGCTGATGTATCCCAAATTCTGGTATTTAATTTGATTTGTATTAAAGTCCCCCTATCGTCAATAATTTGATCCGTTAAAACTCTTCTCTGATCACCAAAAATACATATTTAAAAGTTTCCCCCCCCCCCCCCCCCCCCCCCCCGCGAAAATACATTCCTCATGCCTTAAAATAGCTTGAATGTAACTCGACACCCTTGCTTCATTTAGTATACACACGGATTAATGAATATGCTAATTAGCCCCGCCTCCACTCACTCACACCAGCTCAGATTACCTGATCCACTGGGGGTCTTTAATATATCAGTGTACAAACTGATAAAAATAATGTTTTAAAATGGCTATATGTAAGAATTTTCATGTATTAATCATTTGTACTGCCAATGTATGAACAGCAAGACTTTCCTAGTTGATTTTTATGTTTAGGACTCGGGATGTTTTTGTCTGGGAAATCGCAGATGTGTGTTTTCCAACGAGAGCCTCTCTTCTGTTCACTGACACATGACACTAATGCTTATACAATGTTCAGGATAATGCTGAAAGAGCCGTTCTGGACTGTAATGTCAATGTGTCGTGCAAAGAAAAGAGATTCATTCAAACTACAGTTTCCCATAGTCAGATCTATAGAGTCTATAGTCTCGAATATACTCTATAATCAAACTATCATAACAGTGTGATTTTAATGAGCTCATCTGTCGCTGATCTCCACATCTCTATGATCAGATGCTTTCTGAACTGATGTTTCTCTTTTCTGTGTGTGTTTATTGTGTTATTGAGAGGAAAGAGCAGCACATATTCATCTAAACGTCACTCTCAGCAGTGGACGGCGTCGGGATGTTCATTAACAGTAAATCACTGCAAAGCTATTTCCAACTTCTTTTTACTTCTAAGCAGAGAACGAGTAAATCTGGGTCTTGAATCACATTCAGTCTCTTGTGCGTTACGTGATCTCGAGTGTGACGCTGCGGCTGCAGTTCACTTAACGGCCACCGGTGTCACTAAAAACAAGAGTTTCTTAATTCTTCATATAGCACCTTAAAACATGTTACAATGATATTATTTAGAATAGAATAACTGAGATGATGGAGAACATAGTATTGATAAAGACAAGTTTTGAACACTTTGCATGAAATATTTTTTTTATTCATTGCACAATGTAAGACATTAAACACTACGAGATAAAATACTGGGGAAAGCTGCCATTGCTGTTGATGCTCTATTTGCATATGTATTTGCCGTTCTTAATTTTGTCAGATTACTTGGCACACTGACTACACAACATTCCTCCTTAAATCAAAGGCGTTTTTGGTTATGAATTATGTGCATTTATTACCAAAAATAATCAATATTTCTAATCTCAGGGCATTAATCAACAAAACGTGTGACTATAATACAGGTATTTATAGTTTGTGCTCAGGTACTGCTTTATCAAACAAATAAAACACTTTGTCAAACTTTGATAATTGAAATAAAAATCATTACAGATGTTCTGTTTTTGGTGTCTTTTTACATTTATTTATTATTAAAAGGCATGTAATAAATGACTGGATGTAATAGTGCATGTGTGACAACACAAAGGCTCAGTAATACGTTGAGAAAACATGCAACAAATATTTCAAAAATACTAAAGCTTGAGCTATTCGAGTATGTTTATTATACATACGGTAAGTCTAAATTATCATGACTGTATTCAAAAGACATGTTTAATACATGGTTACATAAACATTTGTGCACAAAAACCAATGCACTGAGATGCTGCGTGCTGCTCATTGGGAATCATTAGGAGTTCAATGAAATCAGTATCGGTCATCAACACTCTCTGTTTGCGTAGGTTCAATAATTTTTAAGCACCGATCCGCAAACTCCACGAACAGCGGCTCCTGCATGGCGTCTTTCATGGCTTTGGCTTTATTTCCGGCCGAGTCCACCGACATCATTAGCTGTCGGAGATGAGGATTCCTCAACAGACCCTTCAGCGCCTCTGAATCTCCTGTGTGAAGGAAAAACATCTGTGAAACTGCCTCACAAACAGCACTGAAGACTGATATCATTTCTTATTACACGGCTCTACGAATACTTGATTCTGATTGGTCAATCGCACCATTATTCCCAGATCACAAACACGGCTCATCTGGGTCACTGAAGTCAGTGTTATACGCTCGCTAGGAACGGGTTTTTCTTCGTGGGAGTTTTGCATTTGGTGAGCTAATAAAATATTAAAAATCAGTTGAATCAATATTTTGTGTAGAGTTATTCAATCATGCCATCCAGTATCGTGAACTTATGGAAGCGTATTGCATTCACTTGAGGAAAAAAATCTACTCTGTTTTTCTGAATTAACGAGTTAATTATCTCAGAATTACAAGAATTTTTCATGGAAAAAAGATTTTGCTCTGTTTTTCTGAATTAATGACTTAATCATCTCAAAATTATGAGTAACTCATTAATTCATAAAAACAGTGAAAAAAATGTTTTTCAAGAAATATTTCTCTCATAATTCTGAGATATTAATTCAGAAAAACAGCAAAAACTTTTTTCCATGAAAAATTCTCTCGTAATTCTGAGATAATTAACTCGTTAATTCAGAAAAACAGAGTAGATTTTTTTTCCCCCTCAAGTGCATGCAATACGCTTCTGTATGAACTCGCTCTCTCTTGTTTCATACAAATGCAGCGGCGGCCATTTTGTGACTATTATTTTGTACACTGTTGGATTATAAGATACAAACAAGTATGATTTTAAAACAGTTTAATCAGAAATCAATATCTCTTATTCCATAATTGTGTATGTGGCGAAATTCTGTGTAATAAGTGGTATGACTGTATACCGTATCTCTTAAATGTCCGTCTATTTTTAACTTGTCGCGCTAGCTTTGGGTTTAAAGACCTAAAAAAAATATTTAAAACTCAGATCAATATTTGTTCATCACCCTGTCGGGGGTTTATTCGGAGATAACAACATCATCCCTGACATACCGAGCTGCTGAAGTTTCTGTAACGGCACTTTGTCAGTCTGACTGTCTTCATCAAGGAGATCCTCAACAACCCACGGCTGTTCGGCTGAAATCAAACACATTTACATCTTGATGCAAATGTAATATGGCTGTTGATTTTGGTATCTATAACGTGTGTGTGTGTGTGTGTTGATCACTCACTCACCGCTGCGCACTGGAGTCGGGCTGCTGGAGGCCGGATCGGGTTCTTTAATTGGGTGGCATGAATCTATAAGAGCGAAAAAGAAATAAAGGCTTACACTGTCTTGTTGTTAATGTATAAGACACAACATAACTGATAATAACTAGATGAGTAAAGTTTGAAAGCAAACTTTGATGTTGGCTGGACAAAGCCAGGTCTGAAAGTTTAAAAAAAACTTTGAAAAGCTTAAAAGTTAAAAGGTTTTACTCAGAGAAATAAATAAAAATTGTTACTGGCATGTTTTAACATGTTCCAAGCATAATTAGCATGTTTTAACACATTGCTAGCATGATTTAACAGATTGCTAACATGTTTTAATATATTGTTGGCACGTTAACAACATGTTAATGTTAACAACATGATTTAACACATTGTTAGCATGTTTAAGCGATTTGCTGGCATAATTAAGATGTTGCTAACATGATTTTCATGTTGCTAATATGTTGGTAACATGTCGATAGCATGATTATCATGTTGTTATCACGTTGTTAGCATGATTTAGCACGATGCAAAAATTAGTTGGCATGTTGTTAGCATTATTTAACATATTGCTTGCAAGTTGCTGATACGATTTAACATGTTGCTAGCTTGAATTGGCACATCTTTAGCATGTTTTAGCTCATTGCTAGAATTAACACGTTGATAGCATGTTGCTAACATGAGTTAAAGTCTCCCTGTAGTCAATAATTGTATCCCTTAAAACTCATCTTTGATCACCAAAATTGCACATTGACTAATTTACTATACGCAGTTCTGAGTATGCAAATGAGCCCCGCCTCCACTCACTCACTCAGCTCAGAGATCCACTGGTTGACGATCACACGTTGATCTGATTGGTTACAAGGTCGTTTGTGACGTCAGAAACACCAGCGATTTCAAACCGTGTTTTTGAGACTGTCTTTGGTTCACTGCAGTTTTAAGCAGAAAATACTCAGCAATGCTGTCGACTTATGAACTTACACATGGTGTGTCTTAAAGCATATTAAAAACACCACATAGACACATAAGCAACGTTAAAAGCTGGATTTTCACCACAGGGGGACTTTAACACATTGCTATCATGTTTTAGTATGTAATAATAATAATAATCTTTAAAGTCTCAGAAGAAGAAGAAATAAAGAGTGCTTTATCTAGCCAACATAATAATTTCTAAAAAAAAACAAAAAAAACAATTGCATTTATAGTAGCAGTAGTATTATAATGTTAATACTTCTAATAATAATGCATTATTATTTGATTAAATTAATGATAAATCAGTACAGCATAACGATTGCAACGCCAAGGTCATGGGTTCGATTCCCGGCCATGGAACTGCAAGTCTTTTAGATAAAAACATCTGCCTAATACGTAAATGTGAATATTTATAAATAGAATATTGTACGTACCATCATCTTTGTGTCTTTTAAAGCAACTCACTGAACAACTAGAAGAAAAAGAAATGTGTTGTTTAGTTAATAATTACTGTAGTATCTAAAAAGCGAACATGAATATATGACTTACTATCTGATTCTGCAGGCCGGACATCTGTATTTAGGAACATGTTCGCTGCAAACTCCACACAACTGCATGACTACTTTAGAAAATCGAACTATTAAATAAAAAAAAATAAAACAACGTAGATGATGTTATGTAGCCTGTAGTTACTGGAACCACGTGTTTGTGTTGTTGACAGCGTGTGGGACTTTTAACTCATTTCCTGTAGGGAACACTTCCGGTGTAGAGTGCTGAGGTCACGGTGTCCTTCCCCACGTGTGTGAGTGTGTGACTGTCAGTGTGATCAGCGGTCAGCAACGCGAGCGAGCATCTCTCAGAAGAACCGAAGTCATGTTGAAGTCTGTGAGTCGGGCGGTTCAGCTCGCGGCGCGTCTGTCCAGCAGGAGCTCCGCGTCCACGCGCGCGATCAGCCCCGCGCCGCGTCTCAGCAGAACCTTCAGCCGGTCCATCTGGAGCCTGAGCGGCAGCAGCGGCGCGTCGTCGGGGTCCAGGCCGAGGCTCCTCACTGCGACGCGGGCGCTGCCCACACTGTCCTGCGGCTGCGGGAGTCTGCACACCGAGGGTAAGCGCTCCTACACACACACACACACACACACTACTAAAATTGTTATGTAAAGGTCGTTTCTATTGTAGATGTGTAGAGGCTAACTCTTAATAGCTAAGTGGTCAGAGAGGAGAAACAAGATCAATATAGTAAGTTACCACCAGGGTTATTTTATTTAACTAAACCACAAAACAATGTCGTCAATTGAAATAAAATAAAATATTAAACATACTTTAGCTAGTATTTGGAGTTAAAATCTCACAACTTTTTTTTTTTTTTTCAGAATTGCATAATATAAACTGTTATAAAGTCAGATATGAAAACTCGCAGATCTGAGAAAAAAAGTTTTTTCCTTCAGAATTGGAGTTTAGAAGTTTATATTTCACAATTCTGACTTTATAGAATGCAATTGTGAGTTTGTATCACAATTCTAAGTCAGAATGTGAGATATAAACAAAAGTTTGAGAAATAGTCAGAATTGTGAGATAAATTTAGAATTGCAAAAAATAATATTCAGAATTGCGAGATATAAGCTTGAGATGTGTTAAGGCTAACTCTAGAAATTGTACTTTTACTACACCTCTATGGTAGATGAGTAAACTTTTAATTTAGCTACTAATTGGTCATAGAGGAGAAACAAGAACAATATAGTACCAGGGTTGTTTTAGTTAACTAAACAAATACGTCAATTGAAATAAAATAAAATATTAAAAAAATATTTCAGCTAGTATTTGGAATTTATATCTCACAACTTTTTTATTTGTCTTTTTTTCTCTCACAGAATTGCACAATATAAACTCGCAATTGCGTGTTATAAAGTCAGATATGAAAACTCGCAGTTCTGAGGAAAAAAAATCCCTCAGAATTGGAGTTTAGAACTCAAAATTGCGAGTTTATATTTCACAATTCTGACTTTATAGAATGCAATTGTGATTTTGGATCACAATTCTAAGTTAGAATGTGGGATATAAACAAAATTTTGAGAAATAGTAAGAATTGTGAGATAATTTAGAGTTGCGAGATATAAGCTTAGAGATATAACGCTCCTTCACATAGACTTAAACTACTAAAAAGTATTATGGTAAAGGTCGTTTCTATGGTAGATGTGTTGAGGCTAACTCAAAAAATTTTACTTTTAATTTAGCTACTAAGTGGTCACCGAGGAGAAACAAGAACGATATAGTGCCAGGGTTATTTTAGTTATCTAAACCACAAAACAATTTCGTCAAATACTTAAATTGAAATAAAATATTAAAAACCTATTTCAGCTAGTAAAGTGAATTTTCTACGGAGCCCCTGAAGGAACCTTTGCAAAAATAAAAAATATACAAATATTTTTGCAAAGGTCCATTTAGATGGTCCATACTTTTCTCATTTTCATTTATTTATTTTAATTTGATGTACTTAATAAACATTATTAAAAACTATGGAAGCTTGTTTCCTCCACTGAATTAGAGGGGAAAAGGGTTATTGCTACTTATTATCCCGAAATTCTTGCTATTTTTTTCCGCAATTGCGAGTTTATATCTCAAAATTTTAACTTTTTTCGCAGAATTGCGTAATATACACTCGCAATTTGATTGTTATGAAGTCAGATATAAAAACTCGCAGTTCTGTGAAAAGTTATTTTCCCCTCAGAATTGGACTTTAGAACTCGCAATTGCACAATTTCACAATTCTGACTTTATAAAATGCAACTGTGAGTTTGTATCACAATTCTAAGTCAGAGAAAAGTCTGAATGTGCGAGAAAAGTCAGAATGTGAGAGATGATTTAAATTTGGATAAAGTCAGAATTGTGAGAAACAAACTCGCATTTGCAAGGAAATTAGTCAGAATCGCAATTTGCGAGGAAAAAGTCAGAATTGTGAGAAAAAAAGTCTGAATTGTGCAAAAAAAGAGTCTGAATTGTGCGGAAAAAAAGTCTGAATTGCGAGGAAAAAAGTCAGAATTGTGAGAAAGTCTGAATTGTGCGAAAAAAGTCTGAATTGCGAGGAAAAAAGTCAGAATTGTGAGAAAAAAAGTCAGATTTGCGAGGAAAAAAGTCAGAATTGCGAGGAAAAAGTCAGAATTGTGAGAAAAAAAGTCAGAATTGCGAGGAAAAAAGTCAGAATTGCGAGGAAAAAGTCAGAATTGTGAGAAAAAAAGTCAGAATTGCGAGGAAAAAAAGTCAGAATTGCGAGGAAAAAGTCAGAATTGTGAGAAAAAAAGTCAGAATTGCGAGGAAAAAAGTCAGAATTGCGAGGAAAAAGTCAGAATTGTGAGAAAAAAAGTCAGAATTGCGAGGAAAAAAGTCAGAATTGCGAGGAAAAAGTCAGAATTGTGAGAAAAAAAGTCAGAATTGCGAGGGAAAAAAAGTCAGAATTGCGAGGAAAAAAGTCAGAATTGCGAGAAAAAAAGTCTGAATTGTGAAAAAGTCAAAATTGTGAGAAAAAAAGTCAGAATTGCGAGGGAAAAAAAGTCAGAATTGCGAGGAAAAAAGTCAGAATTGCGAGAAAAAAAGTCTGAATTGTGAGAAAGTCAGAATTGTGTGAAAAAAGTCAGAATTGCGAGGAAAAAAGTCAGAATTGTGAGAAAAAAGTCAGAATTGTGAGAAAAAAGTCAGAATTGTGAGAAAAAAGTCAGAATTGTGAGAAAAAAAGTCAGAATTGTGAGAAAAAAAGTCAGAATTGTGAGAAAAAAAGTCAGAATTGTGAGAAAAAAAGTCAGAATTGTGTAATATAAACTCGCAGTTGTGAGAAAAAAGTTAGAATATAAAGTCGCAATGACCGTTTTTATTTATTTATTCTGTGGTGGAAACATGCTTCCATTTATAAACACTATAGAGATATATATATTTTTTTTTAAAATCAAATCTAACAAAATTACTAACTGAAATTAAAACAAAAACAACGCCTAATTCAAAATCTTTCGTAAAAAGTTACCAGATTAATTGGATTATTCCAGAATATTAAAGCTGATGTCATATCCTGCAATATTTGCATATGTGTCATCAGAGCATCGCAACAAGTGGAGACGAACAACAACACGTCACCTTAACCGACCAATGAGATCTCATTCATACTAGTGTTGTTAGTAAATCATGCATGTGTGTCTTTATCCTTCAGGCGATAAAGCGTTTGCAGAGTTTCTCTCTGATGAAATCAAAGAAGAGAAGAAGATCCAGAAGAGCGCGAGTCTTCCTAAAATGTCCGGCGGGTGGGAGCTGGAACTGAACGGCACAGAAGCGAAGCTCATCCGCTCGCTGGCCGGAGAAAAGTACGAATGCGTTTCATTCAGACAATCAGATTAATATGTTAATGTAAATGTTTCAAAGTGCCTCCAGTTATTCTCTATATCAGTGTCAGTGTTTCTGAAATCCTGAAACGCCTCCACTGTAGTCTTGAGTTTCTTCCGGGAACGAACACGTCACAATATTCCTCATTATAATAATTCATACACAGAATAAAGGGGCGGGGCCTGGTTGAGTTAGTTAGTAGTGTGTTAAACTGGCGGTTATGGGAAGGGGCGGGACATTTCCCAAACACACCTGAAGCGCTCGACCAATCACAACACACTGCTCCAGCCGACCAATCAGAGCACAGTGTGGTTTTCAGAAGGAGGGGCTTCATAGAGACAGGAACTAAACAGAGCGTTACTGACAGACTGGGAAGAGAGGAGCCGCAACAATGGAGAATATGAGGAAAATAATCAACATTAAAGCTGTTCTAGGAGAGCACAATAACAAGACTTTAAAAGAAAAAGGCACAATAGATTGAACACATTTATAAAGCGTCTTCTGCAGAGCTTTTATGATCGTTCGTATCCTCCGCTGTAATAATACATCATGTGTGATGTTTGTGTGTGTTTGACAGAGTCACCATCACGTTCAATGTGAACAACAGCATCCCGCCACAGCTGGAGGAGGAGCCCGAGCAAACGCAGAAGGGTCAGGAGGAAGAGGTATCGCCACTAGCCGCGTTTCCATTACCCTTCAAATTGCGAATTGAAAACACGTCAAAAAAAGTTTTTACGCTTGCATGAGGAGGTTTTTCAGGCAATTCGAAAAAATTAATATTTCGCAAAACTGCAATGGAAACAGTTTTTGCGCATTTACAGTCACCTGACGTAGATGACGCGGTGTTTGGACAGAATACGAGACAGAGTTCTTTATTAAACTCATAAAAGACAAAAGAATTACAGGAATACTCAGTGTTTCCCCTAGGATTTTTTTTCGGGGGGGGGGGACTGCTACTGTTGCGGAGCGGGCGTGTTACGGATACGTGGTGTAAATTTTTTAGCAATCAAAAAGCATGTCTAATTAATTGAAATAGTGTATTATGAATTATTAAACGTATACGACATTTAAAAAAAAAATATGAAACAAAATTTCACACTAATTCTGTGTTGTGTTTTTTCTGGTAATAAAATGAAGACTGTTACGTCTCCCCATTACTAGGTCTAGAACTAATAGGGAAAGTAACATAGAAGTATTAAATTTAGTTAAATAAATAACAAAAAAAAGAAAATAGGTTCAGCTACTGATAACAACTTGTGTTGAGATGAATCAGACAGAGACAGATTTCGACTTTTTAGTAGACTTTTTTTTTTGCGACTTTTTAGTAGGTCGCAATAGTAACCCAATAGTTTTACAGTTTGAAAGTGAAGAAATAAATATTTACAGAATATACACAAATGAAGAGACAAAACATAGAACACAGGAGAAAGGGACAATGAGCGGTGCTAAAGCAAAGAAATAAACATAACAAAACCCTCTAATCTTAACCCCTTTGATATTCCTAAACTATCAAAGAAATACACGAAAATAAACAATTTTCCGTCAACGAATCACCGACTAAACTACACTAAATAACAAACATAAATACATGAGGTAGCATCCGCTCCTTACCTGATGTATATAAACAAACTCAAACTCTAACGTGTTGCATTATGTAGATCACGTGACAGACTAACTATCCCTTCTCATTGTGTCTGGGAAGATCGATGTCGTACGACAAAGTCACGCACCAAAATAAATCAAATAATACAAACTTAGAGAAATAAAAGAAAAAACAATCGAGGAGGCTAACAGCGAACAACAACACAGTGACACGAGAAAAAACACGCCTCTCTTTCTCTGCTCGTCACTTCCAGGTCTTTATATGGAGAAGGTGAGTTCGGATTGGTTCTTTAGGGGGATGACGTCATAGTTGGTTAATCATGATAAATACGAACCCACCAATCATGCGACCTAAGAATAAGGACAGCAGAGAACAAAAGAAAAGGGAAGGGGGGGAAAGAAAACACAACCAAAATACGACACAGACGTAACAAAGACATAAAACACAAATTTTATCATTTATCATCAATTTTAATCATATGAAATTAAATAAACTTTTTGTCAAATAACGTGCTGCACAATGAGCTTTACTGTTAAAATTAAAACATGGATTATTCCTTAAATTCAGTTTTGATGATAAATTATTTGGATTAGTGTTAGTATTATTACATTGGGACATATCTAAATTCTACTGTACAACGGTAATATATTTCTGTCAAGTTAAACCGAACTTTTATTTTGACGGGTTGCCGTCATTTGTGTCTTCATATAGGCAAAAAACAGCGCAAGCGTCACACGTGCGTCAGTGTGTGTGTGTGTGTGTGTGGTAAATGAAACTGCGCGTCGGCTGCACCATTCATTCACACAGAACAAGCAGGATTCGTATTTAAATTGTCTTTGTGGTTTAATATCCACACACACTTGTCTACATCGCGATTTGATTTCAAGTGTATACTGAACTGCTTTCTATTTATTCCTCAAAAGATTGACAAATTCCATGAAATTCCGCGTTATACAGTAAATTTCTTTTTTATGACTGGATTTCGTCAGCAATTTAGGGGGGGCGGGCTGGATTCTAAACCTCAAAGAAACGCCACAATCACGAGCTGGAAGCAGAAATGAGGAGAAACACAGAAACTCCTCATATGAGCCGCTCACAGTATAGACGAATCCGGCGAAACTACCGGAAGTAAGCGGGCGCCATAACTGAGCTGTTGCTGGGTAGCGTTGAGCCATTGCCTCCTATTGTTTTAGTTGCAACTTGCGTCCACTGGAATAAACAGCCCGCGATTTACGACTGTCACTAACGTTACAACTTTTATAATGTCGAGTGGGAAAACATGTTCCGGTTTAAATTGTTTCAATGGCGGCAGTAAAGTGCGCATTGGGGCAGTAACGTTAGTAACAGTACTGTTATGTCTGTTGTTAATGTTTGATTTGCTTGACTGTGACAGAATTTTTTTTTAAATAACAAATTAAATGAAATATAAATCCAGTTTTTGTTATAATAACAATTATTTAATGACATAAGTAAAAAATATAATAAATATGTAATATAGTGCTCAGCAAAATCTCCTCTCTAGCTATGTTTTTTATTCAATTAACATGCTATGGTCATTAAATAGATTTTCCTGAGCTAAATGTAACATAATTGTTCTCCTGCTGTTATATTGACCTCTTTCCATGGTTTAAAAACACTAATTGGTCGATATTATGTATACTTTCTAGCTGTACCTTACCCTTGCCTTTTGCAATGTGAAAATGAGATAAATAATGGACACAAATGAAAAACATGAATTCGTTTATTTGATGTCATTCATTTATTTATTGTTGCCAAATGGACAGATCTTTTTATAGTTTCATCGTTAGCTAACGTTAGCCTAGTTAGCTTGCCAAGCTATTTTCATAAATAATCTGTAAGATGGTTTGTACCTTCATCTGTGACTGGAGGCCACTGTCTAACATCATCAACCCAACAAGTCATTGTGCCTGGCTGTAGCTGTCATCGAGGGTGCGTTATCACGGAGGTTTGTTTACATACCGGTAACAGCTCAGTAATGGCGTCGCCACAAGATGGCAGCCTACACAGAACGCTCGTCGGATTCGTGTATACGGGTCTTTCCTTGCCATTAATGCTTGGATAACACACACACACACATGTCTCCTTCCATTAATAATAATAATAATGTCTAGTGCGGAGGCTCTGATATATATAAACCTAACTATGTCCGTCGCCATGATGTTTGGAATGACTGATCGCGAGAGGAAAAAATAAAGTTTTAGTCACGTAGCATCGGTTAATGGAAACGCCGTCATTTCGCAATAGTTTTTTGTTGACATTTAGAAAACATCGCAAAACGCACCTAGATTCATGCAGTAAAGCACTCTAGGTTATTGTGTAACAGCCAGTGAGATTACTAGATACTTAAATTCCTTAAACTGTTCAAGTCGTTGGCATTTTAATTGTTGTTATGTGATGTTACAGTAGTGAAGTGGAGATTTGAGAAAATAAAGGTTACAACATAAAATCACAAGTTTAACATTTTATATATAAAGTCAGAATTGTGAGGTAAAAGCACAATTTTGAGAAAGGTTTAGATTTAAATTCGCAATTGTGAGAAAATGTGTGAGATGTAAACAAAATTTGGAAAAAGTCACAATT
>JARWKJ010000004.1:2925198-3010198 GCA_029959095.1 Rhinichthys osculus
AGTGTAAATACATCTGGTTGTTGAAACCACATATGTCAATTTTACTCCTCTAAAAATGCTAAACAAATAAACGTGTGAGAGCGTGTTATAGGCTATATGTCATAGTCAGATATGACGGCGCTTCTGCAACAACACGCATCACCGCAGATGAGCATCTATTCATCAAGCCAACGCACAAACTATCGCAAATCAAAGTGAAAGTAAGTCGCAGACGCTCGCTTAACACACAATCATCTTCATTAAAAGTTAAGAAACGAAATGATCTTACCAGTACTGTTGCCGCTCTCTCTAATTGCGGTCTTCGATTTAGAAATTTTAGCTGATGATCAATAAAATGCAGCTTATCTGTTGCTTTCGGTGACGTGAACTCTATTAAATCTGCATATAGCGCGGAAATTGAAGATCGGATTTATATCTGTTTTGCAAAAACAAATTTATGTGACCAGCTGTAAATGGAATCGTTTTGATAAATCAGTAGCTATCCGATCTGAGAAAACGCATGAAGTGGCGCGCGCGTGTAACGTTAAACAGCCGACCCGGGGATTCCCCAGTCCCAGCTCAAAACAAATGACACCAAAATCCATGATTGTTCGTTTCACACATGTATTTAATGATCTGAAAAATATGTTGTTGTCATTATTTATTTAAAACAAAATCGTGATAAAGTAAAATGCGATCAAACTAAAAGTAGTAATATGCGTTAGGGGGCCCCGGCTGTCAATCAATATCTTCCAGTCAAGCGGGCCCCTGATTGGTCCGGGCCCGTAAGCAACCGCGTACCCTGCTTACCGATAGTTACGCCACTGCTGTCAGTAATTACTCTCCCTCATGTTGTTCAACCCCGTAAGACTTTCGTTCATCTTCGGAACACAAATTAAGATATTTGTGATTAAATCTGAGAGCTGGATCACTCCTCCATAGGCTTCTAAGTTATTGAAACTTGCCGGCCCAGAAAAGTTATTAAAGACATCGTTAAAATAGTCCGAGTGACTACAGTGGCTCAACCTTAACGCCGGTTTCACACCGCACGCGTTAGCAGAGCGTAAGCAGCGCAGGAGCAGTGCGTACGGTGAGCGGAAGCAGGACACGCGCTTTTTGCTTTCATACTGGCAGCGTTTGACGCGAGCGGAGTGTTTACAGACAAAGTACTCTATAATGGGTAAGTTGGCATTGCTTTATTTCGTTTTCAAATACATTTAAGAGAAAAGACTTGTCAAGAAGCTTATTTCATTAATTAATAGGCTATATTATAAAACTTTTGGTTCATATTTGTTTTTGTTGACTTTGTTTTCTGTTTAAATTGATGAAGGTCATTTGATTGACTGTTTAAAACACAATAGATATCACCAATGCGCTTTTGGGTCAAACTGCTGTGTTTTTGGCCACGATCAATGAATTGCCACTTTAATTCAGCGTAACCCGCGCGGCAAAAATAGACAGGACGCCGAAACGATCGCGGCACTGCTGCTCCTGCTCCTGCTACGCGCTGCCGCGCCGCCTCTGCGTGCGGTGTGAATTCTCTAATCTGTTAACATGGGCGCCGAAAAAAATACGCGCTGCTTACGCTCTGCTAACGCGTGCAGTGTGAAACCGGCGTAAGTTTATCAAGCGACGAGAATACTTTGTGCGCAAAAAACACAAAAATAACGACTTTATTCAAACTATTAACTTGAATAAAGTCGTTATTTTGGTAACACTTTACAATAAGGTTCATTAGATAACATTAACTAAGAATGAACAATATTTCTTCAGCATTTGTTAATCTTTGTTAATTTCAACATTTACTAATACTTTATTAAAATCTTGTTAACATTAGTTAATGCACTGTGAACTAACATGAACAAACAATGAACAGCTGGATTTGTATTAACTAACGTTAACAAAGATGAACAAAAACAGTAACAAATGTATTGCTCATGGTTAGTTCATGGAGAATTGATGTGAAAATGCACTACCCAAACTTAAACACTTGTAATTCATGAACCCTTTGGACTAAAGACTTACGGTTGGTCTCATTTAAAAGACGACACTTGCCAGATTGTTGTTGAAGTGGAATAAATTAATAGAATTAAATTATATAAAAGTTATTGAAGTTTAAGTTTATTGTTATGAAAATATAATAAAATATATATTTTTTATTTTATTAAAATATATATAAATTAATATAGGTTTCAGCCTAAAAATGACAGAAAGTCAAAGCCATATATCTAACCAAGTTGTGTTCCAAATTTCAAGTTGATATCACAAAAATTGAAGTTCCCATGAGATTTTGTTTAGGCGTAATACCAAAAATACCCAACGGGTGCCATTGCATTCCATTGAATTTAATTGTATGCATTCTGCCATAACAAATTAATAAATTTCTATCCAAATATCACTTCTGTCACTAAATATGGAACCTTGAGACTCAGACCTTTCTGACAATATGTGTTTTGTCAAGATTAGAACATTTTTGATAATAAATTATGAAATATGATGCCCAAAAGGGGAGGGGCCTAAAAAAATACCGTTTCTATGGTAACGCAACGTCCAATTTCAAAACGGTTTTCACAGGATTAATTCTGAGTTCGTAAGCTTTCAAACGAGACCTAATTTATAACTACTAAAATATGTGATGTAATAAAAAAGGTGATAAAAAAAATTATATATTTTAGAGGATAATATATATAATATACTTTTTAAAGGATAATATTATTTTATAAATTTTTATTGACAAATACTAGATTATATATGTTTTATTGTGAACTTTTAGCATGCAAATCAAAGTTTGAATGATTAAAAGTGTAGTTGTTGACTTTTTGTTACAAAGGTGAAAACACCTGTAATGATACAGATTTTTTTTTGATGCGCACTCTTGTCATATATTAATCCATTACTCTTCCAACATATATTTTTCTGCAAAATAATCAACATATATGTATTCTTGACTCTTAGACCTTTCCAACGATATATAGTTTGCCATGATTAGATTAGGATTTATTAGAACAATATTGAAGTAAACTTAAATATCCCGCTACCGGGATGGTGACAGTTAAGGGGTACATTAACTAATGTTTAATAAATTTAAACTTATTGTAAAGTGTTACCGTTATTTTTGCGCACAGAAAGTATTCTCGTCGCTTGATAAACTTAAGGTTGAGCCACTGTAGTCACTCGGACTATTTTAACGATGTCTTTAATAACTTTTCTGGTCCGGCAAGTTTCGATCCCTTAGAAGCCTATGGAGGAGTGATCCAGCTCTCAGATTTAATCACAAATATCTTAATTTGTGTTCTGAAGATGAACGAAAGTCTTACGGGGTTGAACAACATGAGGGCGAGTAATTACTGACAGAGTTTACATTTTGGGGTGAACTAACCCTTTAACCGTCTGTTCTGCAGTTCAGAAGTGACTGCTTCATCAATCAGGCACATTCAATGCCGGTTTTTCAAAGAAGCTTCTCATCAAAGATGCTGCAGTCCCTACAGTTCATTGTTTTACTTACCGTGGGCTTATATTGCAGCATATGTTCTCGCGTTCTGTGGGCATCTTTACACATTTACCACAAGTACACCTTTTACAGAAAAAAGTAACATTGTAAAAGAAATTGTAGCACGTCAACTTACTGTATCAGTAGGATAGCAATAGTTACATAGCTTACTGCATTCGGTGTCTGTCTGCTAGCGTTACATTAATAAAGCAGTTAAGCGTTTCAAAATCAGTATTAACGTTGGAGATTTAAAGCAAATTTGACAAAAAAAAAAAAGTTGTTTGTTTACAGACAGTTTAAATTAGCATTACGACTCGAATAAATGTAAAGAATGATAAAGTTTACAAATAAGTCTTTATTTCACAGAAATAACATTTAAAAACATCGGTCAGACTCAGTGCAGTGTGCAGGAACGGCTCACAGGACGACGGACAGATAGTCACACACCTGGGGAGAGGAAAAGCAGATCATGTGATTAGAATAGATCGAGATGCAGAACCGAGCTCTGGTCATGTGACATGAACACCTTGCAGCTGATCATGAGGTTGGGGGATCCGTCCGTGTTAAAGGCCATGGAGAAGCTGGGGTTATGAAGACAATCCTCCATGTGCTCCGTCACGCGCCTCTCTAGGAGACTCTGTAACACCTCTGAGGAAACGCTCCTGCCCTGCGGAGACGCGAGCGTGGGTTACTGTACACTCATCTCTAGTGGATAATACTGGAGTTAAGGAGGACATATTCACTGTATTCTACTCCATCCTACGGAAGCGTATTGCATTCACTTGAGGAAAAAAATCGACTGTTTTTTTGAATTAGCGAGTTAATTATCTCAGAATTACGAGATGTTTTTTGATGAAAAAAAGTTTTTGCTCTGTTTTTCTGAATTAACGAGTTAATTATCTCAGAGCAAAAACTTTTTTTCATCAAAAAATATCTCGTAAGTCTGAGATAATTAACTCGCTAATTCAGAAAAAGAGCAAAAACTTTTTTTCATCAAATTATCTCTTAATTCTGTTTTCTGAATTAACGAGTTAATTATCTCAGAATTACGAGATATTTTTCTGAATTAACGAGTTAATTATCTCAGAATTACGAGATATTTGATGAAAAAAAGTTTTTGCTCTTTTTCTGAATTAACGAGTTACTCATAATTCTGAGATAATTAACTCGTTAATTCAGAAAAACAGAGCAAAAACTTTATCCCATGAAAATTATCTCAGAATTACGAGATAATTTAAGTCATTAATTCAGAAAAACAGAGCAAAAACTTTATCCCATGAAAAATTATCTCGTAATTCTGAGATAATTAACTCGCTAATTCAGAAAAACAGAGCAAAAACTTTTTTTCATCAAATTATCTCTTAATTCTGTTTTCTGAATTAGCGAGTTAATAATCTCAGAATTACGAGATATTTTTTGATGAAAAAAAGTTTTTGCTCTGTTTTTCTGAATTAACGAGTTAATTATCTCAGAATTACGAGATATTTTTCTGAATTAACAAGTTAATTATCTCAGAGCAAAAACTTTTTTTCATCAAAAAATATCTCGTAATTCTGAGATAATTAACTCGCTAATTCAGAAAAAGAGCAAAAACTATTTCATCAAATTATCTCTTAATTCTGTTTTCTGAATTAGCGAGTTAATAATCTCAGAATTACGAGATGTTTTTTGATGAAAAAAAGTTTTTGCTCTGTTTTTCTGAATTAACGAGTTAATTATCTCAGAATTACGAGATATTTGATGAATTAACGAGTTAATTATCTCAGAATTACGAGATATTTGATGAAAAAAAGTTTTTGCTCTTTTTCTGAATTAACGAGTTACTCATAATTTTGAGATAATTAACTCGCTAATTCAGAAAAACAGAGCAAAAACTTTTTTTCATCAAATTATCTCTTAATTCTGTTTTCTGAATTAGCGAGTTAATAATCTCAGAATTACGAGATATTTTTTGATGAAAAAAAGTTTTTGCTCTGTTTTTCTGAATTAACGAGTTAATTATCTCAGAATTACGAGGTATTTTTCTGAATTAACGAGTTATCTCAGAATTACGAGATGTTTTTCTGAATTAACGAGTTATCTCAGAATTACGAGATATTTGATGAAAAAAAGTTTTTGCTCTTTTTCTGAATTAACGAGTTACTCATAATTTTGAGATAATTAAGTCATTAATTCAGAAAAACAGAGCAAAAACTTTATCCCATGAAAAAATATCTCGTAAGTCTGAGATAATTAACTCGCTAATTCAGAAAAACAGAGCAAAAACTTTTTTTCATCAAATTATCTCTTAATTCTGTTTTCTGAATTAGCGAGTTAAAAATCTCAGAATTACGAGATATTTTTTGATGAAAAAAAAGTTTTTGCTCTGTTTTTCTGAATTAACGAGTTAATTATCTCAGAATTACGAGATATTTTTCTGAATTAACGAGTTAATTATCTCAGAATTACGAGATATTTGATGAAAAAAAGTTTTTGCTCTTTTTCTGAATTAACGAGTTACTCATAATTTTGAGATAATTAACTCGCTAATTCAGAAAAACAGAGCAAAAACTTTTTTTCATCAAATTATCTCTTAATTCTGTTTTCTGAATTAGCGAGTTAATAATCTCAGAATTACGAGATATTTTTTGATGAAAAAAAGTTTTTGCTCTGTTTTTCTGAATTAACGAGTTAATTATCTCAGAATTACGAGGTATTTTTCTGAATTAACGAGTTATCTCAGAATTACGAGATGTTTTTCTGAATTAACGAGTTATCTCAGAATTACGAGATATTTGATGAAAAAAAAAGTTTTTGCTCTTTTTCTGAATTAACGAGTTATTATCTGAGAATTACGAGATTTTTTTTTTTTTGATGAAAAAAAGTTTTTGCTCTGTTTTTCTGAATTAACGAGTTACTCATAATTTTGAGATAATTAAGTCATTAATTCAGAAAAACAGAGCAAAAACTTTATCCCATGAAAAATTATCTCGTAATTCTGAGATAATTAAGTCGTTAATTCAGAAAAACAGAGTAGATTTTTTTTTTCTCAAGTGAATGCAATACGCTTACGTACTATTCAGACCAATCAAATAATAAAGTGTAATTTGTTAACATTAGTGGTTAACATGAACCAACAATGAACAATACTGCAACAGTATTTACTCATCTTAGTTCATTTCAACATTTACTAATAAATTTGTAATATTTTAAAACAAGTTGTATTTGTTAACATTAATGCACTGTGAACTAACATGAATATTAAATAAGATTATTAAATGTATTTATTTAATTAGTTTATTTGTCAGGGACAAATGTACAAAACACATTAATCTTATGAAAATATGTTTTGTAACAGAGTTAACAAATGCTAATTTCCATCTGCAGTCCCCAGGCAGGTGCACACAATATTAAAACATCATATTACAAATAACTGTCAGTAGCACTAACAAATACATGCAATATTAGTCAAACAATGATCATTTAAAGCTAATCAGATGTTTAAATGAAAAGACTTAAAAAAAAAAAAAAAAAAAAACATCACAGCCTAAAATATATACAAGATAGTCAAAAACATTTACTTCAATATTACATTTGTACAAAAAATGCTGTAAAAAAATATATTACTCATAGTTAGTTAATGTTAGTTAATGCATTAACAATCAGACCTTATTGTAAAGTGTTTACTGGATTCATTAAACCAAGTGTTTATATTACTTTTTTTATTTTTGTGTGTGAAATTAACTAGCAATATCTGAGTGAAAATTGCAAAGAAATGCCAAGTAACACGTTGAATTTAACCGTAGAAAAGAACAATTTTCTTGTAAAACGTACTTACAACTTTGAGAAATGCATTTTATCGGTGCTATCATGTAGAATTGAGAAACTCTTGTTGTTAGCGACACCGGTGGCCAAGAAGTGAACTGCAGCCGCACTTACTGTTTGATTATAGAGTATATTTGAGACTATAGACTATGTGCAGGTGAAACTCGAAAAATTAGAATATTGTGCAAAAGTTCATTTATTTCAGTAATTCAACTTAAAAGGTGAAACTAATATATTAAATAGACTCATTACATGCAAAATGAGATATTTCAAGCCTTTATTTGTTATAATTTTGATGATTATGAGGTTTTCACAGCTGTAAGCCATAATCATCAAAATTATAACAAATAAAGGCTTGAAATATCTCATTTTGCATGTAATGAGTCTATATAATATATTAGTTTCACCTTTTAAGTTGAATGATTTACTTTTGCATGATATTCATAGTTTTCGAGTTTCACCTGTAGATCTGACTATGTGAGATCTACACGCTTTCAGAGACAAACTATGAAGTCTCGTTTTTTAAGTTTCGTTACAAAAAAGTGATTAATTCTGACATATCGCCTCTTTAAAAGTGTACTCACAGTCGTGTTGACGTAAAGGCCACATGGACATGATGTAAAATGACCATTCACTGTCAGATTATTCCTGCACAGAGTGAGTAACACAATTACATGTTATTAATATAGATGGGTTTTGCAGGAAAGATTGGTTTATGGCAATCACTTACACATGACATATAGGACATATGATCCGTCCACCCGGCTCCATTCCCTCCAGCACCGAGTCCAAATACTGTTCTTCATAGCGCACACTGCTGTTATATTCCTCCAGAATCAAGAGCTCTGGAGGACGGCACACATTGACACGCATTTATTTATATATGATCTAACGCCATATCAGCAGCAATGGCTATATTCATGGCAATCAACAGCATTTCAATTTAAAAAATATTGTGATTACAATCAATTCAATATATAGTTTACAATAATTTAACTTTTTCCTTTAAAATACAATCAGTATACAAAATCAGACATACCAATAGTAACAACAGTAATAATAACACTGACATAGAATCTTTCATAAACATACAATTCTCAAATTAATCCTTTTTAAAAAATATATTTTCTGAATAAAAACATTGTCTAATGAGAGACATTGAAATAGTCTTAAGGGATTTAACACATTCCCCACACTACCAAGTATTTCAATTAAAAAAGAATTGTGATTACAATCAATTCAATACATTGTTGACAATAATAATAAAAAAATCTTTAAATCAGACATTTATACCAATAGTAACAACAGTAATAATTACATTTACATCAAATCTTTCAATTCAATATTTGTCAGAAATTCTACAATTAAGGACCATTAATATATTTCCTGAATAAAAACATTGAAATAGTCTTAAAGGAACACTCCGACTTTTTGGGACTTTGGCCTATTCACCTTCTCCCCCAGAGTTAGATAAGTCCATACATACCTTTTTCATCTCCGTGCGTGCTATAAGTCTGTTTGACGCACCCACCGCTAGCCTAGCTTAGCACAAAGACTGGATGTAAATGGTTGCAGCTAGCATACTAATCCAAATAAGTGACAAAATAACGCAAACATTTTCCTATTTACATGTTGTGATTTGTATAGTCACAGAGTGTAAAAATAACAAGTTCATATGAGACACAGACATATTTTAACCGTATAAATACTGGGAACTATATTCTCTGAAGGCGAAGCACTGCTACTTGGGCGGAGTGATAACCGCAGCACCTGAGACGCGCCGTGGTGAGGAGCAGAGAGCGCGTCTCAGGTGCTGCGGTTATCACTCCGCCCAAGTAGCAGTGCTTCGCCTTCAGAGAATATAGTTCCCAGTATTTATACGGTTAAAATATGTCTGTGTCTCATATGAACTTGTTATTTTTACACTCCGTGACTATACAAATCACAACATGTAAATAGGAAAATGTTTGCGTTATTTTTTCACTTATTTGGATTAGTATGCTAGCTGCAACCATTTACATCCAGTCTTTGTGCTAAGCTAGGCTAGCGGTGGGTGCGTCAAACAGACTTATAGCACGCACGGAGATGAAAAAGGTATGTATGGACTTATCTAACTCTGGGGGAGAAGGTGAATAGGCTAAAGTCCCAAAAAGTCGGAGTGTTCCTTTAAAGGGGTCATATAATGGTACATGCACTTTTACAAGTTGATTCTACTGAAATGTGTGTTGGCAGTGTCTGTACACAACCATCATATAATGATAAAAATCCATCCAGTGTTTTTGTTTTAATCTCCTTATATGTTTTCCCCTGCCTCAAATTGAGCCGTTCGTTTTTGTGACGTCAATAAAACGGAAGCCCCTCCCGCGATTGTTGATTGACAGGAGCGTTTCAACACAGACCCGCCCTCGCTCGTGAGAGCTGTCAATCATAGTCTGCGCGGACCGGCGCGGTCATTGTTGATATGCTGGAGCACTGTCTATGAGCAGAATGGCTCTAAGCGATTGTGGTGTTCTGTTCTTGGGTGTAATAACGAACACAGTCATTTTAATGTTCCTAAATCCGAACCGCTGAAGACGCAGTGGCTGAGTTTGTTTTCGAAGGGAATATTCCCCACGAGCAACGTCAATGCTCTCATGTTTACGCGAATCATTTCTCACCAGACTGCTTTATAAACGAGGATCAGTATAAAGCTGGTTTTGCTAAGAAGCTGCCCCTGAATAAAGGATCGGAACCTATTCGTGTTCCTGCTGAACCTTCAGAAGAACTAAAGTGAGTGTAACGTTTTATTAATCTTTATATTAATATTTATATTAATCTTTGCAAATCGCTAGCTGCACGCTTCACAATGAATGCGTCTAAGGTTTACACTCAGGGTACATTACGGCATGTTTTCTATACGACGTTCTCAATACAATTCATAATCCCACGTTTATACTGAACAACACGTTATGGTTATTGTGTTATTGTGTTATAAACGGTGTACACACAGAACAGAGAGGCGGGGTCAGCGAAGCTCATTATCATTTAAAGGCATATGCACTGAAACGGCGTGCTGAAAACAGAGCTGTTTTTGACCAGGTAAAATAAGTGTTTTCGTACAATACTAATGAGAATTTTTAATTAAAGTATATTACAAACTTTTAATTTAGACCCTAAAGAATCATATTAGCTTGTACAAAAATGGCATTATATGACCCCTTTAAGTGATTTAACACTTAACTAATGCATTTCCATTTTGTCACGATTAGTGAATTCTGACACACGTCCGGGTGTTTCCCAAACTGATATAAAGAGGAAAAGCAAACCTTGCGCTACGAGCTCCTGCTGAATCTCCTCAAACGCTGAAAGTTCGTCAAACTCCCGCTGTGCGGTGTAAACCTGAGGAGGAAGAGCACACGGGTAAACATATACAGAGTATAATATACAGAGTTGATGCAAACTCTTTTTGAGTTGATTAACTTCAACTCTATTGCATATATGTATCAGGAGGACACTTAAGATGCACTGAGTTTAAAGGTAAGCTATATTGTGTTTAGGAGTGTGAGTGAAGAAGTAAAATCCTTGATGGGTAACACTTGAAGGGGTGTTCATAAGACTGACATGACACCTTCATAACCATGACATGACATATGTCATGAATATGAAGTAGGGTTTATGCATGTTTATGACAACCGTCATTAAGTGTCATTCGCTCAATTATGACATTTTAATGCAAATATGACATTGTTTGAGATGTCTTTGTTATGACACCTTGACATAAACCATAACATCATAACCTGTCAGTGTCTTTGTCATGACAACTTGACATTAAATTAAGTTAAACTGTCATGTGGTTGGTTTTGACATTGGCTGTCATAAGGCCATTATAACTGTGTTATGAATATTTTTCGTGGCCTCAACTACAGTGGTACACATTGAATTTGTCATTAAACAGTTATAATGCCTCATGACAGCCAATGCCAAAACCAACCACCTGACACTTTAATGTAATGTTACCCCATAAAGCTAAGTGGTTTCTTAAGTTTGATAATTAATCTGCTATGTCATGTTTATGACAGGTTGTGTTGTCTTAGTAATGTCAAGTTGTCATAAAGACATTTCAAACGATGTCATATTTGCATTAAAAATGTCATAATTGAGCGAATGACACTTAATGACAGTTGTCATAAACATGCATACAACTTCCTTCATATTCATAACATGTGTCATGTCATGATTATGAAGGTGTCATGTTAGTCTTATGCACACCCCTTCAAGTAAAGTGTTACCAAATAATGCTCTCATGTGTCCTTTATAGTTTAAAACCCTGGTGTGAACGACACGAAGGTTCGTGTGTCTCAGGAACATTACGCACATCTCTGATGCCGTCTCCGTTCCACAGCGACGGGAGCCTGTGATTGGCCGACTGTAACGCGCTCCACTCCTCCTCCATCACCTCCTGCACCAGCAGAGACCGGTTCGAGCCGCTCGAATCCTCTCCCATCTGTCTGAACTTCTCCAGCAACCGCGACCGGCTGTTCTTCAGACGCTCCACACAGCGCTGGAAGACAGAGAAGATTATATGATCATAAAGCCTTTCTTAAAGGAACAGTGGCGATAGTTCATAGTGTTAGAGTCAATTATTTTATCCCTTAAAACTCATCTTTGATCACCAAAAGTACATATTTAAATGTTTTTTTCCTTGATTTTTTTCTTCACGCCTTAAAATAGCTTGAATACAACTATACACCCTTGCCTCATTTAGTATACGCGGTTCTATGAATATGCAAATTAGGCCCGCAGTTAGTGACGTCAGAAACACCAGCGATTTCATACCGTGTTTTTGAGACTGTCTTTGGTTCGCTGCAGTTTTAAGGAGAAAATACTCAGCAATGCTGTCGACTTATGAATGTAGTCTTAAAGCATATTAAAAACACCACATAGACATATAAACAACTTAATAACAATATTTTACCCACAGGGGGACTTTAACATACATATAGAAATTTTTAACAATTTAGATGCAAGCTAAAATTCACAAATTTCTCAGTTTCTGTGCGTTTGTTTTTATTGGACCTTTTGAGATACAAATGTATCCATATCAATACCTTCAGGCAGAGGTGGGAGACTCGAATCATATGACTTGACTCGAGTCAGACTCGAGTCGCAATTTTCTGGACTTGAGACTTGCTTGACTAGATCTCTGAAAAGACTCGACTTGACTTTAGACTTGCTCCTTGTGACTTTAGACTTGGCTCGGACTTGTGCCTATTTACTTGAAATGACTTGTGGAAAAAAAAAATCAATTATTGTGTATTTTTTTTTATTCGTCATAAGAGGGAGCGCGGGCGGTAATGCACTCTGTGTGTGCGGGTTGAGGGAGAATAAAACGATTCGCGGGACTCCCGCAAACTAGAAATATCTATGAATAAAACATAAAAACTAATACATTTTTATTCATCTGTTGCAGAAAAGTAATAAGAACAACTAAAACAAAATAGAAACGATTTACAGGCCAGATGTTTTCTAACATGTCTGCAGCGTTGAGCGATGTAGCCAATCACAGACATATGTGCTGATTTCTAGGAACACAATGGCCAATCAGAAGCATTTACGATAGACTTCCCTCACCGCTCAAAACGGACTTTTTGTTCAGTGCTGAATTCTGTATGCTGGCAAATCCTCGAATTATAACAAACAATGTGTATATATTATGAAAGCTTCATTGATAATAACATAGATGTGTGAGATCGCGATGAACTGATGTCAGCTTTTTAGGAATTAGGGCGCGCAGTCAAAACCATGCACGCAGGAGCTGCTTGCTTTTATGTCTAACAGTGCAGTGGTTTGTGTGTTAAAGGGGTCATATAATGGTACATGCACTTTTACAAGTTGATTGTACTGAAATGTGTGTTGGCAGTGCCTGTACACAACCATCATATAATGATAAAAATCCATCCAGTGTTTTTGTTTTAATCTCCTTATATGTTTTCCCCTGCCTCAAATCGAGCCGTTCGACCGTGTGACGTCACAAGCTCGCACGCCCCTCCCGCGATTGTTGATTGACAGCAGCGTTTCAACAGACCCGCCCTCGCTCGTGAGAGCTGTCAATCATAGTCTGCGCGGACCGGCGCGGTCATTGTTGATACGCTGGAGCACTGTCTATGAGCAGAATGGCGTCTAAGCGATTGTGGTGTTCTGTTCTTGGGTGCAATAACGAACACAGTCATTTTAATGTTCCTAAATCCGAACCGCTGAAGACGCAGTGGCTGAGTTTGTTTTCGAAGGGAATATTCCCCACGAGCAACGTCAATGCTCTCATGTTTGCCGAATCATTTCTCACCAGACTGCTTTATAAACGAGGATCAGTATAAAGCTGGTTTTGCTAAGAAGCTGCTCGTGAAAAAAGGATCGGTACCAGATATTCGTGTTCCTGCTGAACCTCTAGAACAACTGAAGTGAGTGTAACGTTTTATTAACCTTTATATTAATATTTATATTAATCTTTGCAAAGCGCTAGCTGCACGCTTCACAATGAATGCGTCTAAGGTTTACACTCAAGGTACATTACGGCATGTTTTCTATGTACGACGTTCTCAATATAATTCATAATCCCACGTTTATAATGAACAACGCGTTATTGTGATTGTCTTACAAACGCGTACGCATAGAACAGAGAGGCGGAGTGAGCAAAGCTCATTATCATTTAAAGGCATATGCACTGAAACGGCGTGCTGTAAACAGAGCAGTTTTTGACCAGGTAAAATAAGTGTTTTCTTACAATACTAATGAGAATTTTTAATTAAAGTATATTACAAACTTTTAATTTAGACCCTAAAGAATCATATTAGCTTGTACAAAAATGGCATTATATGACCCCTTTAATGCTTTAATAACAAATAATTTATCAGGAGCATTTATGCTCATGTTTATGGTGGCGACACGTAGGCTAACTTAAAAGTATTTGGAGGTAGGCTACAGAAAAAAAAAGTATTTTTGCGGCGGGAGCGGGACAAAACATAAATGTTGCGGGCGGGAGAAAGTAATAAAGAAAGTAGTTGAGAACGTCAGTTATAACGACCCACGTATTAAAAAAATAGTCGGGTTTAAATCATTTAAATTATTAGATTTGTTTTCTTAAAATTTCCATACAATATTTTGTGTTATGGGATCAAATCACCTGCATGTTTAGAGTAAGAACATACAAACTTTGTCATACAGTACTAATTTAGAATGCAATATCTTTTTATTATTTTTTTACAAGATGGGAAAAGTTGTAGGCCTATTAATCCTTGTTTACTTGTGTTCATTTAATTTATTTTTATTTTAGAGCATTTGAAGTGCTTCTTCATGCTAATTTATTTATTACACACAAGTTTATTTATTTATTTTTGTAACCCATCAGCCCTCTGTGTCTAAATAAGTAATAAAAGTCCCAGAGTTAAAAAATGTGTAAAACTAGCCTGTGTACGACTTGGTATGACTTGATAACTAAGTTGCGACTTGACTTGACTTGACAAAGAGTATGGCTTGACTTGACTTGACCCTTACAACAGAATGACTTGACTTGACTTTGACTTGCAATGTTAAGACTTGGACTTGACTTGAGACTTGCATTTAGTGACTTACTCCCACCTCTGCCTTCAGGTCTGGGGAAGTGTTATGGTTCGGTTAGACAAGTTTTTGAGAGGTTTGAAGCTGTGGGCTGGTAAATATATTAATAATTTATCGCCATATATCTTTACATTACTATAAATGGCATGAAAATAATGTCAGAACGTAATTGTCCTAAAAAGCCATTTTATTTAACATTCATTATTCTGTATGCAAAATAGTGTGCTTCTTTATTTCATAATATGATAATAATATTAAAATATGACCGACCGTACTAAAGCTGTCGAAAGCTTTCATGAGATCCTCCATAACAGAAGCAAGTCAACATGACACTTAGCCTACCTTCCTGTATGTTTCTTTCCATGGTGGTGTCGTGCCTTTGTACATGGATCTGTGTCTCTGAACCGCGTCCATGCTTCGACTGAACCTAAAACACTTCCACAGAACTCAATCCCGGAGAAAACACAGACAAACCAAGCGGATGGTCGCCAATCATCGACTTTTAACCTTCCGCTGACGTCACACATACCCGGACGTTGTTTCAGCGCTCATGGGATTTGTAGTCCGTGATCTCTCCGAGCGGGTTTATAAAAGTTATTTACTCACAGTTTTTATATTGTTCACTTAATTTAAAGGAATTTTTTACTCAAGTCAATTTAATTTATTTTTATTCAGATTGTTTATTTTGTATGCATTTAGTAAAAGTTATTTTTGAAATGAAATATCAAATATATTAAAATAAATATTATTAACAATTAATATTCAAATATTATTATAATAATATTAAAATAAATATAGATAAACCATGCAAGATAATATTTACATTTCACATAATTTCTGTTTCGTTGTATTTATTTTTATTTAAATAAATGTATCAATTATTTATGAATGTATGATTATTTTACCTTTTGTATTAGTTGTAAAACGTCACCTTTTGTTTGCATTAAATATATTTTATTTAACAGTATAAAATAAAAAATATATACACTATTTATAAAAACTGTGTAATTTATTTAATATATATATATATATATATATATATATATATATATATATATATATATATATATATATACACATTTTAATTAATATTTCATTAAAATAAATATAACAATACACAGATCTGTTTTTACAAGATATGCTGTGTATGAAAAAGATGCTCAAAGTTCAAATACTCAAAAAAGGGTCAGAATTTATTATTTATTCGGTCACGTGGTACAACAACTAGGGGCTCCCAGAAGATTCCCAGCCCACACAATTTAAATCACGATCTCTACGAGGATGTGAATGCTTTTTACAAGTTAAAATCTCGTATTTACGGTGTTATTACGACATGGCGTGCACGCGCCTCTACTAGACCAGGACATATTTACAGATCAAATAGACTCTTACTAAAAATAGCATCTACTAACATGATGCCACACAACAGAGATCAACTCTTACACAATTGTGCGGCCTCTGAGAGTTTGAAACAGCTCAATGCAGCGTTTTAATCAGTGAGTTTTAATCATTTTATCACGCTTGATCTTTGACCTGTTGCATACTGAGTTGCAGTGGGGCTGAGCGTGCACGCGCCTCCTCACTCAGATGGCGTTTTTCTCAGTGAACTACTTTTGATTTGAACAGCGTGACAGCAGAGAATAACACTATGGCAAAGGCAGAGTACTCAGAAACTGCAGAACCCAATCAAATCGGACCGGATTCGGAGTCTGATTCGGATCCGGATGATCACTTGCCCAGTGTGGACGCCGGAGTGGGATTCGGATCAGTCCGGCGGACTCAAGTGATCCACAGTGGGCATTTCATGGTTTCCTCGCCTCACAGCGACTCAGTCAGGAGGAGAAGCGCAGCTCTTTATAATTATTATGATAATTATGACACTGTTACTAAACCGGACTGCCAGACCTACAGTTTCGGTCCATTGAGTTCCAGACGACTGAGCATCGACCCAACTCTCACGCGCCTGTTTGAATGTATGACCCTGGCATACAGGTAAAACAAACATATCATTTAACTCTATTTTACCTTACTGCAATGTCTGCTTTACCTTTACTATAAACAGTTGAAGTACAAATTCACCTCATGTTAATGTTTACATCAGTATAAAACAGTTAAAAGTACAGATAAATTGAACTTAAACACCTCACTGCAATGTTTACATAACTGTAAAACAGCGAATGTAACTGATATTTTTAGTGAAATTCACCTAATACAGTGTTTATATTGATACAAAACATCCAAACTGCAGTTAAATGTCAATTTAACTTAAATGTTTACCTCATAAAACGTTATACAGTTGATCTACCTCATTGCAATGTTTACATAAGTGTATATCCATTAAAGTACAAATATAATTGACCGTTCACCTCACTGTTTACATGTTAAACTATTTGTAAATGAAAACGTAATTTTATTTAGATAATCCACTTTCAGTGATATTTATTGCAAGCTTTCAGTAACATAACTTTAACTGTCATGATTTGGGGTGAGCGATGTGACCAAATTCTTATTTTACGATAACGATATATATCACAATAGTGAATTTTTTGTTATTTGATCTCATTTCTGTTAATAAAAAGCAAATTACAAACAAAATAATACAAATTCAATATTAGCAAAAAAGTTTTTCAGGTTCAGGTTTATTTAACAAGAACACTGGGTTGATTCAACTGTCAAATTTGGACAAACCCAACCGTTGGGTTTGTGGGTTGATACGAGCCAATATTTTTTCTAGTGTAGTTAGAATTAGTACAGAAACTTAATCAAATGTAATAAAATTGCATAGTCTTCACCGCATCAATTACATATAAATGGATTCTTATTAAAGCTAAAAAAGTTATTCAGTCAAGAGCTGCAAGTTATTTTCTCTTTTGTTTCATTACCATTAATGACACAGATCAGCAGGTATATTACGCTACTGTCACTTTAAGACCAAATGCACTGATCCATTATACTGATACACATCCGGTTTACACCCAACTTTGTACTTTCACTTGAGACATAATGGCTGTGTTACCTAAATACTCCATAGATGGGCATTTTGACATAATTGCGTGTGTATTCGACCATTCAAGCGCAACCACACGTGCCTACAGACATAGCAAAATGAAGCGAGCGAGCGAAAAGTAGTAGTAGCCTACTCTGTGGGACCAATTGCGACAGAAAGGGCGCGAAGTTACTTGCAAAATATGCTACGCGGTATTAAAATACAGCAATAGTTACAAGTACAATGCAATATCACTTGCGAAGCAAACATCCACAAGCAAATGAAAGCAGATTTACATCAAACACGTCCCGCTCTTTATATTCTCATTCAGGCATTTCATCACTTTGAAGTGTCAATAGTGATATGTGATAAGTGTTTACAATATTATATTTATTTAGGGATGGGCAACGATTAATTGCCCAGCAATTAAGCTATTGTTAATGAACAATAAATATATATAAAGTAAATACATGCAAATATTTCTTAAATATATACAAGCATGTGTGTGTATTTATATATACAAAATAATTATACACACTACACACACATATATTATGTAAACACAAACTTTTATTTTGGATGCGATTAATCACGATTAATCGTTGCCCAGCCCTAATTTATATATTAATATTTACATTCCGCAATATACACGATATAGCAAATAGGGACGCACCAATATAAACATTTTGGCCGATACCGATAACCGATAGTTCTTATAAAAGCCGATAACCGATATATTTGCCGATAAATCTAAATCCAAATTTTTATATAATTTTTAAAAGCCGGATTACAAAAACAAAAGTCTCACCATTAAAAGCCATGTCCCAAGCACACAATTATAATGTTCTATAATTAATTATATGCTAATTTTATGCAGCCGATATGACAGACTTGCGGTGCACTTAACCGTATTTTCCTTTTTGTCATATTTCACGTAATTCAAAACCATCATGTTGAACAGTGCGCATCTGAAGAGTCTCAGCTGAAGGAAATAATACATTATTTATCGGCTTTAAGATATTGGCTAAATTTTCTTATCGGGCCGATAACGGTAACATTAAAAATGAACATATATCGGCCGATACCGATATGGTGGCCGAAATATCGTGCATCACTAAAAGCAAAATCTCTAACGATAGGCATTTTATAGATAGATATCGTCATACCATCAGCTCAAGTCATGAATAAGAATGATGTAATGCTAATATAAAAATGAGTGAATGAAAAAGCTTTGAATGTACTGCTAATGGTCTATGTTATATATTATTACATTTTAATGCAAGGTAATAACGTTTCACCACTCAGTCTTGCTTTCGAAACAGCTGTGAAATCCTTGACTGAGTAAAAAAAAAAAAAACCTCCTCTGGACTTTGATAGGAGTTGGAAGACAAACGAGGTGAGAGTTATAGAATAACGAGGGCAGAGGAATCCACACACTTTCTCCAAAATATACACAGAGTTTCTTTCTTCACCCACAATGATGCAACACACAGACAGAACTGTATTTTTTAGCTGTCTCACCTCTGACCAGAGTCTTGAATGTCTTATTTACTACAGTATATCGAGACTTAGGCAATCCTGCTTTAAACCTTTTTTAGGTTTGCATGTTGACCCATTCAAAACCTTTGAGCCTGTTTGTAAAGTGTTTTTTTCGGTATGCTGGTGTTCCACAGCCTATAATAAACGATTTACCTAAATTTAAAGACTTATCTTTAAGGTTTGGCAGTGTTGCCTTTACTTAAAACATTCATTATTCTTTGCTGTGTCCGTATGCTAATGATAGCACCAGACAGATTGTCAAACGACCTGGAGAAACTTGTTTGTAATATATTGTAATGCAACGTCAGTGAGACTTTGACCGTGAGTCAGCAGTAGCGATTTATGACATGCTATTGACCTGACGTCAAATCAAATGAGAAATCATGTCAGGCTATCAAAAACATCTACTCGTATCACCACATATGACAATAGCATTATGACTGCTGTAATTGGCCAGTGAGATACAGATATTGCGCCATAAAAACACTGTGTGAATATTCTCTGATGGCATTTGTACTACAGAAGTTAAGTTAAGAGTCACTATATTGATCATATTTAGGGTTAAAGGGTTAGTTCACCCAAAAATGAAAAATGTCGGGTCAGAGGTCACTCGTCATGCGTCGGGTCAGAGGTCACTCGTCAGGTCTGAGGTCACTCGTCATGCGTCGGGTCAGAGGTCACTCATCAGGTCTGAGGTCACTCGTCATGCGTCGGGTCAGAGGTCACTCATCATGTGTCAGGTCAGAGGTCACTCGTCAGGTCTGAGGTCACTCATCATGCGTTGGGTCAGAGGTGACTCATCGTGCGTCGGGTCTGAGGTCACTCGTCAGGTCTGAGGTCACTCGCCATGCGTAAGTTCAGAGGTCACTCGTCATGCGTCGGGTCAGAGGTCACTCGTCAGGTCTGAGGTCACTCGTCATGCGTCGGGTCAGAGGTCACTCATCATGTGTCAGGTCAGAGGTCACTCATCAGGTCTGAGGTCACTCATCATGCGTTGGGTCAGAGGTCACTCATCATGCGTTGGGTCAGAGGTGACCTTTCGTGCGTCGGGTCTGAGGTCACTCATCATGCCTCAGGTCAGAGGTCACTCGTCAGGTCTGAGGTCACTCGCCATGCGTTGGGTCAGAGGTCACTCGTCATGCGTCAGGTCAGAGGTCACTCGTCAGGTCTGAGGTCACTCGTCATGCGTCGGGTCAGAGGTCACTCGTCATGCGTGGGGTCAGAGGTCACTCGTCAGGTCTGAGGTCACTCGTCAAGCGTCGGGTCAGAGGTCACTCGTCATGCGTCGAGATAGAGGTCACTCGTCGGGTCAGAGGTCACTCGTCATGCGTCGGGTCAGAGGTCACTCTGTCAGGTCTTAGGTCACTTGTCATGCATGGGTCAGAGGTCACTCGTCATGTGTCAGGTCAGAGGTCACTCATCAGGTCTGAGGTCATGCGTCGGGTCAGAGGTCACTCGTCATGTGTCGGGTCAGAGGTCACTCGTCAGGTCTGAGGTCACTCGTCATGCGTCGGGTCAGAGGTCACTCATCATGCGTCGGGTCAGAGGTCACTCGTCATGCGTCGGTTCAGAGGTCACTCGTCGGGTCAGAGGTCACTCATCATGCGTCGGGTCAGTCGTCATGCGTCGGGTCAGAGGTCACTCGTCATGTATCGGGTCAGAGGTCACTCGTCGGGTCAGAGGTCACTCGTCATGCGTCGGGTCAGTCGTCATGCGTCGGGTCAGAGGTCACTCGTCATGCGTCGGGTCAGTCGTCATGGGTTGGGTCAGAGGTCACTCGTCATGTGTCGGGTCAGAGGTCACTCGTCAGGTCTGAGGTCACTCGTCATGCGTCGGGTCAGAGGTCACTCGTCATGCGTCGGGTCAGTCGTCATGCGTCGGGTCAGAGGTCACTCGTCATGCGTCAGGTCAGAGGTCACTCATCAGGTCTTATTTCACTCGTCACTCATCAGGTCTGAGGTCATGCGTCGGGTCAGAGGTCACTCATCAGGTCTGAGGTCACTCGTCATGTGTCGGGTCAGAGGTCACTTGTCATGTGTTGGGTCAGAGGTCACATGTCAGGTCAGAGGTCACTCGTCATGCGTCGGGTCAGAGGTCACTCGTCATGCGTCGGGTCAGTCGTCATGCGTCGGGTCAGAGGTCACTCGTCATGCGTCAGGTCAGAGGTCACTCATCAGGTCTTAGGTCACTCGTCACTCATCAGGTCTGAGGTCATGCGTCGGGTCAGAGGTCACTCATCAGGTCTGAGGTCACTCGTCATGTGTCAGGTCTGAGGTCAGTCGTCATGCGTCAGGTCAGAGGTCACTCATCAGGTCTTAGGTCACTCGTCACTCATCAGGTCTGAGGTCATGCGTCGGGTCAGAGGTCACTCATCAGGTCTGAGGTCACTCGTCATGTGTCAGGTCTGAGGTCAGTCGTCATGCGTCGGGTCAGAGGTCACTCGTCATGCGTCGGGTCAGAGGTCACTCTTCCACCAGATCTCGACTTGCATACGGCTGTTACCGGAAGCCAGAGATTATAGTTCATAAAGTTATAAATATGGATATTTTTCTTATAAAAATGTATCGCTTCATGAGCCGCATGGATTACTTTAATGATGATGGATGTGCTTTTTTGGGCTTCAAAATCTAAGTTACCATTCACTCCCATTATAAAATTTGGAAGAGCCAGGATATTTTTAATATAGCAGATTATGTTTGGCTGAAAAGAGAAACCGATATAAACATTTTGGCCGATACCGATAACCGATAGTTCTTATAAAAGCCGATAACCGATAAATTGGCCGATAAATCTAAATCCAAATTTTTATATAATTTTGTGAGCCTGATTACAAAAACAAAAGTCTCACCATTAAAATCCATGTCCCAAGCACACAATTATAATGATGTTCTCATGATAATTTTATGTAGCCGATATGACAGACTTGAACTGAACTGTATTTTACTTTTTGAAGTGATTTAAATCATATTTCAAGGAATTCAAAACCATCATGTTGAATAGTGCGCATCTGAAGTGTCTCAGCTGAAGGAAATAATACATTATGTATCATTATCATTATTTAACATTATAAAATGAACATATATCAGCCGATACTGATATATTTTGATCCTTACCTTTAACCCTATATTAAACAATGCCACCCTAGAGTTTTGCATGCACCACTCACATTGAAGTATTAACTTAAAATCTCTTAAAAGTTTAGGTTAAAGGTGTTTGTCCGGCAATAAAGTTTTGGAACGAAGTAAATATTTTGCACTTGGTGCTTTGCTACACAACTGCACTTAGGCGTATCCTAGAAAGGGCATATACAGGAAGAAGGAAGACTTTATTTGACATCTTTCAGCTCAGTGACGTCCTATCAGTGTTGTTTATCTGTCAGGCTTCAAGCCATATCCCACATTTAAGCAATCATTCTCACTGGACTCTTAGCAACAGAGTGAACACAACACTCTTAGTTCACTTGCCTCTTGTTTTTCGAGATTAAGTGCACTAGAGTCGTCAGTAAATGGCGTAAAGTGTCGTCGGATAATGGGCAGCTGTGTCGCCGCTTTAGACTGATGAAATTATTCTGTCTGCAAACACAGTTTAAAGTGCCTGTTGGGTGGAAAAGCATGTTTATACAGAGCCAGCGGGGTGAAAAGGGAAGATTTCACCATTGTTTTGCAAATTCATCAAGACCCATATGTCTTAGTCCCAAACAAAGTTTATTTATGTGTACTTGTTTTGTATAATTATTTTAATTTGATCTGATTTCATGGCTTCTGTTTGTATATAGTTCATTGAATCTGTGATATATGTTTCTGACACTGATGAAACTTGTAATAAAATGTTGAATAAAAAAAACATTTTATGTTGTTTGTACTTGGCTAGCATTATGGTGCAGCGTACACATAAAGTTGCATCTAAAGTGTTGATTGCATTGATGTTTGTGTTTCTTCTCAGTGGGAAGATTGTCTCTCCAAAGTGGAAGTCTTTCAAAGGTTTGAGGTTGTTGTGGAGGGATAAAATCCGGCTGAATAACGGCATTTGGAGGGCCTGGTTCATTCAATGTGAGTCTCCTAATCTCATTTCTAGTCTTTATTGACTTAGTTACTCACAGTTTACGTCATTTCTCTTATGTAAAAGTGTTTCGTAAAACATCCTTTCAGCATGTGTTCACTATATAGCAAATCTCGGCTGCGTGATTGAGTATATCATCACAAAATGTAAACTGTATTATTGCACAGCTCTCTATATATATATCATATCCCACTTTTTCTGCATATTATATACAGTATGCTCACATAAAGCGATATATATATTTTATAACAAATCTCAACTGCCTGTTACTATGTAACTATGTTATCGTCCAGCTCTTTATATAAATTTGTATGTATTAATATGTCCAGCTTTATCCGCATATAAACTTGGGATGCACCGATATGAAAATTTTGGCCGATACCGATAACCGATAATCTTTAATTGAAAAGCCGATAACCGATATATTGGTCGGTAAATCTGAATACAAATTTTTATATCAATAACAATATATTAAAATAACATTAAAACTTAACATATATCGGCCGATACCGATATGGTTGCCGATATATCATGCATCCCTAATATACACAGTATACTCGCGTGGGGCGATTTATACTATATAGCAAATCTCAACAGCTTGATTGGTTGCATCTTCTGAAAATGTAAACTATATTATCGCCCAGCTCTAATCTGCTAAATGCAACTATAAGGCATGAGGATATTATAAACATTAACATCATGTTTTTCTGTAAAGCTGCCTTGAAATCTTGTGTTTTGTGGAAAATGCTTGCAAATAAAATAGACATAACTTTATAATATTTTGATACACTCTTCAAAACTGTTTTTCACAGTTTTGGCTTCCAAAAATAACCTTTCAGCGATCAGTTCTTCAAAGAATTATTATTTTTTTAATCTAAAGAACTATAAGGATGCACCGATAAAATTTTGTCTGATACAGATAATTCTTTATATTTGAAAGCCGATAACCGATATATTGGCCGATAAATCTAAATCCAAATTTTTATATAATTTTTGAGAGCCTAATTACAAAAACAAAAGTCTCACCATTAAAATGTATGTACCAAGCACACAATCATAATGATGTTCTCATGATAATTTTATAGCCGATTTGACAGACTTGTGCTGTACATGTTGCACTGAACTGTATTTTCCTTTTTTGAAGTGATTTCAATCTTATTTCAAGGAATTCAAAACCACAATGTTGAACAGTGCGCATCTGAAGTGTCTCAGCTGAAGGAAATAATACATTATTTATCGGCTTTAATATATCGGCCAAATTTTTTTTTAGTGGGCCGATAATGATAACATAAAAATGAACATATCGGCTGATACCGATATGGTGGCCGATACATCGTGCATCCCTAATATATACAGTATACTCGTGTAGGGTGATAAGGCATGAATATATCATAAACATTGACATCATGTTTTTCTGTAAAGCTGCCTTGAAACATTGTGTTTTGTAAAAAATGCTTTACAAATAAACTTGACCTAACTTTACTATATTTTGTTACACTCTTAAAAACAAAAGGATCCAAAGGGCGGTTTTTCACAGTTTTGGCTTCCAAAAATAACCTTTCAGCGATCAGTTCTTCAAAGAATTATTATTTTTTAATCTAAAGAACCTTTTGTAGAATGCAAAGATTCCATGGATGTTAAAAGTTCTTCACGGAACCATCAAAGAACCTTTATTTTTAGGAATCCTTTGAAGTTTCTCCCTTCCCTTACAAAAAAGTAACGTGCTGGTACCACTGGGCCAGTAATTATAGAAGTGAATAATGAACTACAAAAATGAAATATAATGTTAAATTGCTTTAGATGTGGAGAAAAGGAAGAACCCTGTGTGTGGGTTTGTCACGCCGCTGGAGGGGTCGGAGGCGGATGCCCACGGCAAACCTGAGGTGAGTCTCAACGACAGACCTGAAGACACAAATGCATTTCAGTGTAGAAGAGAAGATTTTATTATGAATGTGTTTATTTATGCCGTTTACAGGCGATTGTTCTGGAGGGAAGCTACTGGAAGAGACGGATAGAGGTGGTGATAAAAGAATATCACAAATGGAGGATTTACTATAAGAAAAGAGTGAGTAACTGACCGAATATAATGGGTCAATTGTGTATGACATTGTGCTGGACGGTAAACCGGTTCATGCTATAATCAAAGGTCCAGACATGAAAAGAAAAAATACCAAAATGACCAATATAATGCCAAAATATATAATACAGCATGTGAGATATCTATAAAATAGCTGAAAATTCCTTTTGCATTTAAAATTTACTTAATATTCACTAAAGTATTTGACAACAGAAAGCTCTCAGGAGAAGACTTTAACTTTTCTGTTAATTGGCCAATCGTTGTAAGTTGATAATCTTAGAATTTCCAAATATGGTTTGATTTTTCATTCTGGATGATATATCGATTTATCACCCCAATAATCCCACCATAAAATGACTGACATGATTATAGACATCTTCACAAAAAGGTTTAAGTGATTTCTGAAATGCGGCCATTGCTTCCTGAAATTAGCTTTTTTTTCCGGAAAAGTCCCGTGTAGTCAATAATTGTATCCCTTAAAACTCAGCTTTGATCACCAAAATGACATATTTAAACATTTTATCCTTGAAAAAAAATTCTTTATGCCTTAAAATATCTTGAATGTAACTCGACACCCTTGCCTCATTTAGTATACGCGTGTCTATGAATATGCAAATGAGCCCCGCCTCCACTCACTCACTCAGCTCAGAGATCCACTGGTTGACGATCACACGTTGATCTGATTGGTTACAAGGTCGTTTGTGACGTCAGAAACACCAGCGATTTCAAACCGTGTTTTTGAGACTGTCTTTGGTTCACTGCAGTTTTAAGGAGGAAATACTCAGCAATGCTGTCGACTTATGAATTTACACATGGTGTGTCTTAAAGCATATTAAAAACACCACACAGACACATAAACAACATTAAAAACTTCACCACAGGGGGACTTTAATACAAAATATGTAATGCGATTGTGTTTCTGAAGGAACTAGTCATACAACACTGCATTTTCCCACTCTGTTGGGATACTGTTGCAAAACTGGAGCAACTGTGGGTCAAGAACCCAAAGTTCAATATTCACAGGAAGGGCCATTAAATCTCTGACCCCAGTCAGTCTCCCTTACAAAGTGAACAAAACCAGATCCTAAAAATTGACCCATCACTAAGATAAGATAAGATTCATCATTTTAAGACCAGTTCCTGTCTGATTTGTAATCTCCATTAGGATTGTAAAGCACTGCTATTTCTGATTTATTTTATTTTGTTTTATTTTTTAGCTTCAGAAGAACAAAGATCTGCTGTGCATGTTACAGAAGGTAAGATCACAGAGGAACTTGCCCACCGTATTAATGCAATAAATGTTTTTTTCAGTTGCGTCTGGTGTCACAGGTCATGCAAAAATCACAAGAGTTTCATTTTTGGGTTTCATTTCTAGTTTCAAGATTATTTGTTCTTCAGATTTTGCTCTTAAAAAGAAAACAAGTATCATCTGTATGCAAAGTGACCCCCTGAAAATGTGTACAAATGACTCACGGGGCCACATTAACATGTCCATAGCTCTGAGATTAAACCATCAAGGGCCTTTAAAATAAAGATACCAATAGGAAAGTTTGTTAAGAACCAGAATCTAAAAGGATATTGAGATATATTTTATACTTCTTGAGTTACAGGCATACAAACTTGAGGCAAAAACCACAAGAAGTGCATTTTGCCTTTTTTTGAATTGTCATCGTTGGCTTATAACACAACAAAGATAGCTAAAGTCAACAGATTTTACTAATAGACCTAGCAATCTCTGTGTAAAGATAAAATAATGAAAATAGTTATTTTTACACCCCTGTAATTTGGCTCCAAATCTCAGGTGAACAGTCATTTTGAGCCTCCTCTACGAAACGTCTCGGTTACGGATGTAACCCTCGTTCCCTGAGTAGGGAACGGAGACGTTACGTCGGATGACGGAGAATGGGGGTTAAGCCAGAAAGCCAATCCTCTTCGAGTATTAAAAAACGAGCCTATGGCAATGAAATGCCATGGGTCTGCGGAATTTGCATAATGTATCTCCGCCTCACCGCGTGAGTATTTAAGGAGAGACACCTGCAACAGCAGATCATGTCTTCGCTGAGGAGCCGAGACTGAACTCAGGCGTCTACCCAGCGGTACAGCGGAAGTGGCAGGGAGACGTAACGTCTCCGTTCCCTACTCAGGGAACAAGGGTTACATCCGTAACCGAGACGTTCCCTTTCGTAGTCACTCCGAGTTACGTCGGATGACGGAGAATGGGGTCCCCGTGTAATCACGCCACCTTCACAGCTGTCTTCCAGTGCCCTGCGAAGTCTGACCTCCCTGTCGTGATATAGGCACGGACGAAGGAGTCCTACTTAACACAGGAATACCAAGGTACACTGGGAAGCATATCTCATGGGAGATATGCCGCAGCATGCCTACCCATAGGGAGGACATAAGAATACACATATGGCCCAAGGGGGCTACATATGGAGGAACACAGGAGTGACCAGCCCGTAGGGTGGCATCTACTTTCAACTCCAGGAGTGGCAGGTGACTTGCCGAGGGAAAGACACATGCTCAAAGAGGCTTACAGTGGAAAATACACATGTGGGGGTTACTCAGAGGAGGAACCATGCACACAGAGGCACCTAGCCGACGCACAGGCAATAGACACTGGCGCCAGCGTCAACAGTGCTGGAGGAACTCAGGGCTTCAGAGGGGAAGGCTCACCTGAGGAAATATCGCACGTGTCCAGTCCGTGGAGTGGAATGGCGAGCAAGCGAGACACTTAACAGCTCCCATGTTAGCTTGAAAAAGACAGTACATGGGCGGAGACTGGCTCCACTCGGAGATTGTAGAATCTGGCGAATGTGTTAGGTGTCGCCCAGCCTGCAGCTCTGCAGATGTCTGTTAGCGAGGCGCCACGCGCTACAGCCCAAGAGGACGCCACACTCCGGGTGGAGTGGGCGGTCACACCAAGGGGGCATGGTCGACCTTGCTGCTGGTATGCCAAAGCAATGGCGTCCACTATCCAGTGAGACAACCTTTGTTTGGAGAGAGCCTTTCCCTTCAGCTTCCCACCATAACAGACAAAGAGCTGGTCTGAGGTCCTGAAACACTGCGTTCTGTCTACGTAAGCACGGAGTGCGCGTACTGGACAGAGCAGTGCCAAGGCTGGGTCTGCCTCCTCCCGGGGCAGCGCTTGCAGGTTCACCACCTGGTCCCGGAAGGGAGTGGTGGGAACCTTGGGCACATATCCGGGCCGGGGTCTCAGGATCACGTGAGAGAGGCCGGGCCCGAACTCCAGGCACACTTCGTCAACGGAGAATGCGTGCAGGTCCCCTACCCTCTTGATGGAGGCCAACGCAACCAGGAGCGCTGTCTTCATTGACAGGATCTTAAGCTCAGCTGATTGCAGAGGCTCAAAGGGAGCCCTCTGCAGGGCACTTAAGACCACTGAGAGGTCCCAAGAGGGAACGAGAGGAAGGCGAGGAGGATTCAGTCTCCTCGCTCCTCTCAGGAACCTGAGGATCAGGTCGTGTTTTCCAAGAGACTTACCTTCAACTGCTTCGTGATATGCGGCAATAGCAGCCACATACACCTTCAGGGTGGAGGGAGACAGCCTTCGCTCCAACCCGTCTTGCAGGAAGGAAAGCACAACGCTGATCGAGCATCTCCTGGGGTCTTCTCGGCGAGAAGAGCACCAGTTAACGAAGAGGTTCCACTTCAACGCATAGACATGTCTCGTGGACGATGCTCTAGCGGAAGTGATGGTAGCCGCCACCGCTGGTGGCAGGGTACTCAAACCTGCCTCGTCCCGTCCAGGAGCCACACGTGGAGTCTCCAAAGATCGGGTTGAGGGTGCCATAGGGTGCCCCGTCTCTGAGAAAGGAGGTCCTTCCTCAGAGGAATTGGCCAAGGAGGTGCTGTCGCGAGGAGTACCAGTTCGGAGAACCAGGTCTTGGTGGGCCAGTATGGGGCGACCAATATGACCTGCTCCTCGTCCTCCTTGATCTTGCACAGAGTACGTGCGAGAAGGCTCACTGGGGGAAACGCATACTTGCGTAGGCCCTGCGGCCAGCTGTGCGCCAGTGCATCCGTGCCGAGCGTGCCCTCGGTCAGGGAGTAATACAGGGCGCAATGGGATGAGTCGTGGGAGGCAAACAGATCTATCTGTGCGTCCCCGAACTGGTCCCATATCAGCTGGACCGACTGGGGATGGAGTCTCCATTCGCCAGAGGTTGGCCGGAGCCGTGACAGCTCGTCGGCTGCAAGGTTCCGTACTCCTGGAATGTAAATAGCACGAAGGGACCTCAGGTGCTTCTGACTCCATAAGAGGAGGTGGCGTGCGAGTTGCGACATACGGCGAGAGCGTAGACCACCCTGACGGTTGATGTACCCTACAGTCGCGGTATTGTCCGAGCGGACAAGTACGTGTTGACCCAGGAGCAACGCATGGAAGCGGTGCAGGGCAAGGCGTACTGCCAGCAACTCGAGGCAATTGACATGCATGAGGCGCTGGGGTCCTGTCCAGGAGCCCGCGGCTGCATGTCCATTGCACATGGCGCCCCAGCCCGTGGCAGAGGCATCTGTGGAGACGACAACATGCCTGGAAACTTGTTCTAGGGGAACTCCGGCCCGTAGAAAGCTGAGGTTCCGCCACGGGGTGAAGGTCTGACGGCAGGTCGGAGTTATTGGAACTCTGAGCGTACCGTGATGCCATGCCCACCTCGGGACCCGATCGCGAAGCCACAGCTGAAGCAGTCTCATATGAAGCAATCCGAGTGGCGCTGCCGCGGCTGCGGATGCCATATGCCCCAGGAGCCTCTGAAAAAGTTTCAGTGGGACCGCACTCTTGCCCTCGAACTGTCGAAGACAAGTCAGCAGTGAGTGTGCGCGCTCGCTCGTAAGCTGCGCGGACATGGCGACCGAGTCTATCTCCATACCGAGAAAAGAGATCCTCTGCACGGGGCAAAGTTTGCTCTTCTCCCAGTTGACCCGAAGGCCCAGACGGGCTAGGTGCCGGAGCACAAGGTCTCTGTGTTCGCAAACCTGATCTCGAGAGTGAGCTAATATTAGCCAGTCGTCGAGATAATTCAGGATGCGAACCCCGTGTTTGCGTAGGGGAACAAGGGCTGCCTCGACGACCTTCGTAAAGACGCGAGGAGACAGAGCCAACCCGAATGGGAAAACCGCGTACTGGTATGCCTGCCCCTCGAAAGCAAACCGAAGAAACGGTCTGTGTCGAGGTAAAATGGAGACATGAAAGTAGGCGTCCTTCAGGTCTATCGCTGCAAACCAATCCTGTGGCCGCACGCATTCGAAAATGCGTTTGGCCGTGAGCATCTTGAACGGCAGCCTGTGAAGGGAGCGGTTCAGGACGCGCAAGTCCAGGATTGGCCGTAACCCACCGGTTTTCTTGGGGACAATGAAGTAGGGGCTGTAGAACCCTGACCTCATCTCGGCTGGAGGGACAGCCTCGATTGCACCCTTCGCCAGCAGGGTAGCAACCTCCGCTCTCATGATCGGGGCATTGCCACCGACCATAGTAAAGCGGACTCCCCTGAAGCGGGGAGGAGACCGTGCGAACTGAATCGCATAGCCGAGCCTGATAGTTCGGGCGACCCAACGGGACAGATTGGGTAGCTCAACCAAGCCCCCAAAAACTGATCCAGCGGAATCATCCGAGCCACAGGCGTCCCCCCGGAGGGGCAGCGAGGCGGAGTGACCGGCACAGGCAAGGGTAGCATAGCGGCCCTGAGCGTGTGCACAGCCAAGCTCCGCGCCCTGACAGAGGAGCCCAGGGAAGGACCAGCGTTCCACGGGGGTCTTCTCTGCCAGGGGTCTTGCGATAGAGGGGGATGAGAGTGGTGTGGTCCGGGGACGGCACGCACTGTCATCCTCGCCCTCAGAGACAGAGGAGGACGAGAGTGGCGAGGCACGGGGGCGTCGCGCACTGTCATCCGGCTCTGTGTGCTCAGTGATGGACATTTCGGTTCTTTCTGTAACCAGATTAGGGTGCTGCCCACCCGTGGGTGAGCAGCGGGGAGTGGAGAACAAAAGATTCTCCCCCGGCCCTCCACCGGGGGAAGGGGGGGGCCTGCAACCGCCTCCTGGGAAAAAACCGACACCATCACTGAGCAGCCCGTCTCAGGAGCGCCGCTTGGCCTGGCGTTTAGCGGGGCGCGGGGCCTGAGGGGGCTGGGGCGCCTTCCTGCGGCTTCCTCCACGACGCGGCCCGGGTGAAGGCTGCTGCTGGGGCCGTGCAGGAGGGGCGGGAGCCACAGGAGGGCGCCCTCGGCGGCGAGCAGGCTGAGGCGTCTGTGCCGACGGCTGGGTGGAGGCAGCAGCTGGCCGTCGGGGCAGAATGTGTTTAATCGCCTCAGACTGCTTCTGTGCGGTTGAAAACTGCTGGGCGAAGTCTTCAACCGCTCCGCCGAAGAGGCCGGCCTGGGATATGGGAGCGTCGAGCAGACGAGTCCGCTCAACGTCCCGCACATCGGCCAGGTTCAGCCAAAGGTGACGCTCCTGGACCACATTAGTGGCCATCACCTGACCCAGGGAGCGTGAGGCCACTTTCGTCGCCCGGAGAGCGAGGTCAGTGGCGGCACGCAGTTCGTCAAACGTCCCTGGGTCAGTCCTGCCCTCGTACATGTCTCTGAGCAGCTGGGCCTGGTAGACCTGCAAGGTGCTCATCGCATGCAGGGCAACAGCCGCCTGTCCTGCAGCTCTGTGAGACCTCGCCACCATAGATGACGAGAATCTACAGGCCTTGGACGGGTGCTTAGGATTGCCACGAGAGGAGGCGCTCTGAGGACACAGTTGCATCGCAACAGAGCGCTCCACCGGGGGGATCCCAGTGTACCCATGGACAGCTGCGCCATCGAGGGGAGGAAAGGCGGAGAACGCTGACGAGCGTTCACGGGAGGTCAAAGGAGCCTTCCATGATCTCGACAGCTCCTCATGCAGCTCCGGGAAGAAAGGAATTGGGGTTGGCTGAGGCCGTGAGGCGGCAGCCGCACCCAAAAACCAATCGTCCAGCCGCGAGCGCTCGGGGCAGGGCGGAGGGTTCCACTCTAGCCCGATGCTCACGGCTGCCCGGGACAGCATGGCTGTCATCTTGGGATCCGACACGGGCAACGCTGGGACTCCCGAAGGAGGCAACGCAGCCGCATCCTCACTTCCCGAAGACTCGAGCCCACCTTGTGATGCCGCGATCGACATCGTGTCATCCTCTGGAGCGCCGAATGAAACACGCGGGGCTTCCGAAGAAGGACCCGCCTGAGTCAGCGCGGCACTCGCGGGTTGCAACACAGCGGAGGGGGGCGTGGACGCATCGTCGGATTGCTCCACACCGTCACCCTCAGATCACCCTGTCCCCCAGCCGAACTACCACCCCTCGTGGAGGAAGCAGAACGGGTGGTGGACGCGGGGACTCTCACTGAAAGATCATTGAGTCTTAATCTAAGTGTTGCGATGGTCATGTTCCCACAGAAGGAACATGAGTCATCCACGAGCGCTGCTTTAGCGTGTTCAAAGCCCAGACACACAAAGCAGCGCTCGTGCCCATCAGAAGATGACAGATAACGACCGCAACCAGAAGAACACGGGCGAGACATCTTTAAAAAGAGGTGCCACGTGCAGCTCTTTTAGGAGAGGAAATACCTGCAATGCTGAGGCGACCAGGGAGAAAACACAAAGTCAGGCAGACCACTGCACAGATCGCAGGCAATGTGAAGACTCGCTGGGTACCGCCGTCACACCAACACTGGAGAGTTCGCTCGTCTCGAAGAGGTGAGTCACTTGTAAACTCAGTTGTGGCTGTGGAGTGAAGAGGTTCTCTTGGCTCCGAAGCGAAAACATGATCTGCTGTTGCAGGTGTCTCTCCTTAAATACTCACGCGGTGAGGCGGAGATACATTATGCAAATTCCGCAGACCCATGGCATTTCATTGCCATAGGCTCGTTTTTTAATACTCGAAGAGGATTGGCTTTCTGGCGAAACCCCCATTCTCCGTCATCCGACGTAACTCGGAGTGACTACGAAAGGGAACAGTGGATTACTCAGTCAAAATACATCTGTGACATTTAATAAAAAGTGTGTGGGTCTTGTCCCACCCATAAGGGTTCCGATGCCCATGATGAAAGCCAACATATCGTCACCTTCCTAAAATAATTGCCTAAGGTATTTTTTGACAATTTTTTTTTTTTTTTTTTCATAAGTCATCTCCCTTAATGATGCTGGCCACCTCTGGTAAACTCACCCACATCCTCAGTTCATGCTATTTTTTTTTTTTGCATGAACTAGTATATTGTAGTACATTTACTAGTATGTTGCATGACTATTAAGATACTAGTAAAATTGCCTAAGTCTCATAATAAAGCAAAATAAAAGTCCCACTCTTGACATAGGCCATTATACTACAGGGGTAGTAGTATAATGTAGTATAATGTCAAGAGTGTGACTTTTATTTTGCCTAAGTCAAAAGACAATGAGACTTAGGCAATTTTACTAGTATGCCAATAGTCATCTTCTGTCATAACCTTAACCTTTTTGAGTGACATTATCAATAAATATCATATATTCAATTATTAGTTTGAAACAACTAGAAATGACATGGGCAATTTTTTTTAGGAAGGTGACGACATGTTACATGTACTTACCGTAGTAATAATAGTAAATTATGCATAATTACATGCGACTGACCCTCAACCAAATCCTACCCTAACCCTAACTCTATAGTAAGTACATGTAGTTAATTAATATCACTCAGTACTTCAATATACAGGTAAAACTCGAAAAATTAGAATATCGTGCAAAAGTTCATTTATTTCAGTAATTCAACTTAAAAGGTGAAACTAATATATTATATAGTTATAATTTGTTATAATTGTGATGATTATGGCTTACAGCTTATGAAAACCTTTTCACAATATTCTAATTTTGAATTTGAGGTTTTCATAAGCTGTAAACCATAATCATCAAAATTATAACAAATATAGGCTTGAAATATCTCACTTTGCATGTAATGAGTCTATATAATATATTAGTTTCACCTTTTAAGTTGAATTACTGAAATAAATGAACTTTTTTTCGAGTTTCACCTGTATAATTACACTGTAACAATGACACCTTAACATAAAGTGTAACCAAAAAATATTAACAAAATCAAAAATTTGAGCCGGGGAAGTTTCCGAAATTTGTTTGATTTCACATGACCTTCTGGATCCTGCAGGTTCGCAACACAACCACACCTGTGATTTCTTCTGTTATTGGGGAGGTTTGTGAAGGCCTGTTCCTCATCTATGTGCCGGAGTGCAGCTGTGATGGGGTCTGGTGTAAATCATTGATCTGGTCGAGTAGCGTTTACTTTAGTAGGTTAGCGGTGCAGGTCATGTTTGCACAGTGCATTTCTATTAATAGTCGCCCCTCAGTTTTTGCTTCGCTCAGTTGGCCGAAAAACCAAAAAGAACATTCAATTCAACTTTATTCGCCATGTATACAAATACTAGGAATTTGATTTGGTCTTCTCCATGCAGGCAACACACAGTAAAACAGAAAGACAAGAAAACAAGGACAGAACCACAATGCAAGGACAAACAGAGACATTATGAGCAATAAGTTAATATAAATAGTGTTGTATTAAATAAAAACAGAGTGCAATGTGTACCAGGTTTAGGAGGGCTATTGCTTGGGGGGAAAATCCTTGTGAGTAAACGCGAATGCACATGTTTATTTGCATCACAGTGTGAGAAATGAGTAATTTGATTGCTTTTAGTGACTAAAGTGCTAATCTTTCCTTCTGTTAGACGAGGCCGTCAAAGAAACTCACATTCAGGCTTCAACAGCGTTTAATCAAATCTGACCCACATACTGCAAGATGGGAATCCACTGCACTTCTTTTAGATGCATTTTTATTAGTCCTCGCTTGGAAATAAACGTGCTGACGCTTCCGGATAATACTGTGCCATGGCACTGAATGGCTGTTATATTTATAATATATACTGTACTGAGGTATTTACAATGTACACAATACACAAATGATCAAAAGTCTTGGGTCAGACGGATTAAAAAACCCCCAAAAAAAACCTTTTATTTAGCGAAGATGCATTAAATTGGTTAAAAGTGACAGTTAAGGACATTAGTGACAAAATATTTATATTTCAACAGTTCTCTCTATTCATCACAGATCCTAAAATCTGTTTTCAACACTGATAATAATCATAAATGATTTCTGAAGGATCATGTGACACCGAAGACTGGAGTAATGATGCTGAAAATTCAGTTATTTTTACAATAATTAAAATGTTATCTGATCTAATAAAAAATATATGCAAGACTAACTAAAATATTTTCTCAATAAAATGCAATTAGTAACTTTTTTATATAAAATAATGGCATTTTTTAATAATTTAAAATAAACACTTTTTTTGAGTTTGACACAGCAAAACAGCATAGTTCAAAACATAATAATTAATCATTTCTGAACATTGACTCTAAGTCTTTATTCGCCTCTTTCTCATGGTTTCTCAATAGAATTCATACAAGTATAGAATAGAATAGCAATAGTTCTAATAGGGGCTCATCGTAACGCAGTGTGACAACATGCCCCGCCTGCACAACTGGGGTTTAAACCAGGCGAGTGTCTTCTGCTGGTTAGATCAGCATTAAAGAATTATCTCAACTGTTAAACAACAGATATAGGATTAAAATAATATCAGACTTGTCTATTAATTTGGACATCTGACTGCTTAGTAGGGTTTGTGTTCTTAGGAATAGTGTGCATTCATTCATTCAAGATCAGGTAAAAATATGTCAATGGAAAATCTCGCGTGTTTTTTTTGTTTATGTTTATTTATCTATTATTCAAGTTAGAAACATTTCCATGATCTAAAGAATTAAAAGGTTGTTGTCATTTGAAAGTGTCTAGGACTACTCACCTTATTATGCTGTTATATCATGATGACACAGGTGAAACTCGAAAAATTTGAATATGGTGCAAAAGTTCAATTATTTCAGTAATTCAACTTAAAAGGTGAAACTAATATATTATATAGACTCATTACATGCAAAGTGAGATATTTCAAGCATTTATTTGTTATAATTTTGATGATTATGGCTTATCTTATGAAAACCCCAAATTCAAAATGAGAATATTGTGAAAAGGTTTTCATAAGCTGTAAGCCATAATCATCAAAATTATAACAAATAAAGGCTTGAAATATCTCACTTTGCATGTAATTCATTTTTTGCACAATATTCTAATTTTTCAAGTTCCACCTGTATATCCAGTGCCATAAAATGGTCTTTAAAATGACAATAATATTGCTTATCGCAATTATTTCTGTAACAATATATCGCACAATTAAAAATAGTTATCGTGACAGGCTTTCACATATAGTGTTGTTATGGCAACTATATATACAGGTGAAACTCGAAAAATTAGAATATGGTGCAAAAGTTCATTTATTTCAGTAATTCAACTTAAAAGGTGAAACTAATATATTATATAGACTCATTACATGCAAAGTGAGATATTTCAAGCCTTTATTTGTTATAATTGTGATGATTATGGCTTATCTTATGAAAACCCCAAATCCAAAATTAGAATATTATGAAAAGGGTTTCATATCTGTAAGCCATAATCATCAAAATTATAAAAAATAAAGGCTTGAAATATCTCACTTTGCATGTAATGAGTCTATATAATATATTAGTTTCACCTTTTAAGCTGAATTACTGAAATAAATGAACTTTTGCACCATATTCTAATTTTTCGAGTTTCACCTGTACACTAAGTTTCGTCATGCTGGCATGTTTGGAAAGTTTTAAAGCATGTGTGTTACAACTAGGCCCTACGCGTGTCCCAGTTTACCCCGCAGCGTCTGGTGTTGAGGTGCAGTGTGTCATCGGGCCAGTAGAAGGCAGTGGGTTTGCGTTTGTCCTCCACACGTGAGTGTGTGACAGCGGGAACTGGGTCAGGAACAAAAGACCCGCTCGTCCTGCAATGATACGGAGAAACCTGGGGGAAAAAGACTGAGAAATGAAAGCATAATGGGATCGGGCCGGGGTTCCTGTCTATTACACGCTTGTGTTAAACTGCTGTCGTTAACACCTCACACGTAAGCACAGAGACCCACGTACACACACATCAATCCTGCTCACAAACCAATACTATAATTTGCCTCCTTTGTGCGTAAGACAGAACGTAGGTAGTTTTCATTGACGCTGGCGTCTGATTGTGGGTTTTATTATAAATATGCGGCCCGTGCCGAACATCAGTAGAAATATCAGCGAGACTCTCCTGGTATAACACATGCAGATGGGATTCTCCCAATGAAATCCGTGAGTAAAATGTCAAATCTGAGTGTGTAACTGCTTTGGAAATTTAAGTCAACATCAACAATTTGCTTTCGTAATGCACGTTTCTGGGTTTATTGTGAATGATTCATCAGTGCAAGATCTTTCTAAAGGAAAAAAGTTCTGATGTCTTCCAGGCCAGATGGGCTTTGGATGAAGTTGGCATGAAATGTGAACTGTGGTCGTCTTTTCTTCCCTGTTGTGACGTATATCTGAGTTAAACGAGCAAAAGTAGGGCATGGCTTCATTGAGTCTGTCGAGGAACTGATTGGATAATTGGATGGTAATCATTTGCTAATTATAGGTACCGGTTGCTGGAGGAAAGTGTTCTCTTGATGTTACACTCTAAAAAATGCTGGGTTGTTACAACCCAAATTTGGGTCAAATATGGACAATCACAACCGTTTGGTAAAACATATAAATAAAAAATGTAACCCAACGGTTGGGTTGGTCCATATTTGACCCAAATTTGAGTTGAAACAACCCAGCATTTTTTAAAGTGTAAATATTTTTGTTAATATTAATACTATTATGCGCTGCTTTTGAACACTTTTCCTGTGGCATGCTTTGTTTTAATGTTTTATAATAGCAGAACTATTATATTTTCGTGCAAATAATGTTCAATAATGCACAATAAGGCATATCTGTTTCAATTCATAATATAAAGCAATTCAAAATACTATTTGGCCAGTGTAAAAGATTGAGAAACGCTTTCTCTGAAATGTATTTTATACTATTTGATGTATTTATTCGTTTGTTATTATATTGGTTTTTTTTATTTTATTGCTTGTTTAGTGTTTACTGCCTGGACTGTTGTGTGTGTCTTTAAACCTCATTATTTTTATGTAAAGTGCTTTGAAATGCAACTTTTAAAGGCACTATATAAAATAAAGATTATTATTATTCAAAAACAAGGCAAGGATCGGCTACTAAATGATTTTTACCAATGTAAAATGTGACGGCACATCCGTATCTCATATTTTCCTAATGTCTTGTACCGTTAAACATGGTTTCACGTGGATGAATATGCATATGCAAATGATATGCAGATGAGGATCTGCATAGTAAAACGAGGCGTTGTAAGCTCATATATGGATATATATGGTTCGCACGGTTTTATAAGTCTGAATATTAAAAATATATTAATATTTTTGGCTTTCGGGCACACGAACACTTTTAGTAAGGATCCTACGCACAGCTTTATAAATGAGACTAGTTATAATTCAGTTATTGGTGTTAAACATGTTCAGCCGTATGTAGATGTGGAAACATTTATCAGTGGTGTTTGCGAAGTCAAGCATTAAAGGGTTAGTTCACCCAAAAATGAAAATGATGTCATTAATGACTCTCCCTCGTGTCGCTCCAAGCCCGTCAGACCTCCGTTCATCTTCAGAACACAGTTTAAGATATTTTAGATTTAGTCCGAGAGCTTTCTGTCCCTCCATTGTAAATGTATGTACGGTATACTGTCCTTGTCCAGAAAGGAAATAAAGACATCATCAAAGTAGTCCATGTGACATCAGTGGGTTAGTTAGAGTGTGTTGAAGCATCGAAAATACATTTTGCTCCAAAAATAACAAAAACTCCGACTTTATTCAGCATTGTATTGTCTTCCGGTTCTGTTGTGGATCCTCATTAACATGAAGTTCAGTGTGAGCTTGAACAATGATCCCTCAAATCATGTGTCTTCTCCACAGAGTCCGAATAGCAGAACAGGGCTGGAGAAGTGGACTAGCCAGATTTATCCAGAGCCGGAGACGGCATCAGAGGAAGTGCACATGTTTGACTTGGATTGCTTTCTGTCGGACATCTCAGACACACTGTTCACCATGACCCAGAAACCAAGTCCCTGGATGGGAGAGCGCCAGAACAGTGAGTCCATGTGATTTCTTTCGGAAACTAGTGTCGTGGAGCGGGCGTGTTACGGATACGTGGTGTAACATTTTTAAAAACCAATACGGTTAATACGTTGGTAAAACAAGGGCATGATAAACCAGGTCTAAATCACATTCGCTAACGCTAAAGTAATATTTTATTGATTTGCTAGATTTTCATTTACACTTTAGAATATATGAAGAATTTGGTTCCAAAACGCGATAAACGCCATTTCTAAAAAAAATTAGTTACTGCAAAAATCAGTATTGTATCTGGTTGGTATTGAAAAGTCAATGTTTAATTTGAAGTAAAATGTGATATCCGCCGTGTTATTCTGTCATGTTTTCTCCCTTTCTTTCCAAACCGCGACAAACGCCAGTCTCCCTTCTCTGCAGAATGCGATATATCCGCTCTCAACCAATCACAACGCACCATTCCACGCCATGTAAACCGTAACGGCAGCGCCTTAAATACACCCGGCTTCCCAGTTTTTCTTATCTATTTTGTACTTTTCGATCAACAAACAAACAAAAAATGAATAATTTTGACGGCATTGATGAACCTGTGGTTGTTTCTGCGGTGGGTAAGAAACGTAAGGCATCGAAATCGAATCATTTACGTGAGGAGATTAAGAAGACGAGGCACTCGGGAGGAGGACAAATGTTTTCAATCTTCTTTACAGTTCTTAATAAAAAATAATATACTAATAAACTTACGTTGTTGTGTATTTTCAACAGTTTCAATATGAAAAAAAAAAAAACTTTTATATTGATTCAATGGATTAATTGCATTTTGATTTTAAAAAAATGGATTTATTGCATTTTGGGGGAAAAAATTATCCGTTTTTATAATAAATCTTTGAAAATCAAAACCTGGATTTTAATTTTTTTTTTGTTATTATGACTTACAAATGCTATGTGAAAGTTTGAAACAGAAAATAGTGGTTTTCATCTTTCCACTTTCTTGGTAAAGAAAACACATTTTTACTAAAATTAATCTAAATGGATTTATTGCGTTTTGGAACCAAACTCTTCATATATATATATTTTTTTTTCCAAATTGGATAAGGCGTGTTCTTATTGCTTGAAAAACGAATTTTTTTTAATTTTATCATTTGAAAAACGAAAGAAATCAAATTATTCTAAATAAAAATGTAGAATAATTTGATTTCTTTCGTTTTTCAAATTGGAAAAGGCATGTTCTTATTGCTGTTTGGCCTTTAACAATAAACAACAATGTTTAAAACATGTTTCTCTCTCAGTTAAAAAGCAACAGTATATGCTTCCTAATAATAACTCAACCATAGATATTTATACGCACTAAAATCCGGATAAAAAAGGTTTGCAAAAGAACCTGAGATGCTGTGATGCGATTGGTCCGCTGGTTAGTCCAGTCATCCAATCACAGTCTCTGCTGAAGCAAAGTCACATGAGGTTTTTATTGCGCATCGAGGGATTTATTCGGTAATTGTGTTTCCATTTTAAGCTCATTTTCAGAATTCATGCACATCTTGGTGTTTTTTTTTAATGTGATTTCCCAAAATGTGCATAAAAATAGGTGGATGGAAACAGAATTATTGGGCAATTCTGAAAGTTTTATGGACTGTAGTTTTTTATTTTTGGAGCCTGAAATGCACTGTCTGCATGCATTATATGAAAAAAGCTATGTGCTTTTTCTTCTAAATCTCCTTTTGTTTTCCACAGAAGAAAGAAAGTTGTACAGGTTTGAAATGACATGTAATTCAATTAAATTATGACCATATTTTTTGTTATTATATGAACTATTTTTAAGCGCTTTTATGCGAGATCAGCTTTGTTATGGAAGCTTGTTTCCGACACAGAATTAAAAATAAAAAGGGTAATTGCGACTTTTTATCTTAGAATTGCGAGTTTACAGTCAGAATTGCGTGATATAAACTACAAAAAAATAAAAAAGGTAATTGGTAATTGTCTCGCAATTCTGACTTTATAACACGCAATTGGGAGATATTAAGTCAGAATTGCATGATATAAAGTCGCAATTGCGTGTTATAACATCAGAATTGTGAGATATAAATATGCAATTATGAGGAAAAAGTCTTTGTTTCCTTAGAATTGGACTTTATAACACGCAACGGCGAGTTTATATCTCGCAATTCTGACTTTATAACACGCAATTGCGACTTTATCATGCAATTCTGACTTTATATCTCGCAATTCTGACTTTATATCACGCAATTCTGACTTTATATCTCGCAATTCTGACTTTATATCTCACAATTCTGACTTTATATCTCGCAATTCTGACTTTATAACACGCAATTGTGAGTTTATCATGCAATTCTGACTTTATATCTCGCAATTCTGACTTTATATCTCGCAATTCTGACTTTATATCAATCAATTCTGACTTTATATCACGCAATTCTGACTTTATATCACGCAATTCTGACTTTATATCACGCAATTCTGACTTTATATCACGCAATTCTGACTTTATATCAATCAATTCTGACTTTATATCACACAATTCTGACTTTATATCTCGCAATTCTGACTTTATATCTCACAATTCTGACTTTATATCTCGCAATTCTGACTTTATAACACGCAATTGCGAGTTTATCATGCAATTCTGACTTTATATCTCGCAATTCTGACTTTATATCTCGCAATTCTGACTTTATATCAATCAATTCTGACTTTATATCTCGCAATTCTGACTTTATATCTCGCAATTCTGAATTTATTTCACACAATTCTGACTTTATATCTCGCAATTCTGACTTTATATCACGCAATTCTGACTTTATATCTCGCAATTCTGACTTTATATCTCGCAATTCTGACTTTATATCTCGTAATTCTGACTTTATATCACGCAATTCTGACTTTATATCTCGCAATTCTGACTTTATATCACACAATTCTGACTTTATATCACGCAATTCTGACTTTATATCACGCAATTCTGACTTTATATCACGCAATTCTGACTTTATATCTCGCAATTCTGACTTTATATCTCGCAATTCTGACTTTATATCACGCAATTCTGACTTTATATCTCGCAATTCTGACTTTATATCACACAATTCTGACTTTATATCTCGCAATTCTGACTTTATATCACACAATTCTGACTTTATATCACGCAATTCTGACTTTATATCAATCAATTCTGACTTTATATCACACAATTCTGACTTTATATCACGCAATTCTGACTTTATATCACGCAATTCTGACTTTATATCACGCAATTCTGACTTTATATCACGCAATTCTGACTTTATATCAAGCAATTCTGACTTTATATCACACAATTCTGACTTTATATCTCGCAATTCTGACTTTATATCACACAATTCTGACTTTATATCTCGCAATTCTGAATTTATATCACGCAATTCTGACTTTATATCACGCAATTCTGACTTTATATCACGCAATTCTGACTTTATATCACGCAATTCTGACTTTATATCAAGCAATTCTGACTTTATATCACGCAATTCTGACTTTATATCTCGCAATTCTGGCTTTATATCACGCAATTCTGACTTTATATCACGCAATTCTGACTTTATATCACACAATTCTTACTTTATATCACGCAATTCTGACTTTATATCACGCAATTCTGACTTTATATCACGCAATTCTGACTTTATATCACGCAATTGTGACTTTATATCTCGCAGTTTTTACTTTATATCTCGCAATTCTGACTTTATATCACGCAATTCTGACTTTATATCTCGCAATTCTGACTTTATATCACACAATTCTGACATTATATCACGCAATTCTGACTTTATATCACGCAATTCTGACTTTATATCTCGCAATTCTGACTTTATATCTCGCAATTCTGACTTTATATCACACAATTCTGACTTTATATCTCGCAATTCTGACTTTATGGGCCCTATTTTAACGATCTGAAACGCAGGTGTCAAAGCGTAAAGCGCAAGTAACTTTGTGGGCGGATCCCGGCGCTGTTGCTATTTTCCCGGCGGGATAAATGCCTCTTGCGCCTGGCGCAAATCTAAAAGGGGTTGGTCTGAAGTAGCTTCATTATTCATAGGTGTGGTTTGGGAGTAACGTGAAATAAACCAATCAGAGCGTCATCTCACATTCCCTTTAAGAGCAGGCGCGCTTGTTCTAAAGCGGATTCCTATTATAACGGCGGATTTGCCAGGCGCGCGCCAGGAGCGGTTCACAGCCGAGGAGAGCAACGTTCTCGTCAGGGCCGTAAAACACAGAGAAGTGACATTGGGGATGGAGAAACCCACCCAAATTAACTTCTGTTAAACAGGCGGATGATAATTTGGGTAAATGTGTAAGCTACATGCTTTTATAATAAATTGTCTATCTATCTATCTATCTATCTATCTATCTATCTATCTATCTATCTATCTATCTATCTATCTATCTATCTATCTATCTATCTATCTATCTATCTATCTATCTATCTATCTATCTATCGTAATAATGTATGATTTGCAAAAATGAAAACTGCTGCTTAGATGAGAGAATCAACGTGTATGCGCGTTGTGCACACGCTACATTGATTATGGTCAAGCATGCGCCCTTAAAATAGCATTATGAACAACGCGCAACGCGCCACTGACTTTAGACTAGTTTTTTTCTGGTCAGTGGCGCAATTGTTTTATAGAACAGCAAAATAGCATGAGGGAAAGTTTGCGCCGGAACACGCCTCCTCTTTGCGCTGAACCGCCCCGGGGAGCGCAAGTGTATTTCTTAGTTAACCGATGTGCGTCTGTGGAGGGAAAAGTCCGCTTTGCGCGGGTGCAAAATAGGAATGATACATGCGTCAGTGTACAAAGTCATTTGCGCCGAGTGCAAGATAGGGCCCTATATCTCATAATTCTGACTTTATATCACGCAATTCTGACTTTATATCTCATAATTCTGACTTTATATCTCGCAATTCTGACTTTATATCACACAATTCTGACTTTATATCTCGCAATTCTGACTTTATATCACGCAATTCTGACTTTATATCTCGCAATTCTGACTTTATATCTCGCAATTCTGACTTTATATCACGCAATTCTGACTTTATATCACACAATTCTGACTTTATATCTCGCAATTCTGACTTTATATCTCGCAATTCTGACTTTATATCACGCAATTCTGACTTTATATCTCGCAATTCTGACTTTATATCACACAATTCTGACTTTATATCACGCAATTCTGACTTTATATCAATCAATTCTGACTTTATATCAAGCAATTCTGACTTTATATCACTTAATTCTGACTTTATATCTCGCAATTATGACTTTATATCACACAATTCTGACTTTATATCAAGCAATTATGACTTTATATCACGCAATTCTGACTTTATATCACGCAATTCTGACTTTATATCAATCAATTCTGACTTTATATCAAGCAATTCTGACTTTATATCAATCAATTCTGACTTTATATCTCGCAATTATGACTTTATATCACGCAATTCTGACTTTATATCACACAATTCTGACTTTATATCACGCAATTATGAATTTATGTCAATCAATTCTGACTTTATATCAAGCAATTATGACTTTATATCTCGCAATTATGACTTTATATCACGCAATTATGACTTTATATCTCGCAATTATGACTTTATATCACGCAATTATGACTTTATATCTCGCAATTATGACTTTATATCACGCAATTCTGACTTTATATCAAGCAATTCTGACTTTATATCACGCAATTCTGACTTTATATCTCGCAATTCTGACTTTATATCACGCAATTCTGACTTTATATCACGCAATTATGACTTTATATCGCGCAATTCTGACTTTATATCACGCAATTATGACTTTTTATCAAGCAATTCTGACTTTATATCACGCAATTCTGACTTTATATCAAGCAATTCTGACTTTATATCACGCAATTCTGACTTTATATCTCGCAATTCTGACTTTATATCACGCAATTCTGACTTTATATCACGCAATTCTGACTTTATATCACGCAATTCTGACTTTATATCACGCAATTCTGACTTTATATCACGCAATTCTGACTTAATATCAAGCAATTCTGACTTTATATCACGCAATTCTGACTTTATATCAAGCAATTCTGACTTTATATCACGCAATTCTGACTTTATATCACGCAATTCTGACTTTTTATCAAGCAATTCTGACTTTATATCACGCAATTCTGACTTTATATCACGCAATTCTGACTTTATATCACGCAATTCTGACTTTATATCACGCAATTCTGACTTTATATCAAGCAATTCTGGCTTTATATCACGCAATTCTGACTTTTTATCAAGCAATTCTGACTTTATATCACGCAATTCTGACTTTATATCACGCAATTCTGACTTTATATTAAGCAATTCTGACTTTATATCACGCAATTCTGACTTTTTATCAAGCAATTCTGACTTTATATCACGCAATTCTGACTTTATATCACACAATTCTGACTTTATATCTCGCAATTCTGACTTTATATCACGCAATTGCGACTTTATCATGCAATTCTGACTTTATATCTTGCAATTGTGAGAAATAGAGTTAGAATTGTGAGATGTAAACTTGCAATTGTGAGATAAAAAGTTAAGAGATAAATTATAGTTTTAAATGTTTTATTCTGAGGCGGAAACAAACTTCCATAGCTTTATGGATCTCAGTAACATTGACATTTCAAACAGTTCCTTTGACTGAACAAATTCATTTAGTTCTTCACTGTATCTTAGTGTTAAGCTCTTTTATTGAAAGGCTGAATTAACAATATTACAACATATGCATCTTTCAGCGGCATATCATGCGTATCATACCCTGCCTTAAAGTGTTTTAATTTAGGATTTCATAAATGAGAGCTTTTAGCGATGGAGAATTTAGTCACATGAGTTTATAAAATGCATTCAGGAAGGACACCACACCCTAAAACAAGGAACCTTATAAGAATAAATGCACAAACTCCTTCAAACACACACACACACACACACACACTTACAGTTGGTTTCTCTCCTGTGGTCTCAGTTTACACCAGTAATGCAGACATGATCCAGCCTGGGTTGACTCCACTGCAGCCCAGCTTGGATGACCTGATGGACATACCAGGTGAGTTTAATGAACATCATATATCAGTCTTTATTATCCTGACATTGCTCAGCTTTATAACTCTAACTTCATTGTTTTATATTTGCCATGTGCCGCTTTGCAACCGTGTCCTGGTGTCTCAGACACACAGGAGGAATAGGAAAATGGAGTCGTAGAATGCTAAAAAGAAATATAATTGGAATTAAATATAGCCATTAATATCATTTTTTTTTAAATCTATAATTTTTCAGTATATTAATTAATATTCATGAACAATATGTTTTTTTTAATGTTAATGAAAAATATAAATTAAATATATAATTAAATATTATATATAATATAATAGTTATTTTATAAATTATTTTTCATTATACATGTTTTATTAATATTCATAAGCATATACAAATAAATAAAATAATAAATAATTGTTTCATATCAATATATTGATTAATATTTATTAACAAATCGTTTTATCGGTTAATAATAAATATAATTAAATATGATCTGACTTTTATCCGTTGAGAACGGCATACTAATACATTAACTCATATAATTAAATATATATCATATAATAATGTCATAATACAGTATATATCATATATAGTACATTTTACTTATTTTTAATGTATTAATATTTATAAAGATATATAAATAATGTAATTAAATAACTCAATTAAGAAAATTCTATCATTGTTCAAATTGATTGATATTTATGAACAATACGTTTTATCTGTAATTCGAATGTTAATACGAAATTCAAACTGAATTTAGTGACTCATATAATTGAATATATCCTAATTTTTTATATTAATTCAGTGATTAATATGAACATGTATCATAAATAAAGGGACATGGTGATGGAAAATATTTTAATGCTTTTGCGTTTCAAAGAAAGTTTGCGTAGGCTCACAAAATGTTGTGTTCTTTGCGAGCGAACACAAAGTTTCTTGGGGAAACGCAAAACATTTGCATTAATTGTGACAATAATTGTAGTTATAAAAATGATTTGTGGTTGCACTTTATTTTAAGGTGTCATTGTTACAGTGTGATTATATATTTAAGTACTGAGTGATATTAAGTAACTACATGTACTTACTATAGAGTTAGGATTAGGCTTTGGTTTAGAGTTAGTTGCATGTGATTATGCATAATTTACAGTTATTGCTTTGGTAAGTACATGTAACATATGTAAAATAAAGTGTTACCGAATTTGTATTAATCAGAAATGCAAAAAAAAAAATAGGTGGCAAATTTACTGTTTACTTGTAGATGCTTTGTTTCCAAGTAGTGTTGATGACTACTATTGGATAACTTCCTCATTGACGGGGTCGTTTAGAGGTGAAAGAGTCGATGACTGAAGAGTGGAAGTAGTGAAGGAGTGACAGCATGTGATCAGCCCTGAATGAGTTTACTTTAGCACAACAGCATCATTCACTCAATCAACTACGAATTTATCTTGTGTTAGTGTAAATAATAATAATGTACCTAAGGGCTGAGCAATATGGACATAATTCAATGAGATTTTAATTGCAATTTTGGCAAATATATTCAAAAACACATCAGGAGGAAATTAAAAACAGCCTCATTTTGATTGAACATCTTTTGCACACTGACAAGCTTTTTTTTTTTTTTTTTTTTTTAGCTTTTTGTGATTTGGAAATTGCATGTACTCATATGGCAATATTAATGTGATTGTGATATTGCACAGCCCTAATGTGCAGTCAAAGACAGTTGCTCAAAATAAACATGTTGATCACTGACCTGGGGTCAGTTGCATAGTTATTTTGTTTGGACTGCGTCTTAAGAACTAGTATGACTAACTAGCAGTTAGTTAGGACTAGTCTTACTTTTTGGTAAAGAATTAGACCAATCTACATTTTTATGTACGGTAACTGAGTAAAAAAAAAAAAAGTCCCCCTGTGGTGAAAATCCAGCTTTTAATGTTGTTTATATGTCTATGTGGTGTTTTTAATATGCTTTAAGACACACCGTGTGTAAGTTCATAAGTCGACAGCATTGCTGAGTTAGCCTAGAAATCTCGACGCACCCTAGCGGCAGCAAAAATTATTTTGCAGCAAAGTGTGGTCTAGCAACTCTCCATAGATTTTTGAGCTGAAAAAAAAAAAAACTGGTCCGGCCAATCAGATCGTGTAGAGTTGGTGGGCGGGCTTAACACAATGACGGCAGAGTTATGATGGTTCCGCGTGATTTCCCTCTGCTTGAAAACAAAGAAGATGCTGCTGGCGAACAGCGATCTTTCGAATCGGCTTTGCCCGCGACTCTGGATGACTTCGAGAGAACGTCACTTAAGTCATTCCTAAAAGAGGAAGATGTGTTCAGAGTTTTGACGACCGGATATAGCAAAAGTTTAATATACCAACTAGCTGGTTCACTGGTGGAAAAACGCATGGGACTCACTCAGCCACAGCCGTTCGTTGCTCTGGTTGGTTGTAGCGCTGTCCTATTGCGTGCCGAGGGATATTGAAAGACAACCGTTTATCTCGCCCCTCGGATTGAGGTTTGCCAATTGTGAGTTCCCAGACCTAACATCTTGATGTAGGTCTGGCTTACCAGGCTATTGCTGAGTATTTTCTGCTTAAAACTGCAGTGAACCAAAGACAGTCTCAAAAACACGGTTTGAAATCGCTGGTGTTTCTGACGTCACAAACGACCTTGTAACCAATCAGATCAACGTGTGATCGTCAACCAGTGGATCTCTGAGCTGAGGGAGTGAGTGGAGGCGGGGCTCATTTGCATATTCATAGAACCACGCATACTAAATGAGGCAAGGGTGTCGAGTTACATTCAAGATATTTTCCATATAAAGGGATCATTGAATCATTGATAAAAAAAAAAAGCTGATTCATTCAGGAACGTAACACCACTGTGTGTGTGTGTGAGTGATTGAGTGTGTGGTGTGTGTGTGTGTGTGTGTGAGTGTGTGAGTGATTGAGTGTGTGGTGTGTGTGTGTGTGTGTGAGTATGTGAGTGTGTGTGTGTGAGTGTGTGAGTGTGTGTGTGACTGAGTGAGTGAGTGTGTGAGTGAGTGAGTGAGTGAGTGAGTGAGTGAGTGTGTGAGTGAGAGAGTGAGTGTGTGAGTGAGTGAGTGAGTGATTGAGTGTGTGAGTGTGTGTGTGAGTGTGAGTGTGAGTGAGTGTGTGAGTGAGTGAGTGTGTGTGAGTGAGTGTGTGAGTGAGTGAGTGTGTGAGTGAGTGAGTGAGTGAGTGTGTGAGTGAGTGAGTGTGTGAGTGAGTGAGTGAGTGAGTGAGTGAGTGAGTGAGTGAGTGAGTGTGTGAGTGAGTGAGTGAGTGTGTGTGTGTGTGTGAGTGAGTGTGTGATTGAGTGTGTGAGTGTGTGTGTGAGTGTGAGTGAGTGAGTGAGTGAGTGTGTGAGTGAGTGAGTGAGTGTGTGTGAGTGTGTGAGTGAGTGAGTGTGTGTGTGAGTGAGTGTGTGAGTGATTAAGTGTGTGAGTGTGTGTGTGTGAGTGTGAGTGTGAGTGAGTGAGTGTGTGAGTGAGTGAGTGTGTGTGAGTGAGTGTGTGAGTGTGTGTGTGAGTGTGAGTGTGAGTGAGTGAGTGAGTGTGTGAGTGAGTGAGTGTGTGTGAGTGAGTGAGTGTGTGAGTGTGTGAGTGAGTGTGTGAGTGATTAAGTGAGCGAGCGTGTGAGTGTGTGAGTGAGTGTGTGTGTGAGTGATTGAGTGTGTGTGTGAGTGTGTGTGTGAGTGAGTGAGTGTGTGTGTGTGTGTGTGTGTGAGTGATTGAGTGTGTGTGTGAATGTGTGAGTGAGTGAGTGAGAGTGAGTGAGTGAGTGTGTGTGAGTGAGCGAGCGAGCGTGTGTGTGAGTGAGTGTGTGAGTGATTAAGTGAGCGAGCGTGTGAGTGTGTGAGTGAGTGTGTGTGAGTGATTGGGTGTGTGTGTGAGTGTGTGTGTGAGTGTGTGTGTGAGTGAGTGAGTGTGTGTGTGTGTGTGTGTGTGTGTGAGTGATTGAGTGTGTGTGTGAATGTGTGAGTGAGTGAGTGAGAGTGAGTGTGTGTGTGTGAGAGTGTGTGTGTGAGTGAGTGAGTGAGTGAGTGTGTGTGTGAGTGAGTGAGTGAGTGAGTGTGTAAGTGAGTGAGTGAGCGAGCGAGCGAGCGTGTGAGTGAGTGAGTGTGTGAGTGATTGAGTGTGTGTGAGACTGAGTGAGTGTGTGTGAGTGAGTGTGAGTGAGTGAGTCTGTGTGTGTGTGTGTGTGTGTGTGTGTGTGTGTGTGTGTGTGTGTGTGTGTGTGATATGATATTATCGCAGAGGCACAACCCTACTAGCAGATATCTGGATGTTTTCTGGACCAAGGCCTCTGTAATGGACTTCAGCAGTGTGTGTGTGTGTGTGTGTGTGTGTGTGTGTGTGTGTGTGTGTGTGTGTGTGTGAGAGACTGTCATGTTCCTGGCAGTGTCTGCTGTGGTCAGCTGGCAGGACTCAGTCACGAGGACATGCTGTCACTCCGTCTCACTCATTGTGGCACTGCCAGGTTTCTCACAGATGTCAACACTGACTCCACTGGACGTGAGTGAGGACTAGTCGCAGTGTGCATGTGACCCGGTTATTAAATGGCCGAATGAAGCCCACATCATCCGAGGTGGAAAATACCTTTCCTAGCGGGCATTATGATTGGTTGCATGTGGGTTTGGCAGGACTAGGGCAATAGTTTAGATACTGTGAGAGACTAAACCATGATGTTGCTTCTTGACAGAGTAGAAGCTTCTTATGGTAATTAATGTGTCTCTTCGTTAGAAATCATGTAATAAGTGGATATTTCTGAAGAAAATGTGAGTCAAGCTTGCGATTTGTTTCGTGTTCGGAGTGTTTTAGCTCATTAGCCGTAAGTATATGCAAAGGTAGTAGTGATGCATGTTTTATTTTTAAAAAGTAGCACGATTTTAAATGTCCTAATCACTTGTTAACAAACAATCAATGAGCTCGTTGTTTCTGCATTAAATTATAACATTGTTCAAATTAATACCTTTTTCGCTAACTGTGACTTTGTATATGTACATTTCTGAAATACATAACTTAGACAGTTTCCTCTGATAACAGATCACTGTAAAATTGTAATGTGGACATTTTCTGCAAAGCTGCTTTGAAATTATGTGTATTGTGAAAAGCGCTATACAAATAAATGTGAATTGAATGGAAGATTCCTAAACTGTCCGAATGAACCGTATTCTCATTGGTTTGTAGATATCTTCATGAGTTTGCGCGGGCCGGCGCCGGAGCACGTGGGTTACTCGGACTGCAGCTTCTTCGAGAGTGCGTCCAGTGGGGCGTTCCTGTCGACTCCTTCCTCTGCGATCACCAGTCAGATGATACACACCGGATCCCTGCTAACACAGGTGCCGCACCGACTCACTGTTCAACACACTAGTTCAGGTTCAGGTTTATTGATATAGTCCATTTCATACACAGAACGGTAACCCAATGTGCTTTACATAATAGCAATTGCACAATAACATTAGCAATAAAAACATGTTAAATCACAGGGAACATAATACACAAAACTGAGAGCTTAAAATAAAAACCTTACAGACCACAGGTAAAAGAGAGGGTTAATAGAAAGCATCATAGAAAAGTTTTGTTTTTAGTCTGGATTTAAAAATAGAGACAGTAGGAGAGGTCTTAATGTCTACACCAGGGGTCTCAAACTCAACTTAACTGGGGGCCGCTGGAGGTGGAGTCGGGGTCAGGCTGGGTCAAGTATTCCACAAAAAAATAGTATTCAAGTATTACAAAAAAGGAGCACAACTGATCCAATCTTCTCAATCTTTATTATTAACGTTTCTTCTGAACTGTTCCTCTGAATTTGAACATTCCTTTCTGTACATGATTGGTTCTTCATGAGCTGTCCCAGAGACTAAAAGGACTTTGGCTGTCCTTCTGACAGTTGAAGTTCATTTTATTTTTATTTATTTATTTATTTATTAGTTTATTTATCAGGGACCATGCACAGTTCAAGCCCTGTACCAGAGTTAGCTATACGGCTAATTTACATCTGTGGTCCCCGGGCAAGGAAAAAAAAAGAAAAAAAGACAACATAAACACACAGTACTCACATAAAAAACCAGAATACAAATATACAATATATAAAAGAAAATTTGTGTTATAGACAAAGAAAATTTTTACAAACTTTCTTTGTCTATAACACATATTTGTGATATTTATATTTGCTTATGTCCTTTTATTTTCTTTATACAACACATTAATGATATTGAATGTTTTTTTTGGAAGGCACATTTCCTTTTATTATACTTAGAAAAACAATTATTGCTTTTGAAATACAAACATTTGCAGTCATGTCTGCCCGTCTTATTGAATTCTTTCTACACATGTATAGTGTCTCAAATTACTGACTGCACAAATCAAAGCAAACCTTCTTATCAACCTGTTGGACACATATTACAAGCTCAAAGTGATTATTCTCACATTGTTTTAGAGCAGGGGTCTCCAACACGTCGCGAGCGAGCTGCCAGTAGCTCTGGCCTGATTGGTGGTCGCTCGCCAAGTTCACATATCGCGCTCACATATTTTGCGCGCTCAAGTTCGTTATTTCAAATGTAGGCGCGCGGCCAGTGTTGGGCAAGTTACTTTTAAAAAGTAATTAGTTACAGTTACTAGTTACTTCTTCCAAAAAGTAACTAAATTAGTTACTCAGTTACAAATTTTAAAAGTAACTAGTTACTTAAGAAAGTAACTATTGCGTTACTTTCAAGTAAAATGAAATTTTAAATGCTCAAATGTGACCCCACCTCTACCCCTCTTTAACGGAACTTACAATACATGTGCATGTTCAATTATTTATGATAAATCTGAATATTATAATGAAATGGACACTTAATACAATAGGCCTACATTATTAACAGAAACATGAAACATTGTACACACATCTAAAAAAAAAATGTTGTTGTGGGACAAAGTGAGACTAGCCTCCAATCAAATGCCATGTATGTAGATATTATGTTTAGTGGATCAATGCAAATAATAGATGTTTTGGAACTTTTGATATTTATTGCCCCTCAACAGGCCACAACTGGGCAAAATTAAATTAAGCTTGTTAAGCAATATACCAAAAAGACTGGCTGTCTTGTGTTGTTCCTTGTGTGTCCTGTCCTGTCCGACTATGCGTTATGATTCGCAATTCATGAGCGTTAGTGATGATGGGTCGTTCGCGAATGAGCGTTAGTGATGATGGATCGACTCGTTCGCGAATGAGCTTTCGATGGGTCGTTCGCGATTCGAGAATGAGCCGACTCTAAGAGCCATATCTCGCATATCTGAAGAGCCGACTCTATTTTTACAAATTTAGCCTATAGAAATTAAATAATTATGTAATAAAAATTGAAATATTATAGTTAAAGTCATTTAAAGAGCCGTTTGTGAGCCAAAAGAGCCGGCTCAGTGAGCTGAGTCAAAAGAGCCGAATGCCCATCACTACTATGCGTGCTTTCGAAGCAAGGTTATTATAGTTTTGCTTTTTTAAATGAGTTTTTATTTAATATCGTTTTAAATTTTGCTTTAAATTTAAGTTTAGTTTTAGTTAGTTTCATTAATGGTATTGTTAGTTTTAGTTTAGTTTTTATTTTGCAAACACATTTCTATTTAGTTTTTATTTTATTTAGTTTTAGTTTTAGTAATTATAGTTTAGCATAGCTAACAGAACACTTCCAGTGTAGACCAAAGCGAGACGATTAATTTCAGCAAAGTTTAATGTTTGCCCAGATTACAGTTAACTCTTGTACAGACATCTTAATAATACAAATAAAATAATGGTTTGAGATTGAACAAAGCACCAAATAAATAGAACTTAAGTAGACAAGAAAAAAAAATATGAAAAATTCAGACAAACTAATTCATACTAAAGATTAAATCTTGTTAAACATAGTTTACTTTTTTTCAGCTGTACATGTAGCAGAGTGGCCACTGGAACATAACAAAAAAACAGCTCAATTCATCTGACTACAGCCAACACAACCTGCTGTGAAGCCAGTGTAATTAAATAATAAGTATCTATGCTGTGTGTGAGTGTGCACTGTGTACATGTCTTTATATCCTGGTGGGGACTTAAACCTGAATGCACACAGACGCATGGGGACTCGTGTCACTTTGGGACCTATAGGTACACAAGCTTATAAATCATACAGAATGAGTTTTTTTTTTTAAATGTAAAAATGGAGAAAGTTGTGTGTGAGATGGGTAAGTTTAGGGGTTTGTGTAGTGTTTGTGTGTGTGTGTGATGGGTCGTGTTAGTGTAAGGAGACAGAATATTCAGTATACTGTTTGTACAGTATAAAAAAACCATTACGTCTATGGAGAGTCCCCACAAATATAGTGGACCAGACTGTCTCTGTCTGTGTGTGTGTGTGTGTGTGTGTGTGTGTGTGTATGCGCATGCCTGTTGGTGTGTCGTGTCCTGGTATTTCCTAGAATCCCTACATGTTCAACGTTAATGAAAACATGATATCTCAAACATACAGAAGTACATTAAAGGTTTTTTTGTGCTTGACGGACTTGTTTGCTGTTGCACCCGCGCTTTGCAAACGGCATTCTAAAAACGCTGCGCTCAAGTTAAAAGAAGTTCAACTTGCGTCTCATTACCTTGTGTTATTTCCCATTCCACTGCCACAAACGCATCCTTTATGAACAGCCGATGTGTTCTACGTTACGGTCCTTCAGTCACGACACGCGGTTAATCGCCTCAGCAACTTCACACGGGTGAAGCGCCAGGCATTTCCCTAAACAGCCAGGTCAGATTTTCCGCCAAAGTAAAGAGCTTATTAATTACGAAAACGATTATTTATTTTTGCTCAATATTATTTTATTTCAGTTAGTTTTTCAGTAACTTATGTTAGTTTCGTTTCGTTTTAGTTTTTCATTTATTATGAATTTTTAATTTTATTTCAGTTTACGAAAATGTTTTTTGACCAATAGTTTTAGTCTTAGTTTCAGTTTTCGTTTACGAAAATAACCTTGTTTCGAAGACCCGCCTAACTCTACCTCTGATTGGCTTACAATGACATTTTACTCTACCTCAGCCAATCGTCAGCATTTATGTGCTTGTCTCGTGCTCTGCCCTCTAACCAAGGAAGAACAGTAAAAAAAGTATTTGCCTCTCACTCAGAGATCTAGTTGGTCTGATGAAAAAAAAAACAGCTTCATCAGTTATAGTAACGCGCCGCTTTTTTTGGCAGTAACGGTAACGGCGTTATTAAGATGAGAAGAGTAATCAATTAGATTACTCGTTACTGGAAAAAGTAATGCCATTAGTAACGGCGTTATTTATAATAATATTTATAATATTATAATTATAATATATAATTATCTATTCCCATCACTGCGCGCGGCAAGCTCATTTTTTCCAGGCGCAGTATGTTTGTACTTCGCGGTTGTCTATGACAACTATTGACAACAAACCCACTGTAAGCTGTCACGAGACTATCTATGGTAGCCCATAAGGGATAATTTTTTTTTTTTTTTTACGCGGCACACGCAACGACGGGCCGCACTAACATTAAACTTTAATGTCAAGTAGGGGGCCACAAAATATCACCCGGCCCACGGGCCGCGAGTTTGAGACCACTGGTCTACAGGAAGACGGTTCCAAAGACGGACCGCATAACAACTAAAGGCTGCCTCTCCCTGCTTGGTACGAGCTCTGGATTGTACCAGTTGGAGTTTTCCAGCAGATCTAAGAGATCTTGAGGGGCTATATGTTTCAAGCATCTCTGCTATATAAAGAGGTCCTTGACCATTTAGTGATTTAAAAACAAGCAACTTTAAAATCAATTCTATAGATCACTGGTAACCAGTGTAGAGATTTTAAAATTGGTGTGATATGATGTTTTCTTTTAGTTCTGGTCAATAGCCTTGCTGCTGCATTTTGAATAATTTGAAGAGGTTTTATTGTTTTTTTAGGGAGACCAGTGAAAAGACCATTACAATAATCCACCCTACTGGTGATGAAAGCATGAATAAGCTTTTCTAAATCTACCGGTAATATAAAGTTTTTAACCTTTGCAATGTTTTTTAAATGATAAAAAGCTGATTTTGTGACTGCCTTCATGTGGCTATTGAAACTTAGGTCACTGTCAATAATGACCCCGAGGTTCTTCACGGTTTCCACTGCCTCAAAACCTTTCATTCCCAATAATGTGGCAGTCTTTAGTCTTTGATCCTTTTTCCCAAAGATAATTACTTCAGTTTTGTCTGTGTTTAGTTAGTGGTCTTGTGAAAAACGACTTATGTCATCAACTTTTAAAAAAAAATCTCAAACACTCCCATATCTGCCATTTTTCATATTCCAGAGTTTTACTTTTGAACCTACAAATGACTCTTGTGAACACTGATTAATAATATTGTGTGTATATATATATACACACACACACAGGTGAAACTCGAAAAATTAGAATATCGTGCAAAAGTTCATTTATTTCAGTAATTCAACTTAAAGGTGAAACTAATATATTATATAGACTCATTACATGCAAAGTGAGATATTTCAAGCCTTTATTTGTTATAATTGTGATGATTATGGATTACAGCTTATGAAAACCTTTTCACAATATTCTAATTTTGAATTTGGGGTTTTCATAAGTTGTAAGCCATAATCATCACAATTATAACAAATAAAGGCTTGAAATATCTCACTTTGCATGTAATGAGTCTATATAATATATTAGTTTCACCTTTTAAGTTGAATTACTGAAATTGCACGATATTCTAATTTTTTGAGTTTCACAATTTTTTTTAATATCTTAAAATATTTAATTGTATTGCTAATTATTATATTGTATTATGTTAATTATATTATATTGACATGGTTAAAAGCATAGTATACATTTCAACATAAAAAAATATATATATTCAATATTTTATTAATAATTAAATAAAAAAAAATATTAAGAATTAAATTAAATTATTATAAACATATTACATTTAATATTTATTTATTTAAACATTTTGCTGTTGAAATGTGTACCATGCTTTAGACTATTAACCTCATGAGATTTCATATGAATTCAATACATTGCCCCAAATTTATAAGACAAACTTTATTCAAATAATTTCATAATTTTTGCCTCCTCTCTCAGCTGAAAAAAACCAACTTGTTTTTAATATCTTACATTTTTCAATTTTATGTATTTTATTTTTAAGATTTTAATGTTGAAATGTGTACCACTCTTTTAACCATGCTAATTATTATATTGTATTATATTAATTATATTATACTAACATAGTTATAAGCATAGTATACATTTCACATACATAGTATACAAAAAACTAAAATAATAAATTAAATAAAAAAATAGAAATAAAAAAATAGTTATATTATATTTAATATGTTTAATTCATTAATTAGTTTATTAAAACATTTTGATCTTGAAATGTGAATTTTTAAAATTGAATTAATTTCCCCAAATTTATAAGGCACAAACTTTCTCAAATAATTTAACTTTTGTTTGTTTTCATTTGTAGCCTCCTCTCTCCGCTGAAAACTCATCCCAGCCGTCCTCATCTGCAAACCTTTCTGGACCCAGTTATCCTCGCCAGACCCCAAACATGACCTTCAACCCCAGTCCTGAACCCTCAGATCCCAAGTTCAAAGGTCACACAGCAGAATACATCGGTGACTTCCATCCCTCTCTGAACCTCTCGTCCGGCATGACCCCGTACACTCAGCCGACGGCGTTCAACACTGAGATCGCTCAGGAAAATCCTTACCCGGCAACCTGTCTCAGACACAGATATGCATCCAGCCAATCAGAGACCACGTCCACGGTCATCACACACACCGGCTCGGCCATGAGCGCGATCCCATCGGAAACCCAGCATGGACACGGATACTCCAGTGTTGCTGAGATGTTTCCGTCTTCCACCTGCATGTCTTTGAGTTACGAGCCCATAAACGTGTCTCCGCCGTCGGGCGTTCTCTCTCACTGCTTCTCTGTGCCACAACAAGTGGGCGTGGCTTCTGGCAGGGGGAAGCACAAACACAAGACTGGAGGAGCCCCATTGGTTCCCATGGCGATGACCTCATCTGTAGCCCCGCCCACTCAGACGAGCTGCCTGGCCAATCTGCTCTCTTCCAGATCTCATGAGCGTATGTACATGTTTGATTCATTTTTTTCTACTTGGCCTTATTCAATTTGTTTAGCATGTTCAAAACAATTAAAGCTTATATGAACCAGTGTTGCTTTTAACTAAATCTGAAACTCTCTGCTAATCGTATTAAAGCTGAAAAAAAAAAGATTTTTAATGTTTTTAAAAGAAGTCTCTTATGTTCACCAAGGCTGCATTTATTTGATAAAAAAACTAATATTGTTAAATATTATGACAATTTGAATATATTTTGAAGTGTAATTTATTCCTGTGATCAAGCGTCATTACTCCAGTCTTCAGTGTCACATGATCCTTCAGAAATCACTCTAATATGTTGATTTTCTGCTCAATAAACATGTATTATAATTATCAATGTTGAAAACAGTTATGTACAATTTTTTTCAGGATTCTTTGATGAATAGAAAGTTCAAACAGCATTTATCGGAGTCAGTAAGAATTTTTCTTTTCTTTTTTTTTCGTTGGGAAATAAAATAAATCAATACTTTTATTCATTAAGGATGCATTAAAGTTACAGTAAAGACATTTATAATGTTACAAAATATTATATTTTAAATAAATGCTGTTCTTTTGAACTTTTTGCTCATCAAAGAATCCTGAAAAGACAGTGCATCACAGTTTCCACAAAAATATGAAGCAGCATAACTGTTTTCAACATTGATAATAATCATAAATGTATATTGAGCATCAGATCATCATATTAGAGTGATTTCTGAAGGATCATGTGACACACTGAAGACTGGAGTAATGATGCTAAAAAATTCAGCTTTGATCACAGGAATAAATTATATTTTAAAATATATTAACATAGAAAACAATTACATTAAATTGTCATAATATTTAACAGTATTACTGTTTTTTTGTTGTATTTTTAATCAAATAAATGCAGCCTTGGTGAGTATAAGAGACTTCTTTATAAAAACATTAAAAAATCTTACCGATCCCAAACTTTTGAACGGCAGTGTATATGCACTAAAATAAAACACTTTATATCTCTAGGAAAAACATCATTGAGTTTTGATGCTCCTTCAACGGGATTAAAAGGCCACAGACCAACATCACCCATCTCTCCGGTAAGATCCTCTGATAGCTCAATAAAACCTTCACAGCACACTGTAAAACAAGTGAAATAACACAACCACACTGTAGGGCTGTCACTTTTGTGAAAAAATCCTGTTAGATTGAGACATAAGTGTTCATTGAATCGATTGTAAAATCGATTTTCCATGTCTAAAGACGTTTCCATTTTCAACACCAAATACAGGCAAATCCACGGACACCTAACAGGCATTAGGACGAGCGTAAAGAGGGCGCTTGAGACGCACAAGTCAGCAATATTTCTGATGATTTATTGGCGTGGAGTTTCAGCACAATGACAAACAGGAGCGCAACATTCAGGGATTGAGATTAACACCCTCGACCCGCCAAACGCGGGTAAAACTTAACTCTGGTGGGAAACGCTGTCAAATCACGAGCCAATCTGGTGTATTTCTGTGTTTACTCACTTTGCTGGGGAAGTTCGTGTAAGACAAATCTGTGCGGATTAAGCGCAAATACGCAACTCGTGATCCTCATGATATATTAAATACAGCGTATCGCACACACACACGTCACTGCGCAACAAATGACGGTGCGCTTGTTCACTTGCATTGAAGCAATAGTGAATATTAAAAAGCATTTGGTTAACAGAAAAGACATTGTTATTTTCCAACATCCTACATGTTCTGTGTACTGTATTGATCTGTCCACCTAAAACACCTTTTTGGTAAAAATAAAATAAAAAGGCCGTTAAAATCGATTCCCTATTTTCTTTTTCGAAACTTGTGTTGGTTGGAGAAGGGTTTTCCTGCACAACCGGAGGCTGCAGTTTCAGGACCCCAGTTCCAGGACCCTAGTTTCAGGACCCCAGTTCCAGGACCCTAGTTTCAGGACCCCAGTTCCAGGACCCTAGTTTCAGGACCCCAGTTTCAGGACCCTAGTTTCAGGACCCCAGTTTCAGGACCCTAGTTTCAGGACCCTAGTTTTAGGACCCCAGTTTCAGGACCCCAGTTTCAGGACCCTAGTTTCAGGACCCCAGTTTCAGGACCCTAGTTTCAGAACCCTAGTTTTAGGACCCTAATTTCAGGACCCTAGTTTCAGGACCCCAGTTTCAGGACCCTAGTTTCAGGACCCCAGTTTCAGGACCCTAGTTTTAGGACCCTAATTTCAGGACCCTAGTTTCAGGTCCCCAGTTTCAGGACCCTAGTTTCAGGACCCCAGTTTCAGGACCCTAGTTTCAGGACCCTAGTTTCAGAACCCTAGTTTTAGGACCCTAATTTCAGGACCCTAGTTTCAGGACCCCAGTATCAGGACCCTAGTTTCAGGACCCCAGTTTCAGGACCCTAGTTTTAGGACCCTAATTTCAGGACCCTAGTTTCAGGTCCCCAGTTTCAGGACCCTAGTTTCAGGACCCCAGTTTCAGGACCCTAGTTTCAGGACCCCAGTTTCAGGACCCTAGTTTTAGGACCCTAATTTCAGGACCCTAGTTTCAGGTCCCCAGTTTCAGGACCCTAGTTTCAGGACCCCAGTTTCAGGACCCCAGTTTCAGGACCCCAGTTTCAGGACCCCAGTTTCAGGACCCCAGTTTCAGGACCCCAGTTTCAGGACCCTAGTTTCAGGACCCTAGTTTTAGGACCCTAGTTTTAGGACCCTAGTTTTAGGACCCCAGTTCTAGGAACCCAGTTTCAGGACCCTAGTTTCAGGTCCCTAGTTTCAGGTCCCTAGTTTCAGGACCCTAGTTTTATGTTACAGCGCTACCTACCGAACTGGATCACCAAAAACACTAATTTAACCCCTTTCGCGGCAAAGATCACAGACGGCCCCAGATTATTGTTGTTCAACATTCATTATTCGTTAAAACATATCACACTCATTACTTATTTGATCTGGACAAACTGAGCATCATTAGAAAGTTTTAAGACTCCAGCTTCGATAGTTGACCACTGTTATAAAACTGGTTTGCAGTGACATTAATTTCTTAATTTATGACAGGAGAGCAAAATTATTAATCTGTAAAGTTCGTTATTTTGAATAGAAATCATCACTCATAAAGCAGTCATTCACGTCTTCTCCGGTTTATTTGTGTTAAAGCCTCAACAATGGTCCTTTTGGTCACAACATCTGATTTTTGACACTATAGTGATAGTGTCCTGTCCAATCAACAAAGAAAAGCATACATTGGAGGTAAAAATATGGGTCTAGAGGCCGGAATAATATTTCAATGTGACTTTTTCAGAGATTTTTCGAGTTTATTTGAGCTAAATATGACTATGATAATAGATTTAACATGGAAATGGACTTAAAATAAGAAGAATATATCAGAATTGGATTCCTTGTATCAAAAAAAGTAGAAACAAATACATTATACAACAATTTAAGACTAAAGGAAGCTGAGATATAACCTTTTCTCTTTTCGGCGGGGGCCAATTTGGATTTTATGGATAACTGCCACTAGGGGGACCACCCCAACTTGTATCCATGGTTTTTTGAAAACCTTAGGCCTATACCTTAGCCTAGAAATCTAGACGCACCCTAGCGGCAGCAAAAATCATTTCGCCGCAAAGTGTGGTCTAGCAACTCTCCATAGACGGTTTAGCTGGAAAACCACAAACCTTGCCGGGCCAATCACATCGTGTATAGAGTTGGCGGGCGGGCTTAACATAATGACGACAGAGTTGCGACGGTCAGAGCAAGCTCGGACATATTCGGTTTGAAGTCAATCATCCTCGGACGCGGCGCCGCGCGCGCTGTTACAAAAAAGCTGTGGCGAAACGATCAACTTGTCATTTTTGCCGCACTCGTGCGGACGCGTCGAGTATAAAGGCTTTATTTACTCCGTGTCAGCGCGCGCTCTGATCGGTAAAGGACCTCCGAATCATCTCCAGCACTATTTTTTAATGACAAAAAAATGTTTAATGACTCTTTCTCTCTCTCTCACACACACACACACACACACACTGTCTCTTTCTCTCTCACACATAGGCTAGTTATAAACTCTTTAGACTTTTAATGATAATTTTTTTTTTTTTTAAAGTTTGTGGGTCGTGTAAAAAACAAAAAAAATCCCTTATTTTGGGGATGGATTCCTGGAAATCTCCCTTATTTTCAATGTTCAATGTTGACAGCTATGGACTGGATACGGTAAAAGTTTAATATATCAACTTGCTCCGCTGACTACGTCCCCTTCTTCGTTGCTCTGATTGGTTGTAGCGCTATCCAATTGCGTGCAGAGAGAATTTGAAAGACAACCGTTTATCCCGCCCATCAGATTGAGCCCTGTCAATGATGAGTTCCCAGACCTAACATCTTGATGTAGGTCTGGCGTGCCAGGCTACCTATACCTAACACCCTGCCAAAAATCAAAAACTTTTCCAGAAGTGCCCAATTTTCATGAATTGCATCCTAGCTAGCATATAAAATGCTAAATATAACATATTTCAACATCTTTTTTTAACTTAAATCCATTTTAAACCGCGACAGGAATATGATACAAATACTCGATGGTGGTTTAAAGTGAGCTTTAAGTAAAAGTGTAATATTAATCTTTTAAATTGTGTCATGTAGCTTGATGCTACTTGCTCTAATCCACCTGCTGCAGGAGCTTTTCTATTCCATAATCTTATTTGTTAAAATATATATATTTTTTTTCTAACAAGAGTTAAGATAATAGGTGGACCACCTGGATCCTAAAACTGAAACTGCAGCCTCCGGTTGTGCAGGAACATACTACTGGTTGGTTGGTCCGATCGATTGTGCAATTGATTTTCGGATGTAAAGTGACAGCCCTACCACACTGACAGACATTTAGACGAGTGACACTGTAGAAATTAGCTTTAATTATATATTTAGCTTTGATCACAGGAATATAATTACATTTTAAAATGTATTCACATGGAAAACGATTTTAATAATATTTCACAATATTACTGTTTTTACTGTTTTTTTTTATTTTTTATAAATGCATCCTTGGTGAGCAGAAGAGTCTTCTTTTAAAATATTACAATATTTTAGTTTTTTTTTACTTGTAACATAACTTTTTCTGAAAACTCAAGTACACTAAAAAGACTTTCTTTTGAATATTGAACATGCAAAGTACACAACATAAATAATGAATAACCAAAAACATGGTGTCATCCACATAACTCTTCATATCTTGGATGATAAGAATGCATTTTTTTATTTTATTTTTTCATAACAGCCAAAAAGCAGCAGTCGTGGAGGATCACAGATTTCCCACAATGCCCCCTGGTCCTCTCCAGCCATCGCTCCTCTGTCACCGTTACACATGTCAGGCCACAGCGGCTCCTCGCAGGGAAACACCATTTCATCTCTGCTCGCGCAACAAACGCCACTTCTCATCCCCAAAACAGAAAAACTCTCCCCGGTTCAAATGCACGCAAGTGACAGGACCAGTTTAACAGGTGCGTAAATATGTTATAAACATGACATAGCAGATTAATGATCAAACTTAAGAAACCACTTAGCTTTATGGGTTAACATTACATTAAACTGTCATGTGGTTGGTTTTGACATTGGCTGTCATGAGGCATTATAACTGTGTCATGGATATTATTCTTGTCCTCAACTACAGTGGTACACATTGAATTTGTCATTAAAAAGTTATAATGCCCTGATGTCAGCCAGTGTCAAAACCAACCACCTGTACAATGTAATGTTAACCCATAAAGCTAAGTGGGTTCTTAAGTTTGATAATTAATCTGCTATGTCATATTTATGACAACTTATGTTGTCTTGGTAATGTCAAGTTGTCATGACAAAGACACTGACAGGTTATGATGTATTGGTTTATGTCAAGGTGTCATAACAAAGACATCTCAAACAATGTCATATTTGCATTCAAAATGTCATAATTGAGCGAATGACACTTAAAGACAGTTGTCATAAACATGCATAAACCTCCTTCATATTCATGACATGTGTCATGTCATGATTATGAAGGTGTCATGTCAGTCTTATGAACAGTAATTCGGTGTTACCGAAAAAGTCGTGATTACCTTCTTAATTTTTTTTATGCCGTGGTTGAAATAAGCTTCCATACAAATGTCTTGTGTGTTTTAGTTATTTTCTCAGGAAACATGGGGCAGACGTCACCTACGAATCCACCGGAGAAAAACCCGGAGGAGTTACCTGGAAAAGCCAAGATGGAGTCCACAAGAGTAAAATCACAAATCCACCCGCTGTGCATGTTTGTTTTATAACCCTTCGGCTTATGTAGTGTCGCTCATGTCGTGTTGTTTTACAGACAGACACGCGTCGAATCACACACATTTCTGCCGAGCAGAAGAGACGGTTCAACATCAAGCTCGGCTTTGACACGCTTCACAGTCTGGTGACCACTCTCAGTTCACAGCCGAGTATAAAGGTAACACTCACTTCAGTGACTACATCAGTCAGCGCTTGAGAAAAAGAAGTGTGCTTGCTTTTCAATTAGGGCTGGGCGATAAAATAAGGCGATATTTTGCCAAATAAAAATGTGGTAGTTAAATTATTTTTTTTAACAGATGTTACTTTTTTTGTTAATGAACATAAATTTAACATAGTAGTATTAGCTTGAGTTAGGATGCAGATTTACTGTCAACTCACTGTCAAATATGCATTTCGAGACAAAACATGTAATATTAATATTGCAGCCTGCACTGCAAACTGTGCTGAAGATACGTGCCATCAAAGTCAGGCAACACAAACCAGTTTCAAGACTTAATAATATCCCCCATTAGCACATGCAGAAACCAAGAAATATATTTTTCTATTCAGATATTTATTTTGTTAAGGAAAAATGACAAATGATGTTCTACCTCAGATTTGTGAAATGTTCACCTGTTTGGCAAGTGTTTGTCATGATATGTTCTGATAATAAAGAGTAGTTTAAAACCACAATTAACGCTCTGGTTTATACAACTTTCACTTAGGAGCAAAAATCTGCCATTAAACTTGAAAGAAATAAAGATTTGACATTTATCGTGATAATTATCGATATCGACTGATATAAAAAATTTATCGTGATAATTTTTTTTGGCCATATCGCCCAGCCCTATTTTCAATATGCACTTGTTTTTTCAAATCTTAAAAGTACATTTTTGAAAACAACATGCAATTTAAAGGGATCATTTTCATTTTAGGGTTAACTAAGTCATAATTTACTCACCCTGGTGTTGTTCTAATGCCGCATGTCCTTCTTTCTTTTTTTCGGGCAGCTCACGCTTGTCCTTATAATGGCAGTGAATAGCGACCAGTATATAGTTATTATACTTAATAATAGCGATTGTATAATACTAGGGCTGGGTAAAAAATATTGATTTTTCGATATTAATCGATTCTCATTTTTACGAACTGATATCGATTCTTAAATCTCAAGAATCGATTAGTCATCCTGTTTTCATTTGATAATTGATTGGAACATTGTAGCGCTCCTCCCATCCAATAAATCGCAATAATCTTTGTGCTTTGTTACTATTGATACTAAATAAAGTCTCAAATTTCAAATTACATCCATTTTCTTACGAAATTCAAAAGCATAAATAGCGTTTTGGCGCTGTGGCGTGAGATCGCTCTGGCTCAGCTCAGCTCAAGAGAAGCACATGATCTCCTCTTCCGCCTTAATAATACCAGTTACAGCGCCAAATAAACATGAATGAACGTCTGAAAGTGTGTTAAAGATAGAGTACAGCTTATCAAAATCCGTATCATGTCACATGGAATCGCTCAATCGGTGTTTCAACCGTGGAAAGACGTCAGTAAAACAACTTGTAAACAATGTAACGTCACATTTACCTCAGAAAAACCATATGTGACCATAAACTCGTTAGTCAGCTAGAAAAATTAACTCTAAAGAGGACCATTTTGCTAAATATATGCACCATATTACATATTCATTATAATTTTTAATGTTCTTCAATATTTAATGCATGTTTGAATAAATCTGGCAAGTTTTTATGACAGCCACCATTTAAATGTTTATATTTCATATAACTTTATTATTATAAAAATAAATAAAAGTGTAATTTAAGTGTTTGTATAGCTACAAATCAGTTAATTTTTACCTTCAATATTATAGTATATTGTACCTGATATCCAAAATAATCAATATTGAATCGAATCGAATCGGAATCGAATTGAATTGCAAGCTTGTGAATCGAAATCGAATCGAATTGTGAAATTTGTGTCAATACACAGCCCTATATAATACATACAATTTTTGTTTTTTTTTGGTTTTGGATTACATTTTTTTCACCCAACTCTATCGTAAACCTCCAGAACATTTGGAGTATGCGACACGTGACGCATCGGATCATTCTGTGATACTTCTGCATCTTTTTTTTTAAGCTTTTTGCCGGTCGCTATTCACTGAGCGCAAAAAATTCTCCTTTTGTGGTCCAAAAAAGAAAGACATTATAACTACACCAGGGTGAGTAAATTATGACTACATTTTATTTTAGGGTGAACTATTCCTTTAAGTGTCGGAAAACATTACATTCAGTTCGCGCTTAATTTAAAGTGGATCAAATCCGTTCATCAAAGTTATATTGAGTTTTGAACAATACCCGTTCTCGCCTTAGGACAACTTTGATTAACTTTTTTGATCCACTTCAAATGTTGACTACTGTATATTATTTTCATGACAAGTACTCTTATTAAAGGACGCAGAAGTGTGCTTCTTTTTCACAAGGGACCAAAAGACTAGCCGTGCATTTTAGCTTCTGTTACTTCAGATTGATGCTGTTTGCAACCCTCAGCTTCACTAAGATTGAACGCATACAGAGACGATTACAGTCTCATAGGGTTCACTATCTTCAGTCGTGCGTCCTCCACCTCAGCCTAACGCTCGTACTCTCGTTCCCACTGGTCTCAGATCAGTAAGGCCACCACCCTGCAGAAGACAACGGAGTACATCAGTAAGATGCAGCAGGAGAGAGCTCAGCTCCACGAGGAGGCCCAGAGACTGAGAGACGAGATCCTGGTGCTCAACTCTGCCATCAAGTGAGTGCGCTTCAGCTGCGTTACCATTATGAGACTTCAACATTAATGTGTGGTGGGGATTGTTAGGGATGCACCGATATGAAAACATTACAGATAACTGATCATTCTTTACAGGGGGAACTTGAAAAATTTGAATATCGATTCGTGCAATTTCAGTAATTCAACTTAAAAGCTGAAACTAATATATTATATAGACTCATTACATGCAAAGTGAGATATTTCAAGCCTTTATTTGTTATAATTTTGATGATTATGGCTTACAGTTTATGAAAACCTTTTCACAATATTCTAATTTTGACTTTGGGGTTTTCATAAGCTGTACGCCATAATCATCAAAATTATAGCAAATAAAGGCTTGAAATATCTCACTTTTGCATGTATTTTTATTTATTTATTTATTTATTTGACATGGACATACAATTACATTGGACGAACCATATGCATTTGTTTAAGTGTTTTAGCACAAATGCTAATTTTCAACACCTGTCCGCGGGAGGCTTTTGGAAATAAAATACAATAACAAAACTAGTAAGCAAAATAATACTAAAAATACTAACAGAAAAGGATAGCTAAAATAAACCATATAATTACAGAGAAAAGAAAAAAACAAATTGCATACATAAATTATAAAGCAGAAGCATCAGAGTCAGAGAATATCATTAGTTATTCATGCGAGCACTGCTGTTTAGTTTTTAGCCATTGTTTAAGTCCTCTGTTAAAAGCTTTGCCATCGGTCTCTAGTTTTAAATCAGTAGGCAAAGCTGATGAGTAATGTAATGAAAAAAGTAATGAGTCTATATAATATATTAGTTTCACCTTTTAAGTTGAATACTGAAATTGCACGATAATCTAATTATTCGAGTTTCACCTGTATATTTGAAAGCTCATAACCGATATATTGGCCGATAAATCTAAATCCAAATTTTTATATAATTTTTGAGAGCCTGATTGCAAAAACAAAAGTCTCACCATTCAAATCCATGTCCCGAGCACACAATCATAATGATGTTCTCATTATAATTGTATGTAGCCGATATGACAGACTTGTGCTGTACATGTTGCATTTAACTGTATTTTACTTTTTTGAAGTGATTTCAATCATATTTCAAGAAATTCTAAACCATCAAGTGTGCTGAAGGAAATAATCCATTATTTATCGGCCAAATTTTCTTTTCTGGCCGATAATGATAACATATATCGGATAGACCAACGCTACTTTTGCGTCATCGAAGGGTAACGCCCCCTTTTAGGGGAAAACAAACGGATTCCCCTGAGAACAGAACTCCTCTAGATCTGCAAGGTTTCTTGATAGCAAAAATGGCACAAACTTAAAGAAGCTACTGGATACGGGGTTACAGACGTGACCCCGTATCAAGAAAGATCAAGAAAATATGATCATTTAACACCGATTTTATCGTCACTTCATTGGTTACCTATAAAGTTCCGTATTAATTACAAGGTCTTGCTTTTGACCTATAAAGCTCTAAATGGTTTAGCTCCAGTCTATTTAACGGATCTTCTATCGCCCTATAGTCCATCGCGCTCTTTGAAATCACTAAATTCGAGGCTTCTGGTCATTCCTAGGATATCCAGATCCACCAAAGGAGGGAGAGCATTTTCACATTTAGCTCCGAAGCTCTGGAATAGCCTTCCTGATATTGTTCGTTGCTCAGACTCGCTCTCCCAGTTTAAAACTAGACTAAAGACGCATCTTTTTAGTCAGGCATTCATATAAAATTTTTATCTTACAGTTACTGTTACTGAATCTACTTCATAAACGCCAGAGGAGAACTGGCCCCGACTGAGCCTGGGTTCTCCTAAGGTTTTTTTTTTTTTTTTCTCCGTCGGGTCATCTGATGGAGTTTTAGGACACCATCAGGTCACTTGACGGAGTTTTTCAGTTCCTTGCCACTGTTGCCTTTGGCTTGCTTAGTTTGGGGATTTTCAAATTAAATGACCCATCATACCATTGACTAGCTCTACCAAGCTTGGATGTCTTTTTTCCAGTAATAAACACTCTTAGGTTGTTTTGATTGATACTGTGAAGCAGCTTTGATACAATCTGTATTGTGAAAAGTGCTATATAAATATATTTGACTTGACTTGACTTGTCCCTTTGAAATGGTCGAAAACTGGATTAATGACCCCACGCAGTGGCCAAATATGGACTATTCAGACATCTACCAATATCTCGTGGAATCACCAAGTAAGTAGCCTATTTTTTTTATGTTATTAACACACTCACAGTATGACAAACTAGACGATGAGGCCATGTCACTTGGATCATATTTAACTTGATTGAAGCTATTGACATAGTTTTGTTGTCGACTAGCTATACTAGTTAGAAAGACGAAGCTGCTAGCAGCTAACGTGATTAGCTCTCACAAGGCACGCTACCTTGGCTGTTAACTGATTTTACTGTTGAAATAGTGGCAGGCTAGGACTAAAGTGGACTTGGCGGGTTTCTGCTTGTGTCTAAATTGCTTTAGGCCTTCGATGACTTTTCGACGACCACTGCTCTGGGCTACATGTAACAACACGAACGGCAGTAGATCAAGCCTTCTAGGCTAGATAGGATAGCGTAATGTCACAACATCCAATTTGATAGCCCCATAGATACATACATTGGTCCTATGCATATTTTGCCGTACACTGTAAACCTTTTTACAACTTTCAAAGTCCTAGCACTTTCTAGACACAAGCAGAAACCAGCCAAGTCCACTTTAGTCCTAGCCTGCCACTATTTCAACAGTATAGTATAGCTAGTCGACAACAAAACTATGTCAATAACTTAAATCAAGTTAAATATGATCCAAGTGACATGGCCTCATCGTCAAGTTTGTCATACTGTGAGTGTGTTAATGACAAAAAAAAATAGGCTACTTACTTGGTGATTCCACAAGATATTGGTAGATGTCTGAATAGTCCATATTTGATAGTCCATTAATCCAGTTTTCGACCATTTCAAAGGGACACCTCTGTAACCCCGTATCCAGTAGCTTCTTTAAATACCGCTCACGGTCCTCGGCCGGCAAAGAGAGTGTGTATGTTTGTGCACACTCAAGAAACTTAGCAGATCTAGAGCGAGTTCTGTTCTCAGGGGAATCCGTTAGTTTTCCCCCAAAAAGGGGCGTTACCCTTCGATGACGCAAAAGTAGCGTTGGTCTATCGGTCGATACTGATATGGTGGCTGATATATCGTGCATCTCTAGTGATTGTAATTGAACTGTTTGTGTGTAGTGTGTGTCAGCAGCAGCTTCCGGCCACAGGTGTCCCAATAACACGACAGCGATTCGACCACATGAGAGAGAAGTTCAGAGAGTACGTGAGGGCTCAAACGCTGCAGAACTGGAAGTTCTGGATTGTATCCTACAAAGCTTTGTGTCTCTTCCTAATCTGAAACATAAACACCCCAAAATGAAAACTCCCTCATCATTTACTCTCCTTCCCTGATGTACATGACTTTCTTTCTTCAGATAAACATAGATTTTTATTGAATTTTCTGTGAGTCCTTATAATGCCATTGAATGGCTGCCATTCAGAGAAAATTTGGTCACACTTTACAATAAGGGTCATTAGTTAACATTAGTTAATGTATTAACTAACATGAACTAACAATGAGCAATACATTTGTTACCGTATTTATTAATCTTTGTTAATGTTAGTTAATAAAAATACAGCTGTTCATTGTTTGTTCATGTTAGTTCACAGTGCATTAACTAATGTTAACACAACCTTTGATTTTAATAATGTATTAGTAAATGTTGGGATTAATAACTAAGATTAGTAAATGCTGAAGAAGTATTGTTCATTCTTAGTTCATGTTAACTAAGGTAGTTAACTAATGTTAACTAATGAACCTTATTGTAAAGTGTTACCGAAATTTTTTATAATTTTAAAATAAAAACAATCAAAACAAAACACTTACAGATGAAACTCGAAAAATTTGAATATCGTGCAAAAGTTCAGTAAATCAACTTAAAAGGTGAAACTAATATATTATATAGACTCATTACATGCAAAGTGAGATATTTCAAGCCTTTATTTGTTATAATTTTGATGATTATGGCTTACAGCTTATGAAAACCCCAAATTCAAAATTATAATATTGTGAAAAGGTTTTCATAAGCTATAAGCCATAATCATCACAATTATAACAAATAAAGGCTTGAAATATCTCACTTTGCATGTAATGAGTCTATATAATATATTAGTTTCACCTTTTAAGTTGAATTACTGAAATAAATGAACTTTTGCACGATATTCTAATTTTTCGAGTTTCACCTGTACTTTAAAAAAGATAAAAATATATTTTATTTGTTTAACTGCATGTCATGTGACCATTTACCGATATCAGAGAACAGTTAACTTAATATTATTATTAATTTATTATTATAATTAGCTTAATTTTATTGACCTAACTTGATATTTTATTATTTCAGGGGATCCAGATTACATGTAATCATTTACTACCCAGCAACTGTTGATTGATTACATTAAGAATTCCTTATATTTTGTACATAATAAGATTTCTGAAATGTTATGTTTAATAATGCAAATTAGGCATTATCTAAATTAAATATGCACGCATTTGCATACATTTACAGAACAGAAATCTGAACATTGGATAAATTCATTTTGTTGACATGTTAAAGTCAAAGGTTTTTACAGAGGGGATTGTCTATCACTCCATCAATCAGAAAATACTGTCAATGTTTATAGGAATGTTATATAAATCAGGTGATTTATATATATATATACAATGTGTTTGCCTGTAGTGTCTCGCCTTAAAGGGTTCGTTCACCCCAAAATGTAAACTCTGTCAGTAATTACTCTCCCTCATGTTTTTTCAACCCCGTAAGACTTTCGTTCATCTTCGGAACACAAATTAAGATATTTTTGATTAAATCTGAGAGCTGGATCACTCCTCCATAGGCTTCTAAGTTATTGAAACTGGCCGGCCCAGAAAAGTTATGAAAGACATCGTTAAAATAGTCCGAGTGACTACAGTGGGTCAACCTTAAGTTTATCAAGCGACGAGAATACTTTCACATCACACACATGACCAGCGTCGGCCAATAGTGAGCCTGCGTGTGACGTACAACCCAGGAGCGCTGCGCTGTTACACTACGTGAACTCACTCGAGGCCCACAGAGAAGGAAATGAATAGTTGAATAAAGTCATTGTTTTTGTTTGTTTTTATGCGCAAAAAAAGTATTCTTATCGCTTGATAAACTTAAGGTTGAGCCACTGTAGTCACTCGGACTATTTTAACGATGTCTTTAATAACTTTTGGGCCGGCCAGTTTCGATCCCTTAGAAGCCTATGGAGGAGTGATCCAGCTCTCAGATTTAATCACAAATATCTTAATGTGTGTTCTGAAGATGAACGAAAGTCTTACGGGGTTGAACAACATGAGGGCGAGTAATTACTGACAGAGTTTTCATTTTGGGGTGAACTATCCCTTTAAGCATCCAAAACATCTGTTCTGGTCCTATTAGCAGGATTAACTCTGTTAAAATGCAAGTCGTCCACATCTTCATATTTTCCTGAGCGGAAGCCGTTCCCGTAGTTCAGCATCATCATCGAGCCGCTGTTCGAGTCGTTTAACGGTATGGTGTCCACAGCGAGTGTGGATGACCTGTGTCGCAGCACTCTCTCCTGGCTGGACCAGCACTGCTCTCTGCCCGCGCTCAGACCCAGTGAGTGTCCAGCACCTCCACACCTCTACACCTGTTCACCTGTTCACCTCTACACCTGTTCACCTCTACACCTGTTCACCTCCACACCTGTTCACCTGTTTACATCTACACCTGTTCACCTCCACACCTTTTCACCTCCACACCTCTACACCTGTTCACCTGTTCACCTCCACACCTCTACACCTATTCACCTGTTCACCTCCACACCTCTACACCTGTTCACCTGTTCACCTCTACACCTGTTCACCTCTACACCTGTTCACCTCCACACCTGTTCACCTCCACACCTGTTCACCTCCACACCTCTACACCTGTTCACCTGTTCACCTCCACACCTCTACACCTATTCACCTGTTCACCTCCACACCTCTACACCTGTTCACCTGTTCACCTCTACACCTGTTCACCTGTTCACCTCCACACCTGTTCACCTCTACACCTGTTCACCTCCACACCTCTACACCTATTCACCTGTTCACCTCCACACCTCTACACCTGTTCACCTGTTCACCTCTACACCTGTTCACCTGTTCACCTCCACACCTGTTCACCTCTACACCTGTTCACCTCCACACCTGTTCACCTCTACACCTGTTCACCTCCACACCTGTTCACCTGTTCACCTCCACACCTGTTCACCTCCACACCTCTACACCTGTTCACCTGTTCACCTCTACACCTGTTCACCTCTACACCTGTTCACCTCCACACCTGTTCACCTCCACACCTCTACACCTGTTCACCTCTACACCTGTTCACCTCTACACCTGTTCACCTCTACACCTGTTCACCTGTTTACCTCTACACCTCTACACCTGTTCACCTCCACACCTGTTCACCTCTACACCTGTTCACCTCTACACCTGTTCACCTGTTCACCTCTACACCTGTTCACCTCTACACCTGTTCACCTCCACACCTGTTCACCTCCACACCTCTACACCTGTTCACCTGTTCACCTCTACACCTGTTCACCTCTACACCTGTTCACCTCCACACCTGTTCACCTCCACACCTCTACACCTGTTCACCTCTACACCTCTACACCTCTACACCTGTTCACCTCTACACCTGTTCACCTGTTTACCTCTACACCTCTACACCTGTTCACCTCCACACCTGTTCACCTGTTTACCTCTACACCTCTACACCTGTTCACCTCCACACCTGTTCACCTCCACACCTCTACACCTGTTCACCTCTACACCTGTTCACCTCCACACCTGTTCACTTCCACACCTGTTCACCTGTTCACCTCCACACCTGTTCACCTGTTCACCTCCACACCTGTTCACTTCCACACCTGTTCACCTCCACACCTCTACACCTGTTCACCTGTTCACCTCCACACCTGTTCACCTGTTCACCTCCACACCTGTTCACCTGTTCACCTCCACACCTTTACACCTGTTCACCTGTTCACCTCCACACCTGTTCACCTCCACACCTCTACACCTGTTCACCTGTTCACCTCCACACCTTTACACCTGTTCACCTGTTCACCTCCACACCTGTTCACCTCCACACCTCCACACCTGTTCACCTGTTTACTTCCACACCTGTTCACCTCCACACCTCTACACCTGTTCACCTCCACACCTGTTCACCTGTTCACCTCCACACCTCTACACCTGTTCACCTCCACACCTCTACACCTGTTCACCTCCACACCTCTACACCTGTTCACCTCCACACCTGTTCACCTCCACACCTGTTCACCTGTTCACCTCCACACCTCTACACCTGTTCACCTCTACACCTGTTCACCTCTACACCTGTTCACCTCCACACCTGTTCACCTCTACACCTGTTCACCTCTACACCTGTTCACCTCTACACCTGTTCACCTCCACACCTCCACACCTGTTCACCTGTTCACCTCCACACCTGTTCACCTCCACACCTCTACACCTGTTCACCTCCACACCTCTACACCTTTTCACCTCCACACCTGTTCACCTGTTCACCTCCACACCGGTTCACCTGTTCACCTCCACACCTGTTCACCCTCAGACCGCAGTCACCGCAGTGCCAGCTTTTCACTCGCACAAGGAGATGTGTACAGGTGAAACTCGAAAAATTTGAATATGGTGCAAAAGTTCATTTATTTCAGTAATTCAACTTAAAAGGTGAAACTAATATATTATATAGACTCATTACATGCAAAGTGAGATATTTCAAGCCTTTATTTGTTATAATTGTGATGATTATGGCTTACAGCTTATGAAAACCCCAAATTCAAAATTGGAATATTGTGAAAACGTTTTCATAAGCTGTAAGCCATAATCATCAAAATTATAACAAATAAAGGCTTGAAATATCTTACTTTGCATGTAATGAGTCTATATAATATATTAGTTTCACCTTTAAGTTGAATTACTGAAATAAATGAACTTTTGCACCATATTCAAATTTTTCGAGTTTCACCTGTATATACGGTATTTTCACCTGCTAGAAATGCATGCTCGGTTTGTAAGTAAAGTAAACAGTCATTACAAGGCATTTGGTTTAATTTCTTCACTCATTTAATTTCATTGCTATCTAATTGATGGCTAGTCTATTCTTGGGCTATGGTTTTTAGACGTCTATTACATTTTCACTGACAGCCCAAATTTTGCTTTGTTTAAGCCTAGACGTCATGGCTGTGTTGATTAATAGTTAAATGTATCATATTATTGCATTTAATTATACCTTATGATGTTATATAAATAATAACAAAACAATATATACACTACCATTCAAAATGCTCTTATGCTCACGAAGGCTTAAATTGTTTGATCAAAATTACAAGTTACTTAAAGTAATTAATTACTAGCTACTAATTGAATTGATAGTGTAATTATAATACTGTACTAATTAATCTCTTTAAAAATTACTTCTTATTACTAGTTACTTTCTAAATCCCATATCAGTCAGGCTCTGTTAATTCCGTTTAATAATAAATAACATAAAATTGCATAAATTATTCTTGAACTGACCGACGTATTTAAAGGGAGAAGGTTAAATTAAAAGCATACATTTTATCATTAGAAATTAAATTTTGATAGTGATATTTATATTTATATCGAATTTTTCTATACTCTCTATACAGTATTTAATGCAATTGCATGAAAAATAGGTGTAATTAAATTACTTAGTGATGCATTTCACCCATCGCTGATAGTAATACAGAATTGAACTGACCACACCAGTGTGTTTATATCCAATATATGTGAACCTGCTTCTTTATTTTTTTCTTTTTTTTTCTTCTCTTCTCCTGGAAACATTGTTAATGTGAAAATTTAATGTGTTTTTTTTTTTTTTTTTTACTTTTTGTAAATAAATAGACCTTAAAAGTCAAAGTCTCTCTCTCAAGTTTTGGAAAAAGAAAGAAAAAAATGGCAAATTGTTAACTTAGTTATTGGAAAAGCGAAAATTGCTATTTATCTGACAAGAAAGGAAAAAATGTAGGTCGGGATGTAGTACAAGTTTTTAAGAGTTTTAATGAATGTAAGATTTAAATTTTTATTTTATTTTATTTTATAAAACTTAAGAGTATAGGGGAATTAGAAAATGTATGGAATTATAAAGAAATGTGCTTTAAGGATGGTGAATACATTTTTGCTAAATGTGTTGAGTAAAGTGTATGTTTATTAATTGTTTTTAAATTATTTAATAAAGGGTTGTAACCCCCCCTCTCTCTCTCTCTCCCCCACTCTCTTTCCAGCTGTTTTGAGTTCACTCCGTCTGCTCAGCACCTCCACATCAATCCTCTCAGATCCCAGTCTGGTTCCCGAACAGGCCATCCAGGCTGTCAGTCACGGACATACATCCCTCAGCTACAGCCAATGACATTCATCCCTCAGCTACAGCCAATAACATTCATCCCTCAGCTACAGCCAATGACATTCATCCCTCAGCTACAGCCAATGACATTCATCCCTCAGCTACAGCCAATGACATTCATCCCTCATCTACAGCCAATGACATTCATCCCTCAGCTACAGCCAATGACATTCATCCCTCAGCTACAGCCAATGACATTCATCCCTCAGCTACAGCCAATGACATTCATCCCTCAGCTACAGCCAATGACATTCATCCCTCAGCTACAGCCAATGACATTCATCCCTCAGCTACAGCCAATGACATTCATCCCTCAGCTACAGCCAATGACATTCATCCCTCAGCTACAGCCAATGACATTCATCCCTCAGCTACAGCCAATGACATTCATCCCTCGGCTACAGCCAATGACATTCATCCCTCGGCTACAGCCAATGACATTCATCCCTCGGCTACAGCCAATGACATTCATCCCTCGGCTACAACCAATGACATTCATCCCTCATCCCTCGGCTACAGCCAATGACATTCATCCCTCGGCTACAGCCAATGACATTCATCCCTCGGCTACAGCCAATGACATTCATCCCTCGGCTACAGCCAATGACATTCATCCCTCGGCTACAACCAATGACATTCATCCCTCGGCTACAGCCAATGACATTCATCCCTCGGCTACAACCAATGACATTCATCCCTCATCCCTCAGCTACAACCAATGACATTCATCCCTCATCCCTCGGCTACAACCAATGACATTCATCCCTCTGCTACAACCAATGACATTCATCCCTCGGCTACAACCAATGACATTCATCCCTCGGCTACAACCAATGACATTCATCCCTCATCCCTCAGCTACAACCAATGACATTCATCCCTCATCCCTCGGCTACAACCAATGACATTCATCCCTCTGCTACAACCAATGACATTCATCCCTCTGCTACAACCAATGACATTCATCCCTCGGCTACAACCAATGACATTCATCCCTCGGCTACAACCAATGACATTCATCCCTCATCCCTCAGCTACAACCAATGACATTCATCCCTCATCCCTCGGCTACAGCCAATGACATTCATCCCTCGGCTACAGCCAATGACATTCATCCCTCGGCTACAACCAATGACATTCATCCCTCGGCTACAACCAATGACATTCATCCCTCATCCCTCGGCTACAGCCAATGACATTCATCCCTCGGCTACAACCAATGACATTCATCCCTCTGCTACAACCAATGACATTCATCCCTCATCCCTCGGCTACAACCAATGACATTCATCCCTCTGCTACAACCAATGACATTCATCCCTCTGCTACAACCAATGACATTCATCCCTCGGCTACAACCAATGACATTCATCCCTCGGCTACAACCAATGACATTCATCCCTCATCCCTCAGCTACAACCAATGACATTCATCCCTCATCCCTCGGCTACAGCCAATGACATTCATCCCTTGGCTACAGCCAATGACATTCATCCCTCGGCTACAACCAATGACATTCATCCCTCGGCTACAACCAATGACATTCATCCCTCATCCCTCGGCTACAGCCAATGACATTCATCCCTCTGCTACAACCAATGACATTCATCCCTCGGCTACAACCAATGACATTCATCCCTCATCTACAGCCAATGACATTCATCCCTCATCTACAGCCAATGACATTCATCCCTCATCCCTCGGCTACAACCAATGACATTCATCCCTCATCCCTCGGCTACAACCAATGACATTCATCCCTCATCCCTCTGCTACAACCAATGACATTCATCCCTCATCCCTCTGCTACAACCAATGACATTCATCCCTCATCCCTCGGCTACAACCAATGACATTCATCCCTCATCCCTCGGCTACAACCAATGACATTCATCCCTCGGCTACAACCAATGACATTCATCCCTCGGCTACAACCAATGACATTCATCCCTCGGCTACAACCAATGACATTCATCCCTCGGCTACAACCAATGACATTCATCCCTCGGCTACAACCAATGACATTCATCCCTCATCCCTCGGCTACAGCCAATGACATTCATCCCTCGGCTACAACCAATGACATTCATCCCTCGGCTACAACCAATGACATTCATCCCTCTGCTACAACCAATGACATTCATCCCTCGGCTACAGCCAATGACAGCACACGCTCTCAAGCCCGCAGCCAATCATTCGACCCTCATGCTCATCCAATCACAACAGCAACGACCAATCACAATGTACTCTCTCACAAATGCAGCCAATGATGCTCTCTCCCACAAATATACAAGTGCTTGTTGATGGTAAATGGTTTAGTTGTGTGTTCTTTTCATTATTTATAGGAAAACAGAAGCTGATCAGAATTGATGTGTTTTTAATGTGCCGGTTAATGCCTTAAAGACACGGCATACGTTTCTTCTGTTGATGTTATTGCTTTGTAATTCTCAAAATATCAACGAATGTGAGTGTTTTACAGTATAACGTTCTGCGCCTTGTTTACATTATAACATGTAATTTCAGCTTTTGTTCGGCTGGTCTTTTCAACAAAGTGTTAATTTCCCTCGAGGAATAAATGTAAATGTTTGACTGTGTTTGTCTTACAGCATTACACACACATACGATGAGCCAGGACTTTATGTAAAGCATCAGAGGCACAAACCCCATGTTTATTTGGGGTGAGATCTATTAGACAAACCGCTATCTAGCATACAGTTGAACTAGCATGAAAAGTAACTAGATTTAATATCTCAACCCAGACATTACAATGAAATGTAATTGCAATTGTAAAACATAATAACAGTTTGTACCCTTTATGCTGCATCTTGTGTAGACATTATTCAATTATTTCTTTACATTTCCTTATTTTTTTAAAGAATTGAGAATGGAGTGTGTATATATATATATATATATATATAATGTGTGTGTGTGTGTGTGTGTGTGTGTATTACTGTGTGTGTGTGTGTCTTTATGGGTGTGTCTGTGTATGTGTGTGGTTCTTTAGTGTGTGTTTCTTTGTGTGTGTGTGTGTGTGTGTGTGTGTCTGTATTTATGGGTGTTTGTCTATATGAGTGTGTGTTTTTTTATATATGTGTGTGTGGATGTGTCTCTGTGTGTGTTTCTTTATGTGTGTGTTTATCTTTGTGTGTGTGTGTGTGTGTGTGTGTGTATATTACTGTGTGTGTGTGTGTGTGTGTCTTTATGGGTGTGTCTGTGTATGTGTGTGGTTCTTTGTGTGTGTTTCTTTGTGTGTGTGTGTGTTTATGTGTGTGTGTCTGTATTTATGGGTGTTTGTCTATATGAGTGTGTGTTTTTTTATATATGTGTGTGTGGATGTGTCTCTCTGTGTGTGTTTCTTTGTGTGTTTATCTTTGTGTGTGTGTGTCTGTGTTTATCTTTATGTGTGTGTGTTTATGTGTGTGTGTCTGTCTTTTATGGGTGTTTGTCTATATGAGTCTGTGTTTCTTTATCTGTGTGTGTGGATGTGTGTCTCTCTCTCTCTCTCTCTCTCTCTCTGTGTGTGTGTGTGTGTGTGTTTCTTTATGTGTGTGTTTATCTTTGTGTGTGTGTGTGTGTGTCTGTGTTTATCTGTGTGTGTGTGTGTGTGTGTGTGTGTGTGTGTGTGTGTGTGTGTGTGTGTGTGTGTGTGTGTGTAACACAAAAGGACATGTATACAGAAATGTGTCTATGGTAACCGTACCTCACCAGGTGTCGCTAGTGAGTTCACACTTTTATACTCGCCTTTCCTTCACATATTATAAACGCCTTTAACTTACTCTTTTATGAATTGTTATTGTTATTATCATTACTTAATTTGGCATTTTGTAGAATCCCTTTGATTCTTTTTTAACGTGATTGAGTTGTTCGTCTTGTAATGAGTCCGTGTTGCAGTTGCGCCTCCCGGCCGCTGGGTGTCGCTGTGTGTGACGCGCGTCGCTGGAATCGTCCCGTTCTCGGTCGCTGTCCAGCACTGAGCGTTCAGCACTGCGCGCGGAGGACAGCTCCCGATCCTCAGAGGAACACACACACACACACACACACCAAACCACCGCAAAACCAGAGGAACACACACACCAGACCACCGCAGAACCGCATCCTCATCCACAACACCAACCGGTAAGATTATTCACCAGATACTCGCAATAATAGCGCAGGAACAACACGAGAGTGCGCGTGAGCATCAAACACACACACTCACACACACACACACGACGCTATAAGCGCTTAATGTGATTAAACGCGATTACTAGCAACGCCGATTCTTTTGTCCTTTATGTACTCTGTTTATGTGTCTGTGTAAATCAAACACACGACATTTAATAATATTTCCCTCTTTAACGACCGTGTGACAAATCGCTGTTTCGGTCATAATAATAAGACGTGTTTGAAATGAACGATGACGTATAGTAGTTTACGTTTTTCCTAAAAAAGTATTGATATAAATGACATGATCTCGATATTTTGATCAAATGATGGTCGAATAAATGCGTATTGCGGTAATCATTGGAAATCTGACCCGAGCCGTAGAGAAGCAACCTTCAGTAAGACATTATTCGGTTTCATTTAAATGTTTAATTACAACAAAAGCGGGTTACACTTTATTTTTATGTGACGTAGTTACATTGTAACTACTAAAATGAGTACTGAGTGATATTAAATAAGTTAAATATCATCATCATTTAAATAACTACATACACTTATAGATTTACGGTTAGGGTTAGTACTGTTATTATGCATAATTTACTGTTATTACTATAGTACGTACATGTAGTCACGTGTAACTACGTCACGTTAAAATAAAGTGTTAGCCAAAATCTCTAAAAATCTATCAAGAACTGTCCAAATATGATATACACTGTCACTATTATGTACCAATTCAAGTATAGGTTCTAGTACTTGTTTATTAATTTTGCATGCCATACTTTGCTGTATTAATGTTGCACCATAAGTTATTCTAAGCTATGTGTGTTATTTTAAATGCAAAATTGTTCTTATATTTATGCATCATTGTTCTTATTTCTGATGCTAAATGAATGATGTGTAATATGGATGTGGAATTTCTGGAATAGTAAAGCTGTAGAGCTGATGTGTGTGTGTGTGTGTTGAAGGCATTGATTGACAGCTCCACACACACCGTCGCCTGAAGAGCTGTACCCCGTCTTTACTCAGGGGTCACTGCCTCAGGAAGAGACGCGTAATGCAGGAGTTGGTTATCCACCACTGGTTGTCAGTAATTCCCAGGGTGGCGTTTTCTTCTGCATATCCGCAGTTATGTAGATTTATGTCAGCATGCATGAGGCTGCTTTGAGCCGGTTAACTGAATAGATTGTGTAGGACGGATGTATTTCTCAGTTTTAGCTCTGCAAACCTAAAAACAAGCTTAGCTAGCACATGATCCGGATCCAGTGAACACTGTCGAGATGCTTAAGCTTTCATATGTTTTCTGGAATTATGTTTCTGATCCGCTGTCTGTGTGTGAAAATAGGGAACTATAGTCAAAAATATTGCTTGAGAAATTTAAGACTGTATTGAAAAAATCGTTTTTTATTTTCTTTTGGGCTGCAGCTTTGTGACGGTAAATAAATCTGAGATTAGTTTCTTGTGTGTGTGTGTGTGTGTGTGTGTGTGTACAGTAAATGTTAAGAGTCTCTAAAAGTAATTCCAATTAAATGTAACCATTACGAAAAAAATCAACCATGGTTTATTATTATAGTAAAAGTGTAAAAACCATAGTTTTTTGCCAGATTGAGTACCATTTTTATAACCACAGTTTTACAACAAATACCATGGTTTAACTATAATTAGAATATGGTGCAAAAGTTAATTTATTTCAGTAATTCAACTTAAAAGGTGAAACTAATTTATTATATAGACTCATTAGATGCAAAGTGAGATATTTCAAGCCTTTATTTGTTATAATTTTGATGATTATGGCTTATAGCTGTGTAATTCAAAATTAGAATATTGTGAAAAGCTTTTCATATCTGTAAACCATAATCTATAATACAAATTCTTTCACAAGCATAACTGTAAACGGCTAAACATACAGGACATAACCTTCTCCAGTGACTGTAAACACGACTTCATTTCCAGGCGGTGTGATTAAAAACCTGAGAATATTAATAACACACTTGACCATACACACGCTGCATGCATCACAGTAATAATGTGGCGCTAAAATTACAGTATTACAGTACAGTAAATAACAGTATTTATATTGATTAATAATATACAGTATATATTCTTAAATAAAAAAGATTGCTATTGTTTACATTTGTAAAAAAAAAATATTAATCAATAATATTAATATTGTTGTAATTAAATATTTATATTATTTAATAATAATATTAATGATGTTATAGTAAAAAAAAAAAAAAATAGTGTGTCTTGTTGTTTGGATATGGATGTTCTTATTTAGATTTAAATGGATTTTTTATTTATTTTAATTGAAGTCCATTTATAATTTTTGCTATTATTTTTAATAACTCTTTTCTGACCCTTGAGGTCCTTGCACACTGAGTCCGAAATTTTCGTATGCGTTTTTTGGTATTCGTGATTGGGTGGCTCTGGTTTTTCAAAACACCATATAAACACCTCTCAAACTGCTTGCTACGGATGCGAAAAACACAGAAAATCGAACCCGATGTGAATTTTTTTATGCCGGACGAAAGTTTCGGGCGTGAATTTCGGACTCAGTGTGCAAGGGCCTTTAGAATTAAACAGGCTTTTTTGCAACAGTAGTTAACCATAGCTCAATAATCTCTCAGAGCACTTGGTCTCAATCCTGAGTGAGTCTCTCGGACTGCTTTTATGAGTCAGTTCAGTCGATTGATTCAGATTCGTTCAGGTTTTCACGGTGTCTGCGTTTCTCAAAAGCATCATATTCCATCGTTTGCCACCGATGGTGTGTGTACGATCATCTCAGCTCATGATTCTTTAGAGAAACAGCCTGTCTGTGCTGATGCAGGGAGCAGATGAAAGGGCATTATTGAAGGCATGAGGGACGATGAAATAAAAAGCCCAAGTGAAGACGGAGGCTGTGTGTTTGAAGCTGTGCTGCTCGTCTACAGAGACAGCTGAGGACTCTTTCTTCTCCTTCTCTTGCTGACCTTTCTATCCTCTGCTGCTTTTGACTGACTTCACAGTTGCTTTTAATGTCTCTTGCATGAGCGACATCAAAATAGAGCCTATTTACATTCTTAATGTGTGTTCCTGGTGTTGTTGTGTGTGGACGCTTGTTTCCGCCACAGAATAAAACATTTGAAAAGATAATTGCACATTTTTATCTCACAATTGTGAGTTTACATCTCGCAATTTTGACTTTATTTCTCAGTATTGCGAGATATAAAGTCAGAATCACGTGATATATAAACTCACAATTGCGAGAAATAAACTGATGATAAGTACAGATGATAAGTACAATTTGAAGTAAAAAAAAAAAAGACTGGCTTTTTTTCTCAGAATTGCAAGTTTTTATCACACAATTCTGACTTT
>JARWKJ010000004.1:3017698-3037698 GCA_029959095.1 Rhinichthys osculus
ACTTTGGATAAAAGCGTCTGCCAAATGCATAAATGTTAAAGGGGTCATATAATGCCATTTTTGTACAAGCTAATATGATTCTTTAGGGTCTAAATTAAAAGTTTGTAATATACTTTAATTAAAATTCTCATTAGTATTGTAAGAAAACGCTTATTTTACCTGGTCAAAAACAGCTCTGTTTTCAGCACGCCGTTTCAGTGCATATGCCTTTAAATGATAATGAGCTTTGCTCACCCCGCCTCTCTCTTCTGTGCTACACCGTTTGTAACTCAATAACACAATAACCATTGTTCAGTATAAACGTGGGATTATGAATTATATTGAGAACGTCGTATAGAAAACATGCTGTAATGTACCCTGAGTGTAAACCTTAGACGCATTCATTGTGAAGCGTGCAGCTAGCGATTTGCAAAGATTAATATAAATAATAATATAAAGTTTAATAAAACGTTACACTCACTTCAGTTGTTCTAGAGGTTCAGCAGGAACATGAATATCTGGTACCGATCCTTTTTTCACGAGCAGCTTCTTAGCAAATGCAGCTTTATACTGACCCTCGTTTATAAAGCAGTCTGGTGAGAAATGATTCGCGCAAACATGAGAGCATTGACGTTGCTCGTGGGGAATATTCCCTTCGAAAACAAACTCAGCCACTGCGTCTTCAGCGGTTCGGATTTAGGAACATTAAAATGACTGTGTTCGTTATTACACCCAAGAACAGAACACCACAATCACTTAGACGCCATTCTGCTCATAGACAGTGCTCCAGCATATCAACAATGACCGCGCCGGTCCGCGCAGACTATGATTGACAGCTCTCACGAGCGAGGGCGGGTCTGTGTTGAAACGATGCTGTCAATCAACAATCGTGGGAGGGGCTTCCGAGTGTGTGACGTCACAAAATCGACCGGCTCAATTTGAGGCAGGGGAAAACATATAAGGAGATTAAAACAAAAACACTGGATGGATTTTTATCATTATATGATGGTTGTGTACAGGCACTGCCAACACACATTTCAGTACAATCAACTTGTAAAAGTGCATGTACCATTATATGACCCCTTTAATAAGACCTTCAAATGTGCTCTTGGAAGGATGCAGCCTCTGAATCGAGACAGCTATTGTGTAAGCAACATGGGCTAAGCTTTTGCCCAAGCAATCTTTAGTGTTGTAGTCGAGCAGAAGCTGTGAAGATTGAGATGATATGATCATCCCAGAGGAACCTGCTAGAACACAGTCAGTGTGATGATCACCCATGCATGTAGAGAGACAGAGCGAGAGGTCAACAGCTGGCAGAAATGGACGTCCATATGCCTGAGGTGGAGAGAAAGGCTGTCTGACCTTTTCCAGCTAATGGAGATGACTTGATGCGAGCTTCAGGGCTCAGAGGAACAAGCCTGAGGCTTCTGAATAACATCTCTTTCTCTCTCTCTCTCTCTCTCTCTCTCTCTCTCTCTCTCTCTCTCTCTCTCTCTCTCTCTCTCTCTCATGCCTGATTATTCATGCGCGATCCCTCATGTCTAGCTAACCACGTGTGTGTTGTGCGAGTGTAAATCATTTGTACGTGATCGATGTTGTGTGTGTGTTGTTTTTCATAGATTAATATCTCTTAAAACAACAAACCATTATCAGTGTTGAAGATTTCAATACATTTTCCACTGTTTGAATGATAATCTTTATTTATTTATTTGCTCTAAAATACCTTAAATGATAGTGTTTTCAAAATGCAAGAAGAAAAAATAATTTATAACAGCAATATTTACCTACATACATTAACAGAATAGAAATATTTATAGAAATTAATAGTTTTATAAAGCAAGGATGTATTACATTGCTCAAAAGTGACAGTAAATTATTTTATAATACTAAAAAAAGATAATAAATGCTGTTTATTTGGACTTTCTATTCATTAAAGAATACTGAAAAATAAATGTATCACCATTTCCACAAAAATATAACTGTTTTCAACATTGATAATAATCATAAATATTTCTTGAGCATCAGATCATCATATTAGAGTGATTTCTGAAGGATCATGTGACACTGAAGACTGGAGTAATGATGCTGAAAATTCAGCTTTGATCACAGGAATAAATTACACTTTACTGTATACTCACTTAGAAAACAGATGTTTTACATTGGAATACTATTTCACATTTTTACTGTATTTCTTATCAAATAAATGTAGCCTTGGTGAGCAGAAGAGACTCTTTCAAACACAAAACTTCAGAACAGGAGTGTATAATATAGCTAAACCAACATTTCTATCACGGACTTCCATGAACATTTTGTTCATTTTTTTATATTTTGAGCAATTCAATGTCAACAGATCTGAAATTATAATTGATTCATTGAACTGGAGAGTTTGAACTGATTCACAGAAATGAATCAAACCAATTATAACGCCATTTCTGCTGCTGAACATTAATATTATTTCAATATTTCTGTCTGAACGCTCATACTCATTGGCTACAAAACTAGTGGGTAACACTTTACTTGAAGGGGTGTGCATAAGACTGACATGACACCTTCATAACCATGACATGTCATGAATATGAAGTAGGGTTTATGAATGTTTATGACAACTGACATTAAATGTCTTTCGCTCAATAATGACATTTTGAATGCAAATATGACATTGTTTAAGATGTCTTTGTTATGACACCTTGACATAAACCATAACATCATAACCTGTCAGTGTCTTTGTCATGACGACTTGACATTAAATTAAGTTAAACTGTCATGTGGTTGGTTTTGACATTGGCTGTCATGAGGCCATTATAACTGTGTCATGAATATTTTTCTTGGCCTCAACTACAGTGGTACACATTGAATTTGTCATTAAAAAGTTATAATGGCTTCATGACAGGCAATGTCAAAAAATTACACTTTACTATTTATTTATTTTAACCCATAAAGCTAAGTGGTTTATTAAGTTTTATAATTAATCTGCTATGTCATGTTTATGAAAGGTTGTGTTGTCTTAGTAATGTCAAGTTGTCATGACAAAGACACTGACAGGTTAGACATATCAAACAATGTCATATTTGCATTAAAAATGTCATAACTGAGCGAATGACACTTAATGACAGTTGTCATAAACATGCATACAATTACCTTCATATTCATAACATGTGTCATGTCATGATTATGAAGATGTCATGTTAGTCTTATGCACACCCCTTCAAGTAAAGCGTTACCGACTAGTGTTATATAGGAACATTGATGTTCCAAAAACCCACATTAGATCATATATAATATTGCAATGTTTACAGTGTTTCTTAAATGTACATTTATGCATTTAGCAGACGCTTTTATCCAAAACACATTTACATTCGAATCAGTTCTTATTGTCTAGACGCTTAATTGTATAGAAATTCTCCCAGTGCTGTGTATTAGGAGAGCGCATTTGATTTTTCAGCTCTAAGATGTGCAGTATCATGTGACAAAAAAGTGATTTCGTGTTTTGTCATTCTACACTGATGGAAAATGAGCTTGTTAAAGAAAAAGCTGCGCTGAAGACACCGGTCACACTCCTGAAAGATGTGTTTAAAATAAATCAGTAGTGCCACTGCTGGTAGTTAGTTTTTTTTAAACATGGCCTAACGTTGAACGTTGAATATTTAATTTAAGTTTCATGTTTCATGGACTAATTGGACTGTTCATGTCTGTGTATTTGACGTCATTGGGGGGTATATGGGATGTTTATGTGAGGTATATATGAGGAATGTGTTGTTCTGTCAGTGTATTATTGTTAATTAAGTGTTATGGTTGAGCATACCAAGACAAATTCCTATCAACCGTATTGTTGAAATGGCTAAATAGATGTTGAACCTTAGTGACCGACAACCAATCGCAGTTCGTTTTGTTCAGCATCATGTTTAGGGGTGTGAAATGTAAAGTCGATGTCGCTGCAATAACAGACTGGCTGTAAAACTTGGACGTATTTTAATAAGTCTATGCCGTTGACTTCCAAACTTTTGAAAATCCAGCGTTTAATTGTTCCTAAACACGACAGCTTTCCTCTTCCATGAGGGGGTTTGGCTTCACGACGGCTTCGTTTCCAGGCGGACCATTAAAGAACGCGACACACACGTCTCGGGTAGAATTCAACCAATCAGATGACAGCTTTGAAAACTCTTGAAGTGTTGCCAGTTTTGTGTGCCTTATGCATCAGACGTTCAGCTAACAGTCTCTGTGTGTGTGTGTGTGTGTGTGTGTGTGTAAGAACGGCTGAGATTCAACCGTGGAATATCGAGGGAAATTTCATGCCTAGCTGCTGCTCTTTCTGTCAGGGTAAAACCGCCTCGTATTGCCGTGTGTTTCTCCCCGAAGACTCACACAGCCAACCTGCAAACCAGCCAATGAGCAAGCTTTATTTGAAGAGAGAAAAATAAGATGGAGGTGCTTCATGTGAAACACAATCATTGACAATAATCGAATAGATTAGATGAGATAAGTGCTCAATATTTGTAGACAGACACTGTGGTCAAAATGTTCTTGTTTTCTCTGAACTGAAATCCTGAAAGCCTTTACAGGTGAAACTCGAAAAATGAGAATATGGTGCAAAAGTTCATTTATTTCAGTAATTCAACTTAAAAGGTGAAACTAATATATTATATAGACTCATTACATGCAAAGTGAGATATTTCAAGCCTTTATTTGTTATAATTGTGATGATTATGGCTTATAGCTTATTAAAAACCTTTTCACAATATTCTAATTTTGAATTTGGGGTTTTCATAAGATAAGCCACAAGGCTTGAAATATCTCACTTTGCATGTAATGAGTCTATATAATATATTAGTTTCACCTTTTAAGTTGATTTACTGAAATAAATTAACTTTTGCATGATATTCTAATTTTCGAGTTTCACTTGTAAATGCTCAATATTTGTAGACACTGGTCAAAATGTTCTTGTTTTCTCAGTGCACTGAAATCCTGAAAGCCTTTATTATCAGGAGAATCCGTGTGTTTATCCCGTCAGTTTTGTGGTGCCACCTACAGTATGTGGGTCAGGTGGTTATTAACGGAGGAAAGACCTCGCTGGTCCACGGCTCAGTGGGAAAGCGAGCATCTGTGTCCCAGTAGCACAATCCTTTTCCCTGTGATCCGGATAAGCAGAGTACACAATTCCCAATGGATGCTGGGTGGGAAGAGAGTCTGACACAGATGGCCCCCGAACCAAACAGACAATACAAAAAAGTATCACAGGTTATGAAAAAAAATATTATGCAGCACAACTGTTTCCAACATTGATAATAAATCATCATATTAGAAGGATTTCTGCAGGAGTATAATACTGAAAATTCAGCTTTGATCACAGCAATAAATTATATTTTAAAGTAGATTAAAATAGAAAAGCATTATTTTAAATGGTTATAATATTTTACAATAATACAGTTTTTTCTGTATTTTTGATCTTATTAATGCAGCCTTGATGAGCATAAGAGACTTCTTAAAACAAAAAACATTAAAAATAGCAATGTTTCCAAACGTTTGACCAGTACTATATATATATATATATAGGCTATATATATTTATATACAGTATATATATAGTACTGATTTATTGTAGTACTATATATATATATATATAGGCTATATATATTTATATATATATAGAATAGTACTACAATAAATATATATAAATATATATATATATATATTATATATATAGTACTGATATATAATAATAATAATAATACATTTAATTTGTAATGCACTTTATATTTAAGTAAATCTGAAGTACTAAAGTACTGATACTCATTTATATATATATATATATATATATATATATTTTTTTTACCAACACAGACTCGTGATGGTGTCCTATTCCATCTCGATCAATAATTCATAACACTCAAAGGTCATAGACATTTTCTGGGTGGCTACTAATGAGTTATAAAAATTGTTAGCATCTCAAGAAATGTATCTTGTTTTAAGGATTCTACTGGAAAACAGGTCAAGAAAACACTGATTAAGATTTGAGTTCATGCTGGTCTCATTATACTGTATTTCCATCAGTTTCTGCAGTGAAATAGATTTGATTGATTGTATTGATTCATCTTCTCTGGCTTCGTTGCGTCTCCATATCTGATCCGGCGCTCCTTGTGTTCTTCCGTGGTTCTGTAGCTTCTCTCATTAGGAAGAGTGGAGGTGTTTCTGGATCTATCTAAAGGTTAGAGGTTGCTCTCGGTGTTTGTAATACAGTCTGAAATGAGTTATTAATGTTACGTGTCAACAGTTAAAGAGTGTACAACCCTCCAGGGTGAGGGAATGAGGTTTGCACTTCAGCAGCCCAGTAAAAAGGCTTTACATAGATTTGACATAGATTTGCTTCTTACACTGGAGATTATTTCTGAAATGTCCTCCCAAAGCTTCTTAATCAAGGATTCGGCTTCCCAGCTTAAAATTTTTTCCTTTTTTGTTCATGTTCAGACAGGATTGTGCTGGTTTAATGCTGGTTTGGATCAGTACAGCCATTTCAAAAGTGCTGGTGGCTGAATTAGCGTTTTACGACAGACTAATTGTAAAATAATTATTTGCAGCTTAGATCATTTCTATAAGGTGTCCAGAACAACATACTAAAAGTCCTAAGAAATCCTAGTTGAGGAAATATGTTAAATTCTCATCAATCCGAGATGTGTGCCAGTAAGGCCAGGCAACAATACACCCCAATGGGGCTATTTTTTTCCTTTACTCCTATCAAAATGAAACTTTACACAATGAAATTACCCATGAAAAGTAAATTTTTTTACAAGTTTCTTTGAAAATGAATTAGCTCATTTGCATATTAAAATTAATTTTCAAAGAAACTTGTAATACAATTTTTTTGGACTTTTCATGGATATTTTTGGCTCCAAAATGAGTTACTTTGCCTGGACTAGAAGCTGATTGTGCAAAGAAGATGTATGATTTCAACATATGGGACATTTCAAGCATCATTTTGTTATCATTTATGAACAGTCAAAAATCATACAGGTTTGGAGTGACATGAAAATGAGTGAATTGTCGTTTTTTGGGTGAACTATCCCTTTAAAAAGTGCACGTGTCTCATCTAAACTGTTCTGAAATGCAAGATCTTTATGTGTGGATCCTAATTCTATAACATTTGAAGGTCTAATCATGCGAGCACATGTTCACTGTTTCTGACTCTGATAGCATACAGATATAATCTCATCAGCATCACAACATGACAAACACTCGGATTATGAATCAGAGCCGAGAATAAATCATCACTGATTCACAAGTGGAGACGGGGGAATGGATGTAAACCAGATTTGATTTGCTTTCTTTAAATAATCATTAAAGGCATTTATAATGTTACGTATTAGCCTATATGTTAGTCGTTTGAATCGAGATCTTTTAACGATTAATCGTGCCGCTCTACTAGACTTCTTCAATGTCCTGTTTTAATCATAATACATCACATTCAGGGCTAGACATTAAAAACGGGTTGAATTTTATATGTAATTAATATATATATATTTTCAATTGTAGGCATTTAAAAAGGCATCAGAAATAATAAACTAAGTGCAATGTAGTGTTGTCAAAAATATCAATTTTTCGATACAAACCGAAATATCTAAAATGCTTCCAATACTCATTTCCCGCATATAGCGTCTCTCTCTCTCTCTCATCTCTACTACAGCGAGAGACACACAAACCCGCCTCCACTCACTCACTCACTCGTTTCATTTGCTCCGGGTGAATATTGTTGCTGTTACAGGGCTTGAATTTCATGTGGGATTGTGTGTATTGTACCTCATTTTAATAATTCCTGCAGATTTTGTGCTTTAACACTCAAAGTGCGGCACATAACGCCTCCTCTCAGGACTAAACTGAGTAATTGTTCGCTGCTTATTGCGCTTAAACAGTCAAATACACACAAAATAATGTCTAAATGCCGGTCTTAGCGGGTATTCACATAAACACAGTCAGTTACGTTTTAAGTGGATGTAAACAGCAGTGTTGGGCAAGTTACTTTTTAAAAAGTAATTAGTTACAGTTACTAGTTACTTCTTCCAAAAAGTAACTAAATTAGTTACTCAGTTACAAATTTTAAAAGTAACTAGTTACTTAAGAAAGTAACTATTGTGTTACTTTCAAGTAAAATGACATTTTAAATGCTCAAATGTGACCCCACCTCTACCCTGTCCGACTATGCGTTATGATGGGTCGTTCGCAATTCATGAGCGTTAGCCGTTAGGGATGTTGGGTCGTTCGCGAATGAGCGTTAGTGATGATGGATCGTTCGCGAATGAGCGTTAGTGATGATGGGTCGACTCGTTCGCGAATGAGCGTTAGTGATGATGGATCGACTCGTTCGCGAATGAGCGTTAGTGATGATGGATCGACTCGTTCGCGAATGAGCGTTAGTGATGATGGATCGACTCGTTCGCGAATGAGCTTTTGATGGGTCGTTCGCGATTCGCGAATGAGCCGACTCTAAGAGCCGGCTCTTTTAGGTGAACGTCGGGAGCTCTATTTTTACAAATTTAGCCTATAGAAATTAAATAATTATGTAATAAAAATTTAAATATTATAGTCAAAGTCATTTAAAGAGCCGTTTGCGAGTCAAAAGAGCCGGCTCTTTTCAGTGAGCTGAGTCAAAAGAGCCGAATGCCCATCACTACTATGCGTGCTTTCGAACACCCGCCCAACTCTACCTCTGATTGGCTTACAATGACATTTTACTCTACCTCAGCCAATCGTCAGCGTTTATGCGCTTGTCTCGTGCTCTGCCCACTAACCAAGGAAGAACAGTAAAAAAAGTATTTGCCTCTCACTCAGAGATCTAGTTGGTCTGATGAAAAAAACCCAGCTTCATCAGTTAGTAACGCACCGCATTTTTTGGCAGTAACGGTAAAGGCGTTATTAAGATGAGAAGAGTAATCAATTAGATTACTCGTTACTGGAAAAAGTAATGCCGTTAGTAAGTTATTCCCATCACTGGTAAACAGTTGAGAGAGAAAACGCATGTGTAACAGTATAATGGATCAGGTCTTAAAGTGACAGCAGCCTAATAAACCTGCTGCTAAATATATATATATATATATATATACAGTATATGGCAGTTTTCCATGTCAATTGCAGATGTCATAATTGTGGCCAGTGTAAATGCTGAGTGGCTGGTAACTTTGGAAAACCACTAGCCAGAGTGACTGGTGAGCAACAAAGTTAATGTCAAGTCCTGGTCCAGAATAGGTTTCATTCTGCTTCACTCACTTATTTCTCCTTCTTGGTTCTACATCCAGCAGGAGAGAGAGAGAGAGAGAGAGAGAGAGATAGATGAGAGAGAGAGAGAGAGAGAGAGAGAGAGAGAGAGAGAGAGAGAGAGAGAGATGCTGATGCTGTTGTTGTTTTCCACATCACAGACGGTGAGGGTCAAAGTGGATCGAGCCGGAAATAAGCTGTCAACAGCTTTCACCTGTCCACTGATTGATCTCTCTATCAGTTTCTCTCTCTCTCTTTGCTCATTTCACATTACAATGTTCTCTCGTTCTCTCTTTGGCTCGCCTCCATCTGTCGCACTTCATCATCTTTTATTATCACTGTCTCTTTTCTCTCCATATGAGAAGTGAGACATACACTTCATGCCTAAGCAGTGGGATTGAGAAAACAGCGGTAGGAATGAAACGTGCTTTTTGGAATATGTTATATCATATAGTCATCAACATGATCTATTTAGATTTAATTGAGATTCACCCAAAAAACTCATCATTTACACTTGCTTTCATACACTGTTAAAAATGATTTTTCGAAAGTTGATTTTTTTTTCTTCACATTTCACATTTAATTCAATGTTATTTGCCATTTACTAGTGAAAAGATGTCAAACGATTAAGGAAAATTGTATTTCTCATATCATGACCACCTTAATATTTTCAATTAGATTGTAATTTAATTTTAATTTGAGTTTTAGTCTTTTTTTCTCTTTCTGTTTTTTCTTTTCTTTTCTTTTAAATATGTCATATACTCATCAACATGATCTGAATGTGAATGTTTCACCCCGAAAACATCATCATTTATATACTTGCTTTCATACAATGTTAAAAATTATTTTTCGAAAGTTAAAAATATTATTTTTATTTCATGTTAAAAATTATTTTTCGAAAGTTAAAAATATTATTTTTATTTCAAGTTACATTTAATCCAATGTAACTTGCCATTTCTTTGTGCAATTTACTAGTGAAAATTCTGAGTGGAAATTATTTCTACACCAACTTTCAGTGTAGAGAAGAGAAAATTGTGTGTTTTTTGCACACTATTTAGGGTTCTTCAGATTCCCACATGGTAGAAACCTTTATTTATGCATTTTATTGGTGCATCATCCAACGAAGCTCATCTTTGCTTTGTTCAGTCCATCACCTTCTTTGTCAGGAGAAATTTCCATTACAGGAAAAGGAAGTAACATCTAATGGATCCACCGCATCTTCACTCCGTCCTGCTCGAGTTGAATACCCTTATTTAATGTCTTTGCATGTATGAGAGGTTCAGCAATCCTGGTTGGATTCTTGTGAGCTTCTATTGCATTCATTTATTTGAAGTACCTTTAAAAAATTTGGAGTAGGTTCAATTTCAGATTCAAATATAGGTTAAAATACTTCAAAGTATCAAAAATAAGTCCCTAAATTGGCATTTTATGTGCTTTAAAATGGTTTTGTCAGGGTTATGTTAGGTTTCATTGGGTTTTTGTTCATGCTTCTGTTTACACAACTATGTTTACAACTAAAAACAGAAACGCATTTTTGTGTTTTGGAGATTCATTTACACGACAACTCTGTTTTGGGGAAACGCAAACTTTTGAAAACGGGTTTTAAAGTGCAATTTTTGGAAACGATACCGTTATCATCTCAGTGTAAACTACAAAAACGTGAATTTGTGACAACCGAGACGTCATGCACATGTGTATCACGTGTTCAGTCTACATGCGCATAGTTTCTTTACAAAGTGACACCGCCATCTACTGGCCTGGCATGATACAGCGTTTTTAGTCTTTTTTGTGGACCCGTGTGAACTGGAATTGTTTCGACAACGTTGTCGTCTCTACGTGAAAAATGCAAAGTGAAAGGACATTTTTTTCCATTTTTAGTACATTGTTGTCATGTAAACATACCTTCTGTTTAGCCTAGTTTAGTTTATCACCAGTTTCTGATTAATAACACATGTGTATCAGTTGCTTCTGTGTAAATATATACTCCAAGTTCTTTGTCAGTGTCCTCTTTGTATTGGTTATGTTTGTAGTTCTCTGTTATTCTCCTCAGTATTGTAGTTGCTGATTAAAGAGTATTTCGTCGAGATTGTCTGCGTCAAGCGTTTTGGATGGCTAATAGGCTACACGTTACTTGTTACCTACTCTGTCATGGAAACTAGCATAATTAAACAATTTAATAATCATCAATTAAAAATGAATTTATACCTGTATGATATTACGGTGTAGCCACATTGGACCAGTGGTAGGTTCAGCTGTGGGCGCCATCTTCTGGCGAGACGCGAGAATACATTCGGCATGACCCTCGCAGTGCATTATGGGAATTCTCTAGCTGCTAAGTGTACAGAGGTGCATTATGGGATTTAATGAGTGCAATTGATAACGTTCACTAATGGTTGTCCCCTCAAATATAAGGGTAAATAGGGCAAAAGGGGATTTGTATTCAAGTGTGAAAAGCATGACCGCATACAATTCATTGTTTTCTTATGCATAGGTTTAACTGGAAGAAAAGATTTATAATCTGTGAGCTGTTGAGTCTTTCTCCCGCTCGCAGTCACAACACCATCATGTTGGGCTGTTGTCAGATACTCGGCCTGGTTCTGCGCTACTGTCCTTGAACTTGCTGTCAGACACGCTATAAATGAATCCTGCTGTTGCCGTGGATACACACACACACACACACACACACACGGGCGTCTGCACTATATGACATCGACACCTCCATGTAATCCAAACCTGGACTCAAAACACTCGATTACGCATGTGTTTCAACTCATGTCTGTAGAGCGCGCTGCAATATTGTTCTCATTCATTTTCTCCAAAAGGATTTCAGTATGGAGTTGTAATTGTAGGTCTTGAAAGGTTTTGCTGCAAATCACTTTTCTTTTTTCTTTATATAGAGAAAAAGAAAGAGTTTTACTTTCGTAGGCTATTTGTTTTACTTTGCTCTATAGTAAAAGATCTACATTTTGAGTATGATTGAGTGAATGTAAAGCTACATTTCCGTTCAAAAGTGAAGGGGGTCAGTGTGTTTTCTTTAAAGTTATTAATATCATCAAGGGACCATTAAATTGATCAAAAGTGGCAGTAAAGACATTTATAACGTTACAGCAGATTTTGATTTCGAATAAATGCTGTTCTTCAGAACTTTCTATTAATCAAAGAATCCTGAAAAAATAAATGTATCACTGTTTTCACAAAAATATGAACTGTTTTCAACATGGATAATAATCATAAATGTTTCTTGAGCATCAAATCATCATATATAAATGATTTCTGAAGGATGATGTGACACTGAAAATTCAGCTTTGATCACAGGAATAAATTATACTTTGCAATATATTCACAGTTATTTTAAATTGTAGTAATATTTCACAATATTACTGTTTTTACTGTATTTTTGATTAATCTGGATTCTTCCGGATTGTTTCTAGGTGGTTTCTTATTATTTTTAAGTGAAAATAGTATTCTTCTATGTTTTGCTTGTTTTATTGTCAACCAGGTAAAAATTGAGAGAATAAGCTGCAACAATAATTAATTTTTTTATCATATATTTATTTTTAGTAGCACATAATTTGATACCTGGTGTTGTTCAGATCACTAAATGAAGTTCAAAGTGTTGGTGTGGGCGGAGCCTAATCATTCAGTCCTGTCAATCATCATTATGATTGTATATAAGCAGCAGTCACTGCACAATTCCTCCTCCACCTCTTCCTCTCCTCTATTTCTCTCATTCTCCCTCTACAAAGAACCGTTGTAGTGGGGTTGAGATCAAGCCTCCTTCGAGGACAGCAAGCCAAGTTCGTTTTCCATTAACTATTGGCTCGTGAACACTAAATATGAGCAAAAGTACTAGTGATGGTTGACTTGGCAAACAGCACTAATTATCTTCCCTCCTGATGTGAAAAGGAGTGTGTGAAGTGCTGATGAAGATAATGACTGGGTTTCTCTTCTAAATGGAGATCTAAACCGCGGCGTGAGCGGAGAATGTACATATAATCCGACCAATCACAGCTGAGCGTCATGCATGAGCTCATAATCCGACCAATCACAGCTGAGCGTCATGCATGAGCTCTCCCACTGCCAAACCTGATTAGCATGTTCCTCCTCGCTTATTCCAATGATATGAACATGTGAATTCATGAATGTTTCATTAGAGGAGACTCTAAATGAGCCGCTATAATGAGCACATTGTTGCTGTTCTACATTATTTTCGTCTTTGTACCGTCCCAGTGAGTCTGACTGAACTGTATTTGTCTCGCTCTTGCCCCATTTCTGCTGTCCTCTCGTCTCCCTCGCTCTTGCACACATGCTGTGTTCTTGCTGGGTTATTTCTGAGATGATGAACATCAGTGTTATTTTAGTATCACTGATCCCGAATCAGAAGACAAACCTACACCTCAAATACCAAGGATACTCCAGCTTGGTAATTAATCAGCTTTCCTTATGTATTTGTGAGGTTGTATTGTATTTTATTACACTGTATTAGTGTTGAAGCCAAGACGTTACAGAAATGTGAAACATTATTACATATGCTTTATAAGTCTTGGTTGAGTCAGTGGGCGGGGCTAAAGAGGCAATGACGTAGAAGTAGGCGTCGACCTTCTTTCGTCAAGCTATGACATAATAATGTGAAAAATCATTTTCTGAGCTTGGATTCAATAAAAGCTATTTTTGGACTAACAAAGAAAATTTGAAGAAAGTTGACCAATCATATGTCAAAAGATTAAGGAAAATGTTATTTCTCATATCATGACCACCTTAATATTTTCAATTAGATTGTAATTTAATTTTAATTTGAGTTTTAGTCTTTTCTGTTTTTTCTTTTCTTTTAAATATGTCTATTTAGTTTGAGTAATTTTAGTACTTCAACTTAAAACCAAAATAAAAAGGAAAGCATTCACATTCTGTGTGCAATTGATGCTTTATCTACATATTTTGTCTCTCTACCACAGAGAATGATGGGAAATGTATGAATTCAAACATGCAATGTAATAAGGTCTTATAAAGTCCCCCTGCAGTCAATATTTTTATCCCTTTAAAAACTCATCTTTGATAAAATGACTATTTAAAGCTGCAGTCCGTAGCTTTTCCTCTTTGTCGCCATCTCTCTGTTCGAAATCTGTAACTGCAGTGATTCGCGGAATTATCATCTTTACTTGGGTTGTAAATCGGCATAAAACAGCGCGGATGAACACAGTGCTTTGAGGCGAGTGCTGCTGTCAGTCACCGCGCTGTGTGGATACTGGCATACAGAATCACAGATTCACTTTTTGAAAGTTTGACCAACATAAGCATTTTCATAAGAAAATGTCTTCTGAACAAGTAAGTAACATCCATTTTTGTTCTGACCAACTAAGGGGGAAAAGCATTCGACATGATAAGCTTCGTTAGATTTAATCAACGCGATTTACAGCAACCGTGCAAATTATAGCCTACTTTGTTCTCAAATTGTTCATGTTAACAACATCAGCATTGCGTGACTAATGTTAAATTTAATGTGTTTTATGGTTAGCAGCGTAGTTCAGAATTCATATTCTCCATATTAGCAAAACGAGAAAGGCACAACAAAGGAAACTCCATAACTGTATGAATTAAGAAAACGTACTGTTACACGATTGAACTATTGAAATGTCTTACTTGTTCAGCAGAAAAAAGCCGTCTCTTCTTCCGTTTCGAACCCCTTCAAAACACGGAGTTCACGCACTTTTCAAAAGCCCCGCCGATGTTTAAATCCTTGTGTTCGCATGAGACGGTTTCTTTCTCTTTCTCTAGCCACCTTAAATCCGAAGTACGAAGTCTTTTGGGTTTTATAACTGCTGAATCTCCAGTTGACACTGATGATTGTTGTTTGGATCTCTCTGGATGCCATAAGTTTAATTATGTAAAGTGCTGCGAGAAAAGCCTATACATCTAAACATCTCGTCACGCGCAGTATAGCCGGCTAGCCGAAACTCCTTCTTTATGTGTACGGGTGTGACGTCATGACGCAAAGACATGCTCGAATTTCCCGCGGAAACCCACCAGTACCACTGGAATTAAAATCATTATTACAAGCTAACCGTTTTGAATCTAGCTTTGGCAAGCAGATAGTTTTGACCACTGGTAGAATATGTTTTTTTTTAATATAAATATTTTGGATTATTTTTAACTTAAAAATGTTACGGACTGCAACTTTAAAAAAGAAATTCCTGTGAAAATAATCTCTTTGTGCCTTAAAATACCTTGACTGTAACTCCACACCCTTGTTTAATTTACCATACGCTGAATATTCATGAATATGCAAATTAGTCCCCGCCTCCACTCACTCACTCCAGCTCAGATTACCTGATCCACTCTCTCAACTTTACTGTAGTAAATGCTTCACAATAACAAGTGGAATTAATTCAGTCATATATGTTTGAAGCAGAAACTGATTCAGAGGACGAAGAGTGAATCATACAGGCTCGTCTACAAGTCCAATGGTTATGCGTTTTATGTGTCGCTCTCTTCAACGGCGGACACATAACTATAACTGATATGATTGACTACGTTATCAAACAGCTAATAATGTGCTGCTAATGTTACCCAAACCATGTTCCCGTTCGCCATCTCAGAGTCAGACAGCTACCATCTAACAATCAACATCCTTAGAAACACTTTGAACATCATAGAACGTCAGTGGAGAAAAGCCCCGCCCACAAGTGACGGGATTGGTCACATGTTTGTGACGTCAGAAACACCAGCGATTTCAAACCGTGTTTTTGAGACTGTCTTTGGTTCACTGCAGTTTTAAAGCTCAGCAATGCTGTCGACTTATGAATTTACACATGGTTTGTCTTGAAGCATATTATCCTCTCATTCTCTCACACCTCTCACCCACACATACATCGTCAAATAGTTCAGTATTGCATTAAAAATACATTAATATACAGCTGTGGGAGTAGAAGCAGGAAAAGCGACTCGTTTCCTCTGTTTTCTTTCAGATTGCTTCTTCTCCTGCCGCCACCGCTTTCTTCTCGCTCATTGATTTCTGCCTCCATCTTCTCTCTCTCTTCATCCGTCTAACCCTTCTGAGATTTGTGTGTTTAGCTGTTTTGTACCACTTGACTTTACACGTTTGAGTATTAAGGTTGAAAATGGATCCAGCACCGCTTGGGTTTTACGACCCTCAACATGCAATCAATCAAGCGTAATTTTCAATTATCAGGAGACGTACATGACACGACTACGGCTCCGTTTCAAACCCGGGAAAGATGACGGCATTTTGAGACTTGATATGAAGTGTGTTTTTCAAACAGTGGGTGGTAAATGTATTCTGCCTTTTGAGGTTAGATTCTAAGGCAGCATCGCATACTGTCCTAACAGACACAGAGCAAACACAACACTGCTTTCTGCCTCCGTCAGCGAGATTATTTCATACGCCAGCAGTGTTGTGCCTGAACGCGTTCGATAGTTCATGAACTCGTTCATATTTTGGGCGAACGTGAACTGAACGTACTGAATTACTGCCTGATGAACGTTACTGTGAACTCGTTCATTCTGGTGTCTGTGAACGCATGCTCTCTCAGTTTAACTTTGTTCAATAGGGTGCCAGGTTTCTATAGAGCCTTCCAGGCGAAAACCCGGCTAAATCACACGTAAACAGGCCTTACTATGTAGCGAAAAAAACACCCAATCTGGCAACACAAGCCACCAGTGTCGCACCGCGGCCGCCGCATGCGTCATCAAGACAAGAAGCAGCATGTATTCGACAAAGCGGCGAGCGAGGAGGCGTCGTATGATTATTTAAACGAGTTGTATTGGTGCGTTCACGTGCTATGGTAATAATTATGGTAAATACCAAAAGCCGACGTGGAAAATGCACATGAACACCCCCTCATGTGGTATTTTCCACTGGGCAACTCGTAGAATATTTTGATGCACGAGTTGCCGAGATGAGATTACCTTTGACCTTTTCAAAATGGCGGAGAGCAACGCAAGAGTTGTGAATGGTAAAAATATGTACTATTCATGATCTAGAAAATATACAGCATGTTATTTACCGTTTGAGGTTTGATAAATCATTTTCTTGCTGTAGCAGATGACTTAAGCAATCTGAAATAGTTTTAGCTAAATAACAGGTCTGAATCTCCATCTTTTTACCACATTACGACAACAAAAGCACTTGAACGCAACACACTGGTAAATACCAGTTCACAAGTGAAAAATATCATATTTTCCATAGCACGTGAACGCACCATATGACAAGGTCGGTGAGGATGGGAAAAATCTTACTTTTATGTGCAAACTTTGCCCGCCCATAAAATAATTGCTGTCTGTGGTTGTATATGGGCTGTGGCAATAATAATAAATAAAAAATAAAAAAGCTCGCAGCAACATATGGAAAAAAGAACTATGACCTAGTTCATTTTTTGAAGTATGAACTATGAACTGAACTAGTTCATTTTAAAATTTGTGAACTGAACTTTGAACTAGTTCATTTAGAAAATGAACTTTCCCAACACTGTACGCCAGGCTCTCACTAATGGAGCTGTGAAGTGCCACTCGTGTGCAGACACTTCCAGTGCTATAGTCTGGTGTGTTTGAGTCTAATCTCTCCCTAATGAAGATGCATGTCAAAAAACATGAATGGAATCAAAAGACTCTCTTCCTTTTTGCATTTATTCATCCCTCTGACTCTCTTTCGCTCCCATCTTGTTTGCAAACTTTGTACTTCAAAGAATGCTAATGGACGATGTGACCCAGATCTCTGCGTGTGTGTGTGTGTGTGTGTGTGTGTGAGAGAGACATCTAGCCTGTGAGGATGAGTGTGTTTGGACTCATTATGTTGAAGTGGGGGCCAAAGTCTCAACCCTCATATTCCATAGAAATCAGTCACTTTATGGATTTGCTTTTAGAAATACTTAATACGTCTAGACTTTATGGGCTCTATCTTGCAGCCGGCGCAAATGACTTTGTACACTGACGCATGTATCATTCCTATTTTGCACCCGCGCAAAGCGTGCTTTTCCCTCCACAGAAGCACGTCGGTAAACTAGGGAATGAACTTGCGCTCCCTGGGCGGGTCGGCGCAAAGAGGAGGCGTGTTTCGGCGCAAACATTCCCGAGTGCTATTCTGCAGATCCAGAAAACAATTCCGCCACTGACCAGAAAAAGCCTAGTCTAAAGTCAGTGGCGCGTTGCGCGTTGTTCATAATGCTATTTTAAGCGCGCATGCTTGGCCATAATGTAGCGGGTGCACAACGCACACACACTTTGATTCTCTCATCAACACAGATGCAGCAATTTTTATTTTTGCAAATCATACATTATAACAAGGAAAAATATTAACACATGAGGGAAATCATTGTGGTGTCCATGAAGATGTAAAAAAAAAAATCTAGCTTACACATTTACGCAAATCTTTCAGGCTAGCTGTAGTAATGACGGATCACACCTGTTTGCCCAATAGTTGCAAGACACATATGTATATAAGGACATCTGACAAATTAGTTTGTCCGTCAAGAACCAGAAAAAAAAAAAATTCCCAGTCCCATACAACATCACTTCTCTGTCTTTCACGGCCCTGACAAGAACGTCGGTCTCCTCGGCTGTGATCCGCCTGGTAAATCCGCCGTTATAATAGCAATCCACCATGCAACATGCGCACCTGCTCTTAAAGGGTGTGTTGGATGATGCTCTGATTGGTTTATTTCACGTTACGCCCAAACCACACCTATGAATAATGAAGCTATTGCAGACAACCCCTTTTAAACTTGCGTCGGGCGCAAGAGTCATTTATCCCGCCGGTAAAATAGCAACAGCGCCCAAGACCCGCCCACAAAGTTACTTGTGCTTCAGATCGTTAAAATAGGGCCCCATATATATAACTAGCCTTTATATATACTGTATATAATGTGTCTTGAGTAAAAAAACGGTGTACTTATTCAAGCAGCCAGTTCTTAATTTACCATTGCACTGCAAACAAGCAGAGACGCTCCAAACTGTGGGCGGAGTTATGAGGTTTGACTGACAGTTTGAGGAGCCAATGGCGTTAACAGATTTAGTCACATGCTCTTTTTAATACTTTACATGTCTCTCTGTAAATCTGTCATTGTTACAGTATTTGAGTTGCTTAGTCATTTAAACTGTAAAAAAAAAACAGTGAAATTAATGGTTAAAAACAGGCAGCTGTGGTTTCCAAAACTTACTGTACAAAGATTGTACAGATTTACCTTACACTTACAGTAAAAAATATATCAATTTCATGAATTGATATAATATTAATATACCAATACACCAACCTTAAAATGCATTTGGTGAAGAGATAACACAATCACAATTATGTTTTTTCACAAGCAAAACTATCAAAACTTTACTTTTTTTAAAAATTAAACACTCAAAGATGATATTATGGATTTATATTATCAGATACTTGTATGTGTTTGTATTATTAACCTTTTACTGTAATTAGGCCTAAGTCAGTAAGTGCATCGCTTTACGTCATTCATTATTAAGTTTACTGTAGCTACAGTGTGTAGACGCTCAGTTTTTCCTGATATTTGGTTAAAATCTCATGTTATTAAAGATGAAGTGCTTCTCACGGGCTAATTAAAGGCAGTATTGACAATGAGTCAATGACAAATGCTAGACTAAGACACTCTTCTCCGCTCCTCAAATACATAAAATTAGCCTTTATAGTGTTTCTGGAGTAAAACACACTGTACTTGTTCAAGCAAGCACTTCTTTATTTACCATTGCATTGCAAACAAGCAGAGACGCTCCAAACTGTGGGCGGAGTTATGAGGTTTGACTGACAGTTTG